>CM053265.1:19220921-19486411 GCA_028583415.1 Protea cynaroides
ATTGATCAAACAAAGGATCTTGGAGGAAAGAAAAGAGGTTGAACCCGCGCTGAATGAGCAGATCGATGAGACGAGAAGACAGCGGATGAGCAGTTTGAAGGATCGATTAGGAGAAAGAAAATAAGAATAGCGCTAAGGAAAAGAAAATAGGGCTTTTGATGGAAAGATTCAGACAGCGCTGTGATCGATTGGAATGGATTTCGATCAACAATTTCTTCAGCACAAAAAGACAGAAAGGAGGTCGCGATGGAACATGGATCGCAATAAGGAGACTTACCAACGATTAGGACAAGATCGCAAGGATGCTAAACGGCAGAAGGCATTCGGAGAATGAACGAATTCTGCAGGATCGATGGCGCTTTTTTCTTCTTGATGGCGGCGACCAAACCCCCTAAGAGAGCTCCCGCTCTGATACCATATCATGGTTTCGGTAAAGCTTTCTCAGTCGAGCCCTATTACGTAGCTTAGTCACTATTACTCCATCTCATTTGTTTCCCATCATCGGCCGAGCATTAGGATCAACTGGTTGGATTGGAGCAACCATTATCTACAACTGGAAGCACATTAGTAGCTGCGTAACCATAGGAGCTTTCCATCGGTAAATCGTTCTGTCCCATCAGACGTAGCTATTAAGGATTGACCCTATGCCAATCCTAAGAAGCCTTCAGAGCAACACCTATTTATATTTTTATATAAGTCAGTCGTATCTCGTCAGTACATTTTCTTCCTTTGTCCCCCATCCGATATAATAGAAATTTTATATCACTCTGATCACTTCGATCATTGGAAAAGGTGATGCCCCTAATCTCAAAAATGAATAGAAATTTGTTTATCTTTCCTTTTTTTAGTATTTTGTATATAAGAGAGATATGTGCCTCATCAATCGGGAACACTTCCCACCGCCTGAATTAGGACCTGAAAGAATCCGGTGTACCGATTCGAAAGATGCGGAGATGCATATCAGTGCTGAAGTACCAATTCCCATAACTCATTCATGTTGTTCTTCATTCACACGTATTGTTCGTTCACGGGTCCGTGTTCACCAGTCAATATAGGTGGTCCGGTCGCCGATCAGATTTCAGAGATTGACCAGCTGGCTTGGTTTGGCTATTCATCTCTATCGAATAGGTTAGCCTGTGCGCTTCTCCTAGGCTTCAATTCAAGTAACCCTCCTCTAGGCTTAGGCTCCGCTTCCCAGTCGTCGACGTTCCCCCCCTCCTAAACGAGTAAGGCCATCCTTGTGATGGTTCCCTGGGTTCGAATATTCCCACCGTCTACGTTGCCAATTGACGATGTATCGTCGTGTCGGGGCAGCTATAGGGCCCTTTCTAACGCTCTGTTGTACAGGAAGTTGTATCGAACGTGCAGATGAGATCCCCATCCTACCTACTAGCTAATAAGGTTGAAAGAAACGTTGCGTTGAGCAAGCAACGCGACCCCCGGTTCTACTTCACTAAGTCCCGTGCTTGTCCAAGGAGGAAGCCCATCCCACCAACTTGAATCACCTTTGTTAAAGTATGCCTTTTGCGAATAACACGGACGAAGGAGCTCAACAAACGTGACCGGGCTGCTCATGAGAGATTTTCTACAACAAAACAATTTCATTGCCTTTCTTTCTTCTTTCTCAAAACACCTTGATGGAATTTAGAGCAAAAGCAAATCAAACCCTACCCGTTCGAATGAATCGAAGAATGAATAGTGCCGGCCCAAACTAGCTGGGATTTTGGGGGGTCACCTTGCAGCCCTTTCCTCCAATCGAGTTGCAGTTGGCCTTGTTTCAGTCAGAATGAGTCCCCGGGGACCCTCTCTTTAGTAGGTTCCTTAGTCTTCGCTCTCAACAACTAGTACGCCCTGTTCTCGAAAGCCGAAGAGCAGCTAAACTAAACTATCATAGGCTGGGGCTGGCCGGCCAGGCAATGAAATTGTTGAAGGACGGACTCGTCAGGCTGAAGAGCAGCCTGCATTTGTTGACTAAAAGCCAAAGCTTCACACAAACCCAATGCCGATGTGAGACAGAAAGCAACACACACAAGCAAGGGATTGTAATTGCAGTGGGAATTCACTAAAGCTAAAGTAAGTGAATACCTTGTTCTTTGATTTCCCTCAAACAAGCAGCCTGATCTACGACCACCCTCACGCAAGCCTAGAAGCTTGAAAGCCGATTCCTTGTTGTTCAAACTCGAAAGCTGAAGAGACCCAAAAGCCTATCTCGAAACCTGCGAGTGGAGGTCAAAAGACCACCACGAGCCTTGTCTGAAATTCTCTGTAACCTAGCCACTCGAAGAATCAGTGATTGCCTCTATCGACAGCCAGGACAGATCATAGGCCAGAAACTGGCAAGCCTAACATCAGCTGATCTACGACCACCCTGGGTTTGGGTTTCTAAGTGACCAATCTTTAGGCTGTCCCTATGAATGACTTCCAGGTCATACTCGGTATGGAATTCTTGCACACTGCAAAGGTTGTCCCAATGCCATTTCTTGGCTCTATATGCATGATGGGTGAGAAAGCTTAGCTCGAAGAGCTTTCTCCGCACAGGCTACACAAGCCTACACTGGGCGCACTCTCGGTTTCATGAGTGTTCATGTTTGGTTCGGGGCTTAGCATCTTCTAATGATTGTTCTATGGTGGGTGTCGTGCTTCTGTCCGACCGGCGGAAATAACATTTGCTTATTCTATGGGCCGGTATCACGCCTTCGCTATCGCCCCTCGCTCCTTCATGAAGAAGGTTCATCCGAGCAAGATGCACTTTCTAGGGCTCTGTGGGCATAGCTTGATGGTCACGTAGTTACGGATGGCGGTTTTTATGTAGTAGCCGGTCACACGGATTCTGTCTCGTGAATGGATCGCGGGGCTCCCACTTATGTCTCTTATGCTTGCGAGTTCGGGTTCCTCAACCACGGGGTAATGGCTCTATTACCACTGGAAGGTATGGGGGGGGGGGGGAAAATTTACGGTTAAAAACCGGTTCCCCAATTCCCCAGTCAACGGCTTGGAAGCTGGATGGGGAATAAATATTTTATTTTTTTTTTTTGTTGCTTGGTCGTGGGGGTTGGAATCACACGAAGAGAACTTCTACACCGTTTGTGCGTATCACAACTCGTCTCGAATGTCGTCTTCCCCTCCCCTCCCTCCGTTTCGGGGGGGGAATGAAAAAGTTTTTTCTTTTTTTTTATTTTTAACCAAAAAACCCCCCCGGTACCAAGGGGTGGAAAAGGATTAGGAGAAAATAAAAAAAAAAAAAAAACCTTAAATTCCTAAAAAATAGGAAAAAAAAAAAAAAAGGGGAAAGAAAAAAAGATAGTGGGAAGGCCCCCCACAAAGGAAAGAACCCTTTCGGGTTCCGAGTTTCTTCCCCCCCCCCCCCCCCCCCCCGTTTGGCCTTTTTCTAAAAAAAAGAAAAAATAATTTATTTAGTTCCCTTTTTTTGTAATTTCGGTGGAGGGGGGCATTTTTATAAATTTAGTATTTTTTTTTTTTTAAAAAAAAAAAAAACCCCCCCCCCCCCCTCCCCAACACCCCCCCGAAAAAAAATTTTATAATGAAAAAAAAAGGGGGATTTTTTCCCAAACCATTCGTCTGTCTATAAAATGGGATGGACAATTTCTTATGTATCAAACCATAGGTATTTCATTGGTCCATAAAAGTAAGCACCAAACTAATCACGACAGAGGTAAAAAAAAAAGATTGATTCATCATCTATAACATCTACTCATCCCGTGATTTCGAATCAATAGATTCATTGAACAACTCTTCAGTTGTTGAGTGTTGTTGAGTAAAGTAATAATAATTAAGAACTGTGTCATGTAACTTCATTCACAAATAAAACTCTCCTTGAATCACTATGGAATAAAGAAAATGATTTTTATCTTTTTTTTTTCAATTGCATCGAGTCTATTTTTGAACAACCAACCTCCATAACACCGTTTACTTTATTTCAAATTTCAATATTTCCCCAGCTCCCCCGAATAGTCCTATTTTTCCTCCACGGCGATAGGGAGCTAAAAGATCCACTACCTTAATTCCTGTTTCAAAAATGGATAATTTGGTATCTAACTGTATAAAGGCAGGCGCGGATCTATGAATAGGAGATGTTGTGCGAGTGTCTACAGGACCTAAATTATCAACAGGTTCTCCAAGAACATTGAAAATTCGTCCGAGAGTCGCTCCACCGACTGGAACACTTAGAGGAGCTCTCGTGTCAATCACTTCCATTCCCCTCGTTAGGCCATCCGTAGCACTCATAGCTACAGCTCTAACTCGATTATTTCCTAATAATTGCTGTACCGAGGGCTGCAAACTGGGCTCGCAACTAACCAATCCTAATGCCAAAAAGTGTATCCAAGGTCTCACCCCAGCATCCCTCAGAATGTCCATAGAGATAGAGCTAAGGCCCCCCGTTAGAGTCGGAGAGAGACTACAAGGACCGAGACCACCTCCCGATACTCTACGACATAATAGTTCTACTAAAGTAATGGCGATACGACGATGCCAATGCACAAGACTTGAGTTAGAGATAGAGCTAAAGTGCTGAGACCCGCCAAAGGTTAACGTTTATTGACGTTCTCATCACACCTCCCCTGATACTCACTCGCATCAAGCACATCAACCACACACATACAAGCACATGCCTATTCCTATCATCATCATCATCATGTTATAAACAATAAAGTAAATATGCATGAACAAGTAATAGAAATATTGGATGGCATGCTGTATGCACATTACAAACATATTCGCATAGCATCAAGCATAGCATAGGACTCAAGAAAATAGAAAACAGTTTATTATTAACCAATTTAGTTTGGAGTTAAGGTTCCTCACCTTAGCTTGCTATAAGATACTTTTCCAAGCTTTAGAATCACCTTTATAGTGTTATTATATTGCTAGAAGACCTAACAAAGTCGATAGAATTTAATTAGAATTTATTCGGAATTAAAAACCATGCTGTTAACTGAGGGTCGGAGGTAGGGTCGATGCTAGGGTCGATGGGTCTATCGACCCTTCCCTCTTTTTGGACTTCCCGAATGCTGAGGGTCGATGGTCAGGAATACTTAGGGTTGGATAGTCATCGACCCTCGGTGCTACCCTTGGTGCACTCTGGTCCAATTTCCACTTTTAATCCATTCCTCATCTTTGGGGTCCTATGGCTTGCTCCTACATTCCATTCTACATTCATTCCATGGTCTGAAACCATGTATAACCCACCTAGATAGCTTTCATGCACTTTCCTATGATTTTCCATGGAAACCTAACCATGGGTTGATGGTTTGGGTTTCTCCGAGATCACACTCTCAACATTAACTAACCTAAGGTCTGTAGAAACTCATGGAACTAGTATCCATACCTGAGAAGAAAAATATTTCTCTGCAACTCTTCTCTTTTGGCTTAATTTCTCTTCCTTTCCTTTCTTCTTCCTCTTTCCTTCTCCTCTCTTTCTCTCAATTCGATTAGGGTTGTGAAAGGAGTGAAAGTGGCTTAGGGACGTCCTCTAAATAGAGTAGGAATGCCCTAAAATAAGTCCCTTTGAGATTAGGAAAGAATCCCATTCGAAAATATGGAAATTTCCAAATTTCTATTTTCTGCGGTAACCGAGGGTCGATGGGAGGGTCGATGATCCCGTCGACCCTAGGGTCTTAAGCTGTCCGACCCTCCCTTCAAAACTGAGGGTCTGACTTTCTGTTTTGGGAGGTCCGACCCTGCTTAGCTGGGTATGCGACCCTTCCCCTATTTTAAGTGTTTTTGGATCGATTTGATACCTGGGATCTCGATCTCCTTCACGCCCTTGGTCCATTTGACTCGACCATGACGGGTAAACCTGGTTCAAGGTGGTAAGATCGGGTTAGATTGACACGGGTCTTACATAGTTCCCATGAGTTAACGGACTGTTGGACCCCACATGGCATTACTGAAGAGGTGCTTGGACCTCAGCTCCCTGCACTCGACAACGCATCATTTAAGAGGTACTCGGACCTCCACTCCTCGCACTCGGCAAGGCATCACTCAAGAGGTACTCGGACCTTGAATCCTTGCACTCGGCTAGGCAAACTAACAGTCTGAAAGTGATTGGTCCACATACCAACTCCCAAACATGGGAGACGAAATGCCCTTAGGCCATAAATGAATGATGACTAGGTTGGAGATCAAACATGATCCCAACCGTCGCACGATACATATACAACATGAACCCATAAATAATCACCCTCATGTGGTCAGCAACACAATAAGCAATAAAAATAGGCTTAAATCCACACCAAACCAAGCATAGGTTGAAACAGGTGTGATTAAACCAATCCAAACAAAAATCCCAAACAAACTCAATACCATTAAACCACTCCCACCATGGGTTGAACCAACTCATCATGATTAAGCATTCTCCATCATAGAGTTGAACTAGCCTAGTACAAATAAACCGATTTAATACGCACACACCAGATTTGACTATTAAGAGTAGCCAATAGAGCCCAAACAGATTTGACATCGAAGGTGAACTGGTCCAACCTAAACCAGATTCGCTATTTAGAAACGAATAGTCAACTCAGCCCAAATTGGTTTGGTCACAAAACATAAATCAATTCAAACCGAATCAGATTTCACCATGAAGACCAATTCGAACCAAACCAAACTTGATCATGATTCAGTTCCAACCAAAACAGATTTGACCACTAAAGGTAACCATTTTAACCTAGACCATATTCGAAATAAACCAACACAATCTAAACCAGCCCAACCTGCATGGGGTTTCCATTAGTAAAAAGACTAAAATAATGACCAATCAAAGAAACAAAATGGATCAGATTTGACATTCAGTGAACAATTGAGGCAAACCTTGACTTCTCACAAAAAAAGAAACCCAAACTAACGAAGAAATTTGGCCACTGAGATGTAAACAAACTAAGCAGCCTATATAAGAGTTACAACACTAACCAAATCTATTCTATCCGAATATGTTGCTGTAAAAACAAAGCAGGGTACAAAATAGAATCTATAACCCAAAAATTCATTCTCATCTGGAATTATCTTTGGCAAGGAGAAGAAAGAAAAAAAATACAAAAACCAACAAGAGATTAGAAGAACCATAGTGAAAAATTATTAAGGTGAAGAAACTAATTAACAAATTGAGCTTCAACCAATTGAACCTGGGATGTGATTCAAACAAGTGTCATTGAAATCATGTGAGAGGGAGGATGGTAATAATAAGATGCAAACCCAAAGCAACCAGATTTAGACATTAAAAGGGACCAAGTCAACCCGAACCCAATTTGACATTAAAGGGAACACAACAACCCCAAACCAGATTTGACATTTACAGGCAACATAACAACTCATACCAGATTCAGCATCAATGGAAACATAACAATCCAAACCAGGTTTGATATTAAGGAAGACAATCTTCAACCAAACCAGATTTTTCATTAAGAGAGATCAACACTAAGCAGACCAAGTTTTCACCATTTAAGAAATGAACCAACTCAACAAAATTAAATTAAACTAAATCTACCAAGGGTTGAAATAGTTCAATACCTAAGACCAATCCCAATATATCTTCTATCTCAAAAGCTAGGGATTAAAAAAGAAAAACAATGAGTAGAAAATATGGACATTAAGCTAGAAGTTCAAAACTTAAAGAAATAAAAGAAAGAGAACTTACCTGGAATGCAGTTCAATGTGGGCAAAGATCTTCTAGAAGAAGTATTTTGTTTAGGAATTATCTTACAATGTTGCATATCTTGTTTGTATGCATTCAATGCCAATTAGTATTCTTTTTCCCCATGCAACAGATCTCTAAGAAGCACCAAGTGTTCAACCTTGATATTCGGAGTGGTTTCAGCATTTGTAGCAGAAGATGAAGATACCAGGAAGCAACCAAGCATCTGAGCAGGCCATAGAGACTGCAATCTGAAGCTCTTTCCCCTTTCTTCTTTCTACCACTGCTGTAGTGTCTTTCTTCTTCCCTAATTCTTCTCATTAATCTTGCTTCTTCTCTTTCTGCAGTTCCTTTCTTTCAAGAACCCCCAATGAGCTTCTCCCTCTACTTTCGATCTTAGGGTTCCAGTGAGACACCACCGAACCCTCTGTAGATCTCCAAAAATGAGAATCCCCTCCGGTCGAGACCTTTTCCCTCTAGGTTTCAGATTTCTCCCCAAGACGAAATCAGAAAACCCCCACTCTTCTCTCTTTCGATTAGGGAAAAGAAACTCCCTCTTAGTTTTATTTTTCTCTCAAACTGGCCGCCGGCTTTCTTCTCCACTCTCTCAATCTCCTCTTCGTCTTCCTTTCTCTCAATCCTCTTTGTTTACTTGGTCAATAGACATTGGCAGAACCAACCCTCACGGCTCCCAGTAGCCATTCTTCTGCAAATCCAAAACCCCTCTCTATTTCTGTCTCCTCTCTTCTCTAATCTCTCCCTGATTTCTCTTTTTCACTCATCTCCTTACAGCAACACCGCCGTTTTCTTCCTCCTTCACTTCTTCTTACGGTTTCGGCTTCCCAGCTACAACTCCATCTGCTCCACTCCCTTTCTTTCTCTCTCACTGATTTCTCCTGCTCCCGTAGCTTCTACTCTCTATTTCCCTGGCTGCTTCTCTCCTTTCTCGAAATCCCCTTGCTGCTGCCTTCTTCCTTCTTCACTTCTTATTCCTCAATTCCTCCTTGATTTCTCTCTTTCTTCTGACTCATTTTTCTCACCCCTTGCTGCCGCCTTCTCTTTCCTCTTCCCTCAGACTCACGACCTCCTCTCTTTACAATTTTCTAGGGTTTTTCTAACCCCTCATCCAAAGACCAAGATGCCCTCCTTGATCTCCTTTCCAGATAACCGAACCTAACCTACTATGAAAAAATAAAAAAAATAAAAAAACCTATTACCTAATCAATATCCTAAGCCCAAACCCAAGCCCATTAGCCTAGTACCTATTGACACCTAATCTAAACCCAACCCAAACCCATTGTTCTATATCCTAAACACAAACCTAAACTAAACCCAGCCCAAACCCATTGTTCCATATCCTAAACACAAACCTAACCTAAACCCAAACTAAATCAACCATTTTTTCTGTTTTCATAATAATAAAAAATGATAGGGAAATTCTAACATGACCTAAAATGATAAAAATGTCCTTGATAAGAAATGGGCCAAAATGAGGGTCTTACACCACCGTGTGGTTTTCTCAAAATAAAAAATTTTAGATTTTTGACCTAGGTTTTGGTCAAATTTTTTTTTTTTATAATTGTTAAATTTTTTGCTTGTTCGATGATTGTTTGGTTTCCACATGTTGTTAGATTGTTACGTAAGTCCTCCTCCCCAGATTTTGGGTGAGTTCGAGGCTTTTGCTTTAAATACTGTTGTTATACTGCTGAAATTTCAAAATTTTTTGACTAATTCTCATTGTTTTATTCTGTTTTTGTAGTTCACAATTTCTCAGTATCGAGGTGCTGGTAAGCATGCGTATGCTCCGGGCATGAACCGTCCTCACCCGCCATTTCCTCAGTTTGATGAGCGGTGGTTTCGTTCGGCGGTGGCGCAAGCCCATTTTCCATGGTTTTAAGAGAAGAACATAGAATCTGGATGCTACGTAAACCTGGAGCAGCTACAACGATTCGATGTTAAAGCAGCCTTTGGTGCACTTGGGTGGTTACCGATTATCACCTACACAGTAACTACCCGACCCAACTTTGTCACACCCCAATTCTGATCCAACCAGAATGGTGTGAGTGAACCGTCACTGAACCAACGATTCACACCAGGATCTCGAATAGGCCGTGTCCACTCATACAAATCATTACACATAACCACAACCAGAATATAAATATACAGCGGAAGACTTTAAATAAAACGAACTGAGTATCTATTGATAACTTAAATAATATCCAATTATCCAAATTCAAACACATAAAATAATATCATTACATCCCTTTAATCCAATAAAAAATAAGGAAATTAAATAAAGAAAATAAATCAAAGGTACACGCAGAAAGGGCACTCGCATGAGGCGTCATGCTCGTCCTCTCCTGCCTGTACGTCCAACGCCGCAACACCACCATACACAGGAGCATTCATATAGTCGTCAACAGTGTAACCTGCATCAACATCTAAAAATAATGTACGTACAAAGGGTGAGCTCACAACACAGCTCAGTAAGACAATCAGACAGTTTCACAATATTATGCATGAATAACAATCAATTTTATGCTGTGGTCTGGTTTTAAGTTTGCAATGTGCTATAGAAAGGTTTGGTGGCCCCCGCACCTCTATACACGAGTGTGTTGCACCTCATGGTTCACACCCCCATTGGCCCACATGCACCCATCATGGAATAGAGATAGATCTAAGATACCCACGTACCTCCCCTGATACTCTACCCATACCAGTACCTAAGCCCCTACTGGCCAGGGCTCGCAAATTGGGCTCGCGACTAACCAATCCTATATGTCATCAATGTACGCTCTATCCCAGCACAGCCGTCTACGGCATAGAGATAGAGGTAAGGCATTCCCACACCTCCCCTGATGCCCTATCCGCAACTAACTCACTAGGATAGAAACAATATGCAGGTAGACCCTATCCCAACATAACTCCCTACGACATAGAGATAGAGCTAAAGCATCATGGACAAGCCAGCGTCGACTCGGAGACCACAGTACTACATAACAATGGCCGGGACAACATCAATATCGGAGACCACCGTACCACGACCTTCCCCTGATGCTCCACCCGTACCGAGCATGTTAAGACAGAATACTACAAAAGGTGCTAATGTGAAGAGCGATCCCAGGCCCATGCCCCACTCCACACACTAACGAAAACAATCACATGCCTAACAATCACATCTTATAAATGCATGAACAGTAATAATAACCGAAAGTAAAGGATGGCATGTGAATATGCACAAACAACACATCTCATATAACCAGGTGATTAACAACAATTTACTGTCCCTTAATTGTTAGGTTTAGGTCAGATTCCCTTACCTGACGCTCGTTCGATAACTTGCTCCACGTTGCAAGATCCAAACGATAAGTCACAAAGTCCTACAAGATTATTTGGGTTTCATTAGAATATATTGCTTAGGGTTTCATGTTGGTCGGAAACCAACATGGTTACAAAATACCCTCACAGAGCTGACCGGTGGCATGTACCGGTCGCAGCTCTGTGGGAAAGACTGGCGACCAGTATGGTCAGCCGGTCCCCACAGACTAGCCTCCCGAGGGATACCGGTGGCAACATACCGGTCGCACCATGTGCAACCGGTATAGTCGACCGGTATGTCTCTGGAAGACCATACATGGGTTTTCGACTACCATCGATCATCCTCCATGGATTTCCAAGGTTTCTCCTATCCATTCTAAGTCTAAACTTGGAGTTAGAGTTATTCCCAACTCATTCAAGTCTCATTTTGATGAATATCATCTCGAAACTCGAATCTAGGGTTTGACGGCAACTTAGGGTTTATTGGCCAATTTAGGGTTTTAGATCAATACCTACTTTGCATGGTATTGATCCACCCACACCACTAACATAGGATAAGAAGAATAGTTAAAACACTTACCATTGACTGGCGTAGCTTGAGCTTCGTCGAACGGTAACGGCGGCACCTTCTTCTTCTTCCTAGCTCTTTCTCCTTTCCAACCTCTTTCTTTTCTCTAGGGTTTGCGAGAGACAATGGAAAGGATTTGAGGAGGCTTAAGGGTGTATTTATAGGCTAAAAATAGGGTTTAGTAACCCTACTAGGATTAGGAAACTTTTAGGATTCGAAATCAGGAAAATGGGACCCGCAGAGACCAATTTCCAGATCCCCGCACTTAGCTGCGCAAGCCATACCGGTCGACCGGTACCAAGACCGGTACCATCGACCAGTCAACATAACATGATGACTATTTGGTCGTCTTTGGTCCAATTTCATACCTGTTTGTCATCCGCTTGCCCCGTATGGCCCGGTGATGATCGGAAGACCTGTCACGACACAAAACCAAGATTTAGACCAAGTTTACGGAGTGCGGGTCTTACAAACTTGGTCAAGCACTTCTATGCTAACCTGGAGGTCGAGGGGAATGTTAATGACTTCAGCCATGGTAGGGACCTCCGCTTAACTAGCTTTGTCAAAGGTGTCTCCATATCCATCGACACTCATCAGCTCGTTCCTCTTGGGGATTCCTAATGATGGTAACTTGGTTTACTGCGCTCCCAAAATAAAGGGCTTCTTTACTGATGATCTGCGCCAGGAGGTTTTAGAGCAGATCCTTAACCCAGGGGTGCCCATGAAAGCTGCCAGTTTGAGACCTATTCCTCGAGTATATTACCGCATTATCCAGCATGACATTGTTCCTCAGAGCGGCCACTACAGTGAGTTATCTCAGCTCACCTAGTACCTGACTTATTGTGTCTGCACTAGGGAGCAGGTCTGTCTTCCTTACATTATCATCAGAACCATGCGTCAGGCTACCATGCCCGACCAGATAAGCAACCTTCCTTGTGGCCAGCTTATCATTACACTCCTGCAGCACCTTCGAGTAGACATGAGGGATGAGATTAAGGTTGAGGACACCATGACATCAGACATTGACTGGGATGCCATTGTCCGGATGAATATGGATAACCTGTCGATTAGTAATGAGGAGCTAGAGGCTCGTCCTCGTTCGCTTAGGAGGGTAGCAGTAGCAGCAACCAATGCAGCTTTTGTAAAAGAGGCAGCGGATGATGATGATCAGATGGCGGACATCCTTGCATCGAAACTGCAACCCATACCTACAGCAGGACCATCCCAGCCTCCTCCCGATACCATGATGGGTATGTTTATGGAGATTCAGGATGCCCAGCGTGAGATGAACCGTGACCTAGGGCGCCTCTCTCGCAGCCTCAGAGTCACGCAGGAGCAGGTACACTGGCTCAGGGTCGCTTATGAGCATGATTATGACATTACTAACCCTATTCCTCCTATGCCTCCAATCCCATGATAGATCACTTTATTTTTCTCTCCTCCTAATACATTGACTTTTATAATAGGATAACTGTTCGGTTTGTGGACTGTACCCTGTAGCACAATTAACTTTTACTCTTTGGATGTTTATGATTATTTTTACGTGTTTAACATGATTTTCTATCTAGAGTATTAAGTTCTTATTTCAGTATAGTATGTTATGCTCTTTCTTATTTAGTCTCACGCATCAAACAGGTGCTTAAGGTGGGTTTTTATTAATGCTTTTAATTTCTTTCTATCTCAGTTCATCGACTTAGTTAAGTACAAATATGGTCTGTTGGACAGAGCCTAAGAGCTCTGATACCAAGTTGTCACACCCCATTTCCGACTGCACCAGAAGTGTGAGTGAACCGTCACTGAACCAACGGTTCACACCAGGATCTCAATAAGACCATGTCCACTCATACAAATCATTTCACATAACAATAATCATAATATAATTAAATACAACGGAAGTCTTAAATTAAATGAACTGAGTTCTCTATTGATAATTTAAGTAAAATATCCAATTATTTAAAACATCAGAACATAAATAATTATCCTTACATCACTTATAAATTCAACTGAAAATAAATAAAATAAACAAATCCAATATCCTAGAGGTACACGCAGAAAGGGCACTCGTATGAAGCGTCATGCTCGTCCTCCCCTGCTTGCACTTTTAGGGCAGCAGCTCTTCCATATATTGGAGCATCCATGTAGTCCTCGACAGTGTAACCTGTATCAACATCTAAAAACATGTATATATACAAGGGTGAGCTCATAACTTAGCTCAGTAAGACAATCAGACAATGCAACACATCATGCATGAGTAACATTCACATTATGGTCTGGTTTTAAGTTTGCAATGTGCTCTAGAAAGGATTGGCGGCCACTGCACCTCTATACACGAGTGTGTAAATCTACCCAACGGATCAAACACCACTGTCGTCCCACATGTACCCACTATGGAATAAAGATAGAGCTAGTGTCTGGATCAAACACCACCAACACTTCCCCTGATGTCCTACCCATACCAACACGTAAGCCCCTATTGGTGAGTGCTTGCAAACTGGACTCGCAACTAACCAATCCTATATGTCATCACAATATGCCCTATTCCAGCACAGCTCCCTATGGCATAGAGATAGAGTTATAATTTAGTGGCCAGGCCAGAGACCACAGTGCCACTTCCTCCCCCTGATACCTTACCCACACCAAGCATGCTAAGACATAAGTGATACGAAAAGGTGCTAGTGTGAAGAATGATCCTAGACCCTAGGCCCTTTCCATTCCATACACCAATGAAGACAAGCACATGCCTAACAGTCACATCTTAGCATAGCGAGTATGCATGAACAATATAATAACTGAAAGTAAAGATGACATGCGAGTATGCACAAACACTATTCCACAGAATCATAATTACTAACAACGTTGTACTGTTATTAGGTTATTAGGGTTTAGGTCCAATTCCCTTACCTGATGCTTGATTTCTAGCTTGCTCCGCATCACAGAATCCAAAGTTGCTATCACAAGGTCCTACATGATGTTAGGGTTGAATTAGAATTAGTTTCTTAGGGTTTACATTGGTCGAAAAATCAACTGGGTCAAAAACACTCCTCACAGTGCATATCGATCGCAGTACCGATCGCAAGCACCAGTCACGACATTGTGGGGAAAGGTGCGACCTGTATGGTCGACCGGTCCTCCACAGACCAGTCTCCGAGAGGTACCGATCTCAGTACCGGTCGCATATGGTGCGACCGGTATGCCTCCGGAAGACCATCAACTCGGTGTTCGCCTTCCGTCGGTCACCCCCTAGTGATTCTAGGGTTTCTCCTATACATTCTAAGGCTGAGCAACGAGTTAGAGTTGTTTCATGTCCCATTCAAGTCTTAGTTTTGATGATCCTCAGCCTAGAACTTGAATCTAGGGTTTATCGACTGTATTAGGGTTTGACGGAAAATTTAAAGGTTTAGATCAATACCTCGCCTTGCATGGTATTGATCAATTTATGACTAATCATCTATAATGCTTAACTTAGAGGAATATTCAAGCACTTACCGTTGGTTCTCAAATAGGGTGTTCTTCGTCTAACGGTAAACGACGGCTCCTCTCCCTCCTTCCTTAGCTCTTTCTCCTTCTTCAATCTCTTTCTCCTCTCTAGGATTTGTGAGGATCAATGAAAGAGTTCTGAAGAGGTTTAGGGGTTCTTAAATAGACTAGGATAGAGTTTAGGAAGTTTTCTTACGTTAGGAAAGTCCTTAGGCTCGAGATTAGGAAAGTGAGACCCGTAGAGATTCATTTTCAGATCTAAGTAGTCTGCCCACGTAGACATACTGGTCGACCGGTACCATCGACTGATATGAAAAAATATCATACATTAGGTCCATTTCGTACCTGGTTGTCATCTGTTCGTCCCGTCTGGCCCAATAATGATTGGAAGACCTGTTACGACATGAATTAAAGGTTTAGATCGGGTTCATGGAGTGCGGGTCTTATAGTTAGTACATGATTTTGTGCAATTACTATTGAGTTATTCCCAATGTCAAATGAGATAGTTAAGTAAATACCAAGAGAGTTTGGTAGAATTAATGAAATTATAAGCATATACCCTAATGCTTATAAGTAGACATGTTGAATATGCAGAGAGTAAACAATCAAAAGATGATTGTCAAAATATATGAATGAGAGATCAGGGTAGAACAGTAGTGATAAAAGAGATGTAGCTAATTAGTGCAATATTATATTATTGACAACAGTCTTTGAAAAACTAAGAGGTAAAAGGGGGTTAGACATGCCATTAAGACCTTTATTCGAGAGTTTGCTAGTTCAAGTCCCTTTTGGACTAGATGCTGTATTAGATGAATGTTATGAACAATGTCCAAATCATATGGATAGACGAGATTTGGATGCAAACCTAGTTCGACTTCAGATGGCAGACTTTGACGTCATCTTGGGGTAGGACTGGTTGTCTCAACACTCTACAAGATGTTATGTGCCAAGAAGAGGTTGTCATTCAAGGACAAAGACAACACATAATTTAGTTTTATTGAAAGCATGTTGCCTAGGAAACGAAAGCTTATCCTCTCTACACTAAAGGCGAAGAGATGCCTTAAAAATAAAAGAGTTGGATATATGGTATATGTGGTAGACGTTACTAAAGAAGCACCACAGATGGAAGATAATAATGTGATGCGTAAATTCCCTGATGTGTTTCTAGGAGACTCACCCGGGTTGCCACTTGATTGTGCAACCAAGTTTGTTATCGATTTGTTACCAAGGTCGGCACCGACGTCAAAGGCACCCTATAAAATAGCTTCTACAGAGTTGAAGGAACTGAAGACTCAACTACAGAAGTTATTAGACAAAAGTTTTAATAGGTCAAGTATTTCATCACGGGGAATGCCAGTGCTATTCGTAAAGAAGAAGGATGGTAGTGTTCAGCTATGTATAGACTATCAGGAATTGAATAAACTCACGATCAAGAATCCATATCCACTACCTCGGATTGATGATTTATTCAATCAGTTGCAAGGTGTAAAGGTATTCTCCAAGATCAATCTATGATCAGGATACCATCAATTGAAGATTAAGGTCAGTGACATTCTAAAGACAGCTTTCAGAACCAGGTACGAAAATTATGAGTTCTTGGTCATGTCTTTTGGTTTGACCAATGCACCAGCATCTTTTATGGAGATTATGAATCGAGTGTTCCATGACATGTTGGACACATCGATCGTAGTTTTCATAGACGATATTTTGGTTTATTCTAAGAACGAAACAACTTATACGACGGACCTTAGAGCAGCCTTATAACGACTGAGAAGGGAGAAGTTTTATGCTAAGTTCAAGAAATATGAGTTTTGGTTGAACAAGGTGACTTCTTTAGGTCACATAGTATCGTCAAAAGGAAAAAAAAAAAAGTAGACCTTAGTAAGACAGAAGAAATCATAGGGTGAGAAGCGCTTAAGAATAATGCTGAGATCAGAAGTCTCTTGGATTTAGCTGGTTATCACAGACGATTCATGGAAGACTACTCTAGGATCGTTGTAGCTCTTACTAAGCTGGCCAAGAAAGGAAAAAAGTTGTTTGGACTGACAAGTGTGAAGAATGTTTTCAAAAATTAAAAGCAAGGCCGATATCGACTTCCATCTTGACTATTTCGATACCAGGGAACCTTTTACCCTATACATCGATGATTTTGGATTGGGTTTAGGATGCGTGCTGATACAAGAAGAACAAGTGATTGCCTATGCTTCAAGATAATTGAAAGAGCATGAAAAGAATTACCCGACTCATGACTTGAAGCTAGCAGCGGTAATTTATGCAATCGAGACTTGGAGACATTATCTATACAGAGAAGAATTGTGGATTAAATCAGATTACAAGAGTTTTATTTATCTCCTCACCCAGAAAGAGTTGAACATGAGGCTAAGGAGACGGTTGGAGCTCCTGAAGGATTAAGATTGTGATATTCAGTGTCGTCTGAGAAAAGCTAATGTGGTAGCTGAGGCTTTGAGCAAAAAGGGAAATAATGAAGCAAAAAAGAAACCTAGCTAACTAATCCATTCCTAAGATGACGCCAAAGTTTGTCATCTCAAGTTGGATTAAGGTTGCATCCATAGTCTTTTCAGCAATCAGTAATGGACATGGTCTATAACCTTTATCTAACTCTGCTTCTAATCCCATAGGTGATCGTACTAATAATTTGTAGTCTAAAGGTCTGAGGGGTATACTCAGTTTCTTTTCAAACGTCATAGAAACAAATGAGTAAGTAGCTCCAGAGTTAAAGAGTACTCTAACGGGTATGCCATCTATAGGTACGATACCTAAGATTTTAACAAATTTAGTCTATATGCTCACATATGGTATTACAAAATGAAGTGTCAGGTCATACCTGTTACCACATCAAGTGATGTGACAATTTCTTCAAAAGTTACAGTGTAAACCTTCCCTTGTTGCAGTTGCTTCCTTGGTTTGGTAGTCCTTTGAATAATGCTCTACTTGATCACAATTGTAGCATTTAACTACAACATTTCCTAGCTTTTGCTAAAGTTGAGCCGACTGGGTAGTCTTGGCTACAACATTGAAGCCCTGAGTACAGAACGGTTTAAAGGTCTTTGAATTCCCTTCATTTAATGAATTTTATTTAGGCCTCTTGATACCCCTGTTCTGAGCAAAATAGCTCTCCCTTTGGCTTGACTCCAGAACTCGAGCAATCTGTATAGCTTTTCTATATATCTTCTTTTTCAGTCCCAACACATGCTCTCTAATACTACCCCTGAGTCCCATAACGAACCTTAGGGTTTTGGTACCTTCTTTTTGCATGCTAGAGGGTGCAAAGAAGAACAACTCTTCATAACGCTGCTGGTAAGCGTCGACAGTCATCTATCCTTATATAGACTCAAAAATTATTTCTCCATCATAACTCTGAAACTCTTGGGAAAATACTTCTCGAAGAAAGCTTCTTTGAAAATAGCCCAGGTCAGTTGGGTTTGCTTGGCCAGTAGATAACCTCGTGTAAACTTCCACAAATGATGTGCATCACCCTTCAGCATAAAGGTGGCATATAACACTTTCTCTTCTTCAGTAATGGTTATCATCATAAAGTTTCTTTCCATCTCGTTAATCCAGTGTGCTGGCCACAAAGGATCCGATGGCTTGCCCGTGAACTCCTTCGTTTCATCTTCAGAAAAAGCTCGATCAGCCTGGAGTGGTCCAACTGATTCTGTGCATAAGTTTCGTATATGGGCAGTAGGTATTGATAATTACCCTGGTTATATCCTCCTTGCTGAGCTCCTGGATCCTACACTGGGTCTTACATCGCCAGGGTTTGAGGTACTTAAGGTGCTATGTTGTTCATAATCGAGGCTTGGGGCACGGTATTGCTACCCCCCAGCATGGTGCTGGCTTACCCTGTAGGTATGGATGTTGTGTTTGCAGCGGGGGGAGCAATTCTCATAACAGCTTACATGTTCACTTGCATCTGATGTAACTATTGTACTTACTATGCCAAGTTCATTAAAATAGTGGCCAAATCCATTGGCGGTGCTAGCAAATTTGTTGGGTTGGTCAGATTGTTGACTCCTAGTGGTGCCACATTCTGGTTCACAAGATTTTCCTCCTGTTCCATAGGGTTTTCATTGGCATTTACCTCCGCAGGTGGTGGTGGAGGTGGGCTTTGGTTACGTCCCCTTAGGGTTCCTCTACACCCAGTGTCACACCCCAATTCCGCATTATTCAGAATGGTGTGATGAACCGCCAATAAACCAACGGTTCAACCAGGATTTCGAATAGGCTGTGTCCGTTTGTTTAAACCATACACATCCACAACAAAAATCAGAATAAATACACGATAGCGAAAGTCTTTAATATTAAATGAACTGAGAGTCTAAAGATGATATCATAAATAAATTATCCAATTATATTCAAAAGAACTAAGACATAAATTAAAATAATTTAATCAATTACATCGTCTGTATAACTTAAACAAAATCTAATCGAAAATGCATGAGTTGCATTCGCATGACGAATCATGCGACTCCATCATAACTTATGCATCCATCGCCGCCGCATGTCCGTACACAGGAGCATTCATATAGTCTTCTACAGTTGTACCTGCATCATCAACTAAAAATATTCTATGTTGAAAGGGTGAGTACACATCACGGCTCAGTGAGCAAAGAAAACAATGCAACAAACATATGTATGCATTCAATTCATATCGTTGGTCTGGTTCATAAGTTTGCAATGTGCAATAGAAAGGATAGGTGGCCGCCGCACCTCTATACACGAGTGTGTGAAGCCACCCAATGGATCAAATACCATTGCCGTCCCACATGCACCAACCATGGAATAGGGATAGAGCTAAAGTGCTTAGGACCGCACCGCATCACACTTCCCCTGATGCCCTACCCATACCAACACGTAAGCCCCTACTGACGAGGGCTTGCAAACTGGGCTCATAAGTAACAAATCCTAATGTCAAACAGTGTATCCAAGGCCTCACCCAAGCATCCCTCAATACATCCATAGAGATATAGCTAAGGCCCCGCGACAGAGTCAGAGACTACACGGTCCGAGACCACCTCCCCTGATGCCCCACGACGTAATAGTTTAGCTAAGATAATGACGATACGACGATATTAGTGGACAAGACATGAGTAGAGATAGAGCTAGAGTCTGGTGATCAGGATGAACCACAGTGTCACATCCTCCCCCTGATTCTCCCCTTGCATCAAGTACACTAACCACACACATACATTCACATGCCTATTCCTAGCATCATCATCATCATCATGTTATAAATAAACAGAATTAAATATGCATGAACAGTAATAACAGGAATAGTGGTTGACATGTGATATGCACATTACAATCATACAAACATAGAATCATTCATGGTATTGGACTCAATAAATAAAAATAGTTTATTATTAGCCAATTAGTTTAGGTCTTGTTCTCTCACCTTTGATTGCTAGTAGATCCTCGTTCAAGCTTTATAATTCACTTTTAAATCACTGAAAAAACCTAACAAGTCGATAGATTTTAATTAGAATTAATTTCAATATGGTTAAACTAACATAAATTATAGGGTCGTAGGTGGGGTAGCACCTGGGGTAGCAGTTTCTGCGACCACAGGGGTAGGGTTGTAGGGTAGGGTAGCACCTAGGGTAGCAGTTTCTGCGACCCCAGGGTGTAAGGTCGCAGGTGGGGTCGGATACCATTCGACCCTACGTGCGACCACACCCTCCCTGGGACTTTCCGAGGGCATGTGGTCGATCATGTGGTCTCGTAGGGTCGGATATCATTCGACCCTACGTGCGACCACATGTGTTCTGAGTCGACCTTTCATTCTAAAGTCCATTCCTTCATGTTTGAATCCTTTGGCTTACTATCATGGTCCATCGTATGATTGTTCTATGGCTCATAACTACAATTTATACACCATTCATTGTCCATAGCGATCTCTTCCATGAAATCTCTTGGAATTTATCCATGGATGGATGATTTGGGTTTCTCCTAATTCTATGTTCTTCATAAACTATTCTAGGCTCCTAATTCATGTAGGGATTTAGGTTCATACCTTGGGTTTGCTGAGATTCAGAGGTTTCTCTGAACTTCTTCTTCCTTAGTATTCTTCTTCAAGTTTCCTTCTATTCCTTCTCTTCTCTTTCTCTCACTTTCAATTAGGGTTCTAAAGGAGTGAAAGAGGCTAAGGGACATCCTATTTATAGAGGAAAAACCTCTATAATAAGTCCCAATGAGTTTAGGAAAGACCTCCTTTGAATTAGGAATGTTTCCTAATTTTTGAATTCTGACTGTTCTCGTAGGGTCGGATGTAGGGTTACAGAATCCATCGACCATACGTTTTTTTAGTCATGCGACCCCACGACTAAAAAGTCATGGGTTGGACTCCTTTGTGGTGGGGTCAGACATACCTGTTTAAGCATGCGACCACACACTCATTTTGACTGTTTTGAGTTAAATTTCATACCTGGTCTTGTGGTTTCTTCACGCACTTGGTCCACTTGGCTCGACCATGATAGGTAGACCTGGTACAAGGTGGTAAGACCTTTTAGTTCGATACGGGTCTTACAACTCCCCCCTCTTATTAAAAATTTTATCCTCGAAATTTGCACATACCTTTCGAGTCAAAAAGATGAGGATATTGCTTCCGCATAGCATTCTCTTCATCCCATGTGATCTCTTCTATATCTCTGCTCCTCTAGGTGACCTTAACATAGTATATGTCACGATTGCGTAGACGTTGAACCTTTCGGCTGGTGATTTCAGTTGGTGCTACTTCAAATGTCAACTCACCAGTTAGATCTGGTGGATCCCCTGTCAAAACATGTGTTGGATCTCTGACGTATTTATTTAATAATGAAATATGAAATACGTCATGAACACTTGACATAGATGGTGGTAGTGCTAATTGATACGTCACTTTTCCACGTTTAGCTAAAATCTCATATAGCCCGACATATCTCAGACTTAGCTTCCCTTTCTGTCCGAATCATTTCAAGCCTCCCATAGGTGATACTTTCAAGAATACCTTATCACCTACAACAAATTCAAGGTCTCGACGTCGAGTATCTGCATACTGTTTCTGACGATTCTGAGCTGTTCTAACTCTTTCCTTAATAATGTCGACTACTCGACAAGTCTCTTCAACAAACTCTGGTCCAACGATGCTCCGTTCTCCAACTTCATTCCAAAACAAAGGAGTTCAACACTTCCTACCATGCAGTACTTCATAGGATGACATCTGTATAGTAGCCCTGATAGCTGTTATTATAAGAGAACTCGATAAATGGTAGTTTCACATCCCATGAGCCTTTGAAATCAATAACACAAGCTTGAAGCATGTCTTCTAAGATCTGAATGATACACTCCGACTGTCCGTCTGTTTGAGGATGAAATGCAGTACTAAACTTCAACGTTGTACCCATAACCTTCTGTAATCCTTTCCAAAACTTTGAGGTAAAGTGTGGGTCTCTATCGGACACAATGCTTTCAGGTACTCCATGTAATTTGACAATGTTATCCACATATAGCTTGGCTAACCTCTCCAGGGTATACTGTGGGCGTATAGCTATAAATCGAGCTGTCTTAGTCAGACGATCTACAATCACCCAGACCGCGTCAACTACTCGGGGAGTCAATGGTAACCGGTGACGAAGTCCATAGTGATGCAGTCCGATTTCCATGCTGGTTCTGGCAATGGCTGCAACAATCCTGCAGGTCTTTACCGTTCAGCCTTTACCCTCTGAAAATTTAGGCATTGAGACACGAATTTAGCTACATCTGCTTTCATTCCTCTCCACCAATATAATTTTTTCAAATCATGATACATCTTTGTACTTCCAGGATGTATCGAATAAGCGGTGGTGTGGGCTTCCTTCATTAATCGATGTCTAATGTCCAAGTTTTCTGTTTCAGGAACACATAATCTTCCTTTATATTTCAGTACCTTTTCTTCGTCCAAGGTGAACTCAGGAATAGTCCTATCTTTTTCAATGTCTTCTTGTACCGTTCTCAGATAAGGGTCTAATTTAATAGCGACTTTCACTTCATCAATTATATCAGGTACAATCTTCAATGTCGCAAACATATTTGAAAACCAATGAATAAACCCTTGGTTGGTCGATTCACCCGGTGCATCTATCACGAACTGCTCATTACTGTAATTGAATACTTTTCCTGTAACACACATTGCTGCAGTCGTGTTAACCTCTCCTTGAGATTTATCATTGTTTTTCTGCTTAGCGCATCAGCAACTACATTAGCCTTTCCTGGATGATACTAGATATCACAATCATAATCTTTCAATAATTCCAGCCGTCTTCTTTGTCTCATGTTCAACTCATTCTGATTAAAAAGGTAAGTGAGACTCTTATGATCTGATTTAATTTCAAATTTCTCTCTGTACAAATAATGTCTCCATATCTAGACAACATGTACTACTGCTGCTAATTCCAAGTCATGAGTGGGATAGTTCTTTTCATGTGTCTTCAGTTGTCTTGAGGCATACGCAACTACTTGTTCTCCTTGCATAAGTACATATCCTAAACCCAATCCAGACGCATCAGTGTACAAGGTAAATGGTTGTCCTGGAATAGGAATAATTAAGATAGGAGCAGATATCAATCTAGTTTTCAATGTTTGGAAACTTTTCTCACATTTGTCAGTCCAAACAAACTTTTCTCCTTTCTTAGTCAAACTGGTGAGAGGTACGACAATTTTGGAATAGTCTTCCACGAATCGTCGATAAATACCCAGCTAGACCTAGGTAACTTCTAATTTCTGCAACACTCTTAGGTGCTTCCCACTTCACAATGGCTTCAATCTTGCTACGATCCACTTTAATTCCTTCAGCGGATACAACATGGCCTAAGAAAGCGACCTCATTTAGCCAAAACTCACACTTTGTAAATTTAGCATAAAGCTTCTCTTTCCTTAGTCGCTGCTGAGCGACTCTTAGAATCATGACATGAGTTTCCTTGTCTTTGGAGTAGACCAATATATCATCAATAAACACAATGATTGACGTATCCAACATATCATGGAATACCTGATTCATGAGTTTCATAAAAGTTACGGGTGTGTTAGTCAATCCAAAAGACATGACTAAAAATTCATAATATCTGTATCTTGTTCTGAACGCTGTCTTTGGAATATCACCGTCCTTAATCTTCAACTGATGGTATCTTGACCGAAGATCAATCTTGGAGAACACCTTGGCACCTTGCAACTGATCGAACAAGTCATCGATCCGAGGCAATGGGTACCGATTCTTGATAGTCAGCTTATTCAATTCTCGATAGTCTATATACAGTCGAACGCTACCATCCTTCTTCTTTACAAACAATACTGGTGCTCTCCATGGTGATATGCTAGGTCTGATATAACCTTTGACCAATAATTCCTATAACTGTACCTTCAATTCCTTCAGTTCAGTAGGAGCCATTCGATAGGGTGCTTTAGATACTGGTGCGGCTCCGGGTATCAGATCTATAACGAACTCTGTCGCTCGGTCGGGTGGTAGTCCTGGTAGTTCCTCAGGAAAGACATCTGAAAAGTCACACACAACATCAATATCCTCCATTCGTGGTGCTTCCTTGGTGAGGTCGATCAGGATACTAGATACCCAACTCCTCCTTTCTCGAGGCATTTTCTAGCCTCTAATGCATAGAGGATGAGTTTCCGTTTACGGGGAAGTTTGGTTCCCGCAAAACTAAACTCTGCTCCTTCCTTGTCTTTAAATGTCAGCTTCTTTTCTGCATATAATAGGTTTGCAGAATGCCGAGCTAATCAGTCCATTGCCAAGATAACATCAAAGTCTGCCATCTCGAGTTGAATCAAGGTTGCATCCAAAATCTTCTAGCCGATAAGAACTAGACATGGTCCATAATCTTTTTTTAATTCCACTTCTAATCCCATAGGTAATCGTACAAGCAGTTTGTAGTTTAAAGATTTGAGGGGTAGATTCAGTTTCTTTCCAAATGTCACAGATATAAAAGAATGAGTAGCTCCAGAATCAAAGAGTACTCTAGCGGGTATGCCATTAATAGGTACGATATCTGTGATTTGTTTTAATTTAGTCTACATGCTCACACAATGTAACACAAAATGAAAGGTTCAGGTCATACCTGTGACCACATCAAGCGATGCGACAGCATCCTCAGATGTAACAGCATAAACCTTTCCTTGCTGTAGCTGCTTTCTGGGCTTAGGACACTCCCTTGAATAATGTCCTATTTGATTGCAGTTAAAGCATTTTACTCCTTCATTATTTTTCTTTTGTTGCGGTTGAGCTGCTGGAGTAGTCTTGGCTGCAGCATTAAAGCCTTGAGTATGGAAGGGTTTGAATGTCCTTGTATTTCCTCCGTTGTATGAATTTCCGTTTGACCTTTTAATACTCCTATTTTGAGCAAAGTAGCTCTCGTTCTGGCTCGACTCTATTACTCGAGCAATCAGTACGGCTTCGTTGTAAACTTTCTTTTCCAATCCCAGAACATGCTCACGGATGCTTCCCCTGAGTCCCATGACGAACCTTAGGGTCTTAGTATTTTCCTCTTGCATGCTAGCAGGTATAAAGAAAAACAACTCTTCATAACGCTGTTGGTATGCTTCCACAGTCATTTACCCCTGATATAAACTCAGGAACTCTCTCTCCATAGCATCTCTGAAACTTCTAGGGAAGTACTTCTCAAAGGATGCCTCTTTATAGATAGCCCAGGTCAATTGGGCGTGCTTGGTTAATAGATAAGTCCGAGTAGACTTCCACCAGTGGTGTGCATCGCCTTTCAGCATGAATGTGGCACACAGTACTTTCTCCTCCTCATTTACCGTCATCATCATGAAATTCCTTTCCATTTCATCAATCCAATGGGCTGGCCACAAAGGATCTGCTGGTTTACCATTATATTCTTTAGGCTTCATCTTCAGAAAACGCTCGATCAGTCGAGAGTGGTCCAACTGATACTGAGCATAGGCCCCATACATAAGTGGTTGGTACTGGTAACTGCCTTTAGCTACCTCAGGATTCTATACTGGAGCCTGCATAACTGGCATTTGAGGTGCGTGGGGTCCCGTGTTGCTTCCCTCTGGTACTGTGCTAGCTTGTCCGGCTGGCATAGGTGTCGTATGTGCAGCTGGAAAAACCATTCCTATAGCAGCTTGCATATTGGCTTGCACCTACTGTATTTGCTGCAACTGTTGTGCTAGGTTCATTACCGCTGTAGCCAAATCTGTAGGTAGGGTTGGCAAGTTTGTAGGATTTACCTGGCCACTAGCTACTGGCGGTGCCGCATTCTGGTTCTCTTGTACTTCAGGAATTTCGTGGCTGTCCTCCGCCACAGGTGGTGGTGGTGGAATTGGGTTACGGCCTCGTCTGGTCACTCTTCGCCCAACCATTTCCTGTTCTGGTGGTGGTAGTGTCTGAAAACAATCATAGAACATGTGAGGCAATCAATATAAGTTGTTCCCAAGTCAAACTCCAACTAATCAATATAAATTTCCAATTTTTCAAGTCATTTAGTGAAAATACAGAATTTTCCATCGTAGGGTCGATGGTAGGGTCGCAGTATATTCGAGCCTAGGGTATGCGACCCTTAGAACAATGTTAGCTCGCCGAGAGCCTAGGGTCGATCGTAGGGTCGGTATATGTCCGACCTTAGGTCCGACCACACGATGTCTGTCAGATCATCGAGAGCCTAGGGTCGATGGTAGGGTCGTTCGTAGGGTCGCACATTTTGTCGAATTTTGCGACCCTACGATCCAAAATTAGGTTTTTAAACCTGATTTTGGATTCATTTCCTATTCTTTCTCTTTTCCTTCCAACTCAACTCGCTTCCCCTGAGTTGCTACAGTATCGACCCCTAGTGTTTGGTGATCATTTCTTCCGTTCGCGACTTCCGTTCCTTCCCTTCAGGTATGCTCTCTACTGTTTCTCATTTTTAAGCTTTCAAAACTAGGTTTTTATCCATTTACATTGTTTTCTTCAAATTAAAATTTTTCCAACCGTAAGAATTTAATTTTTATTGGGGGCTTTTGATATTAGTCACCCAATGGACGAAAGCCCTAAAAAATATTTGAGTTTCATCGGTTGGTTATCGTGAAACTTGAAATTTTCCATTTTAACCTAATTTTCGAGATTTTTCTAAATTGTTGAAATTTCTTCAAATTCGATCTTTTTAGATTAAATTTCCAACTGTATGAGCTTTGCAGGATGGTTTGGAACCTATGTAAGTCCTCCTGCCCAGCTGTTTGGGTGAAAAGTGAAACTTTTGGCCAAATCATGCCGTTATAATGTCAAAATTTTGAGTTTTTCACCATATCTAATATCTTATTTATTTTTCTGTGTCTTTGCAGATAGTTTGGCTCGTACAAAGGTTCCTAGGGCTCATGATCCCATTTGTTTCCGCTCCAATGAGGCAGAGGCTCGGTATGCTCGCTATGAGCTTAAGAAAGTAGAAAGGAGTCGCTGTGTAAACTTGGCTAGTCTAGCCTTGTTTAACGTAGAGGGTGCTTTTGGTGACATGGGTTGGATTTTCGTGATCACATATGAGGCTTGTACCTGTCCTGCTTTGGTGAAGCAGTTCTATTGAAACCTCCAGGTAGTGGGGGATCGCAATGATACTGATAGGGGTAAGGAGCTCAGGATCACTAGCTATGTAAAAGGGGTGGAAGTTTCATTTAACCATCAACAGTTGGCTGATTCTTGGGCATATCAAATGATGGCCCTTTGATGTACTGTGCTCCGAAGGAACCCAAGTTCCTATCCTTGGTGATGCGTGCTGAGATTGATAGTCAGCTCCTTAGAGGTGATCGCTGGGAGATGAAAGCGATCAACCTATGGCCAGAGCCTCGGGTGTACTGCAAGATCATCTAGCACAACCTGATCCCCCAGAGTGGCCACTATGATAGGATTTCTTAGCTAACCCAGTATGTTCTGTACTGCATTTGCACTAGGCAGCCTGTCTGCCTACCTTATATCATCATCAGGACTATGACCTGTGCTACGCTACCTGGTCAGCTAGGCAACCTGCCCTACGGACGTCTGATTACTACTCTGCTCACACGACTACATGTTGATTTATTGGATGAGAGGATTCATGAGGATGCCTTCTCTTCTAACCTTGACTGGGAGGCCATCTGCAGGATGGGTATGCGGGATGCGTAGGTCAGTGATGATGAGAGGAACATTTTGGTGCGTCCTCGCACCCAAGTAGAGATGGCAGACATCGAGGCGGCAGCAGCAGCAGGGGCCCCTGGGGTTGATGCTAAGGATGAGGATCGTATGTTCATGGATATAGACTTCATACCTCCTCCATCACCCCTATATTCTACTAGAGCTAGTCCATCTCGGGCTCCTTCACATACTCCTGGTCCTTCACACCCACCATCTGATGATATGATGGGGTTGCAGTGTGAGATTAGAGAGGTTCAGCACGCGACTGATCTGAGAGTAGGAGAGCTTCTAGATGCTCAGTGCGCGACTGATGGGAGAGTAGGCGAGCTTCTAGATGCTCAGCGTGCGTCCGATCAGCGGATGGCTGAGTTGACAACTAGTCTCCAGACGACCCAGACTCAGGTAGCCTAGTTGACTAGAGTGTATGCGGAGGACTATGACGGGATCGTGAGGCACCTCCTCCTCCAGCACCTCCAGCTCCATGATGTACATTTTTCTTTTTGTTTTTCTTTGTACTACAGAGTAACTGTCCGGATTATGGACTGTACTTTGATTTGGATATGTATAAATGTTGCTTTTTATTTGATGTATATGAAACTTGTTTCTCCTTCTAATAGTGCATTATTCTTTCTTAATTTTGTCTCATACAACACAGGTACTTATAGTGTGTTCTTATTACAGCTTTTAAATTTTTATCCTAACTCAGTTTACGAACTTTGTGGAAATATACCGGTTTAATAGACAGGGCCCGAGAGCTCTGATACGAAGTTGTCAGACCCCAATTCCGTACTATTCAGAATGGTGTGATGAACCACCAATAAACCAATGGTTTAACCAGGATCTCGAATAGGCTGTGTTCGTTTGTTTAAACCATACACATCTACAACAAAAATCAGAATAAATACACGATAGCAGAAGTCTTTAATATTAAATGAACTGAGAGTCTAAAGATGATATCATAAATAAATTATCCAATTATCTTCAAAATAACTAAGGCATAAATTAAAATAATTTAATCAATTACATCGTCTGTATAACTTAAACAAAATCTAATCGAAAGTGCATGAGTTGCACTCGCATAACGAATCATGCGACTCCATCATAACTTCTGCAACAATTACCGCCGCATGTCCGTACATAGAAGCATTTATATAATCTTCTACAGTTGTACCTGCATCATCAACTAAAAATATTCGACGTCGAAAGGGTGAGCATACATCACGGCTCAGTGAGCAAAGAAAACAATGCAACAAACATATGCATGCTTTCAATTCATATCTTTGGTCTGGTTCATAAGTTTGCAATGTGTAATAGAAAGGATAGGTGGCCGCTGCACCACTATACACGAGTGTGTGAAGCCGTCCAATGGATCAAATAGCATTGCCGTCCCACATACACCCACCATGGAATAGGGATAGAGCTAAAGTGCTTAGGATCTTACTGCATCACACTTCCCCTGATGCCCTACCAATACCAACACGTAAGCCCCTGCTGGCGAGGGCTTGCAAACTGGGCTTGCAACTAACCAATCCTAATGTCAAACAGTGTATCTAAGGCCTCACCCCAGCATCCCTCAATACGTCCATAGAGATAGAGCTAAGGCCCCCCGACAGAGTCAGAGACTACACGGTCCAAGACCACCTCCCCTGATGCCCCACGACGTAATAGTTCTTCTAAGGTAAAGGCGATATGACGATGTTAGTGGACAAGACTTGAGTAGAGATAGAGCTAGAGTCTGGTGACCAGGATGAACCATAGTGTCACATCCTCCCCCTGATGCTCCACTTGCGTCAAGTACACTAACCACACACATACATTCACATGCATATTCCTAGCATCATCATCATCATGTTATAAATAAATGGAATTAAATATGCATGAACAGTAATAACAGGAATAGTGGTTGACATGTGATATGCACATTACAATCATACAAACATAGAATCATTCATGGTATTGTACTCAATAAACAAAAACAGTTTATTATTAGCCAATTAGTTTAGGTCTTGTTCCCTCACCTTTGATTGCTAGTAGATCCTCGTTCAAGCTTTATAATTCACTTTTAAATCACTGGAAAAACCTAACAAGTCCATAGATTTTAATTAAAATTAATTCCAATATGTTTAAACTAACAGAAACTATAGGGTCGCAGGTGGGGTAGCACCTGGGGTAGCAGTTTCTGCGACCACAGGGGTAGGGCCGCAGGGTAGGGTAGCACCTAGGGTAGCAGTTTCTGTGACCCCAGGGTGTAGGGTCGCAGGTGGGGTCGGATACCATTCGACCCTACGTGCGATCATACCCTCCCTGGGACTTCCCGAGGGCATGTGGTCGATCATGTGGTCTCGTAGGGTCGGATATCATTCGACCCTACGTGCGACCACACGTGTTCTGAGTCGACTTTTCATTCTAAAGTTCATTCCTTCATGTTTGAATCCTTTGGCTTACTATCATGGTCCATCCTATGATTGTTCTATGGCTCATAACTACAATTTATACACCATTCATTGTCCATAGCGATCTCTTCTATGAAATCTCTTGGAATTTGTCCATGGATGGATGATTTGGGTTTCTCCTAATCCTGTGTTCTTCATAAACTTTTCTAGGATCCCAATTCATGTAGGGATTTAGGTTCATACCTTGGGTTTGCTGAGATTCAGAGGTTTCTCTAAACTTCTTCTTCCTTAGTCTTCTTCTTCAAGTTTCCTTCTCTTCCTTCTCTTCTCTTTCTCTCACTTTCAATTAGGGTTCTAAAGGAGTGAAAGAGGCTAAGGGACGTCCTATTTATAGTGGAAAATCCTCCATAATAAGTCCCAATGAGTTTAGGAAAGACCCCCTTTAAATTAGGAAGGTTTCTTAATTTTTGGATTCTGACTGTTCTCGTAGGGTTGGATGTAGGGTCGCATAATCCGTCGACCTTACGTTTTTTTAGTCATGCGACCCCACGACTAAAAAGTCATGGGTTGGATTCCTTTGTGGTGGGGTCGGACATACTTGTTTAGGCATGCAGCCACACACTCATTTTGACTGTTTTGAGTTAAATTTCATACCTGGTCTTGTGGTTTCTTCAAGCATTTGGTCTACTTGGGTCGACCATGATAGGTAGACCTGGTACAAGGTGGTAGGACCGGTTAGTTCGATACGGGTTTTACACCCAGCCATTCCCGACTATCAGCTGTGGTGGTGTCCAGCTTAGCCCTATTTGATGTAGAGAAGGCGTCTGACTGTAATACGGTATATGGGTTGTACTCGTCCGGAGTTGGTAAAGCAGTTCTACTGTAATCTGCAGGTTGAGGGTGATCCAGAAGACATGGATAGGGGTAGAGACCTTGGGATCACGAGTTGGGTAAAAGGGGTACCCATTTCTTTTAACTGTCAGCAGTTGGCTGACCTCCTGGGCATCTCCAACAATGGTCCACTAGTCTACTATGCCCCAAAAGAGCCCAAATTTTTCTCATAGAGGATACGCGCAGAGGTGTGCGGTTAACTTCTTTGGGACGACCACTGGCAGATGAAGGCAGTCAACCTCCGTCCTGAGACTCGAGTGTACTGCAAGATCATCCAGCACAATCTGATTCCACAGAGTGGTCACTATGAGATGGTTTCACAACTAAACTAGTATCTTCTCTACTATATCTATACCAAACAGCCTATCTATCTCCCATATATCATCATTCAGACTATGCATAGAGCCACGACTCCTGGCGTGAAGGATAACCTACCCTATGGGCACTTGATCACTAGCCTACTCTCTCGCCTGCAGGTGGACTTAGTGAATGAGAGGATCTACGAGGACACTTTTTCAACTGTCATCTGTAGGATGGGGATGCGAGAGGTGCAAGTTAGCAATGAGGAGAGGAACGCTATGGTGCGTCCTCTTAATAGGGTGGTCGCGACAGATGTGGCAGCGGTAGCAGCAGCAACAGAGGCAGCAGCAAAGAGTAATGATAAGGAGGATGATGATCGGATGTATATGGATGTGGATGACATCCCTCCACCATCATCGCAATATTCTACAAGAGCTGGCCCTTCTCGGATTTCTCACTTGGCTGGTCCTTCGCGCCCACTACCAGATGACATGATAGCGCTACTGCATGAGATTCATGATGCTCAGTGTGCTACAGATCAACGGGTAAAAGAAACCCTAGACGCTTAGAGCACGACTGATGGACAAGTGGAGAGTCTTGTCGAGAGTCTCCGAGGGTCCCAAACACAGGTAGCCTGGCTCATGAGGGTGTACCCCAAGGACTATGATTGAGACCGAGAGACACCTCCTCCTCCTACCCCTTTAGCTCCATGATAGTTTATCTTTTCCTTTTATTTGTATTACAGAGTAACTATCCGGACTGTGGACCGTACTCTGATCCTAGAAGTATATACTCTTATTTTTAGTTTGATTTATATATACATTTATATTTGTTTCTCCTTTACATATGTGCATTATTCTCTTTCTTAATTTATATCTCAAACATCACAGGTGCTTATGGTGTGTTTGTATTATAGTTTTTATTTTCATCCTAACTCAGTTCATGACCCTTGTGGAAGTATTCAGGTTTAATGGGCAGAGCTTGAAAGCTCTGATACCAAGTTATCACACCCCAATTCTGGACTAACCAGTAGTGTGATGAACAGTCACCAGAACTAACGGTTCAAACCAGGATCTCGTATGGGTCATACCCACCATAATAAATAAAAAATATTCCACAACAATAATCAGAGATAATAATTAAATAGCAGAAGTCTTTATTAATAATGAATTGAAGCCTATCAATGATATATAAATAATTAAATCTAATTATCTCCAAATAACTCAAGACATAACATAAATTAATCAATTACATGTTCCAGTATTCAAATATAATTAAACTAATCAAAAATACATTGATTGCATTCGCATGACGGATCATGCCCTTCCTCCATCGCTTCTACTTCCATAGCCACCACGTGTCCATGCATCACGCATTTATGTAGTTCTCCATTGTTGTACTTGTTTCTTCAACTAAAAATATATGACGTCGTAGGGTGAGTACACATCACGATTCAGTGAGCAAACAAAACAATGCACAAACATATGCATGCATTCAATTCATATCTTTGGTCTGGTTTTAAGTTTGCAACTGTGCTACATAAAGGATTGGCGACATACAGGAGTGTGTGAATCTATCCAATGGTTCAAACACCATTGTCATCCCACATGCACCAACCATGGAATAGAGATAGAGATAAAGTGTCTGGATCACACACTACCAATACTTCTCCTAATGCCCTACCCAAACTAATACATTAGCCCCTATTGGTAAGGGCTTGCAAACTGGGCTCGTATCTAACCAATCTTAATGCCATCCAAATATATCCAAGGCCTCATCCCAGCATCCCTTAATATGTCTATAAAGATAAAGCTAAGGTCCCCCGGTAGAGTCAAAGACTACATGGTCCGAAATCACCTCCCCTGATGCCCTATGACGTAATAGTTTCGCTAAGGTAATGGAAATAAGACGATGTCAGTGGATAGAAATTGAATAGAGATAGAGCTAGAGTCTAGTGACTAGGCTGAACCACAATGCCACGTCCTCCCTCTGATGCTCCACTAGCATTCAACATACTAACCACACATACAATCACATGCCTATTCCTAGCATCATCATCATCATTATGTTATAAATACATAGAAATAAATATGCATGAGCAGAAATAGCAGTAATATTGGATGACATATGAGATGCACATTACAAGCATACAAGCATGGAGTCATTCATAGCATTGGATAAATAAAATAAAAATTGTTTGCTATTATCCAATTAGTTTAGGTCTTGTTTCTTCACCTGTAAATGATATTTAATCTCCTTCCAAGCTTTAGAAATCACTTTGAACTACTGGGAAACCTAGGGAATGTATGGATTTAAGTTAGGGTTCAATTGTACTAAGTTACAGTAGTCTAAAATCATGTTTGGTCTGAAAGTATGCTTCCTGCTAAGTTGTGGTCGACCTGTGTGGACTCAGTATATGTAAACCACAGGCTGTGTGGTTGATATGTATGGTCACATATTATGCAACCACAGCATGCGCCCACACCTTTCCTGAGAACTTGCCGAATAGCTGTGGTCGACCCTCTGGTTACCTTGTGGTTGACCACAGGCTGTGACCACATGAAGTTTGGTCAGTTTTCATCTTCAATCTGAATTCTTCATGAGTCGATTCCTTGGCTCATCAATAGCGTTTCTTCTATGATCAATCTATGGCCATTAAATCATAATCTTACAAAGTTATTCGCCCTAACCTATTCTCCACAATTTTCCTTTGATATTTTCTTAGGGAATCCCATAGTTGAAGTCTTACATTGGTTCAATACCTCAATAAACAATGGAAACTCCTATTCTATGTGTTCTACTACTACAAGGAAGGGTTCCATACCTTAGGTTTGTTGTAGAAAACTATAACCTTCTCTACAACTTTTCCTCCCAGCCTTCTTCTCCAAAGCTCCTTCTCTTTCTCTTCCTCTTTCTCTTTTTCTCTTAGGTTTAAGGTTTGAGACTGATCCAAAAGAGTAAGAGAGAGTAGAGGGACGTCCTCTATATAAAGAGAAACTCTTCATATAGAATCCAACTTCAATTAGGAAAGAGATCTCTTAATATTTGGAAAGTTTCCAAATCAGGGAATCTGATCTGGAAACTTGCGGTCGATACGTGTTGTCGTAAAATTCGTCGACCACACCCCTCAAAAATGCCACCACATGTCTATTTTTGACTGGTCTCACTTCTTTTATGGTATGGTTGGTCATACCAGTTTAGGTAGTCCACTACACACTCACAATTCACTATTTTTGGATAGATTTACATACCTAGCCTTGTGGTTTCTTCACACGCTTGGTCCACTCGATCCGACTATGATAGGAAGACCTAGCATGATACAGTTAGACCGGGTTAGTAGAGTACGAGTTTTACACCACCAGTAGAGATCCCTAGCTCTACTCCAATGGATCACCTTGCTCCACTAGTGTGTAATTCAATCCAACATAATCTGTGTGCCTGCGCTCCAATGGGCCACAGGAACCATCATACATGGCCATACATATGCATTATTGAATAGAAAGGCTATGCCCCAGTAAAAATCCCTGGCTCCACTCTCATAGATCACCCTGTCCCCACTAGGGCATACCATCATCAACATGGCTCGTGTATTATGCTCTAACACGCCACACATCCATCATACCCAAATATCACACATACAACAATCATAGTTATTATAATACAATACATGCTTATACATATACAAGTAATTACATGTGAATGAATTCAACCTAAGCATGTTTCCAAGCATAAAATAGATATGTGAAGGATGTCCTAAGTTTATGGACTAAGCCCCTCACCTGATTGCACTGGAAGTGTAGTTGTAATGCGAAGCCAACTAAAAGGCTTACACCCTTGCCAGAGTCCAATACCTATATAAATAGATAATTGTTCATTAGTTGGTTGAATAACTTTTAACCAACATGGATAAGTCTTTTATATCTATACATGGGTCCCAAGACAAGTTGAGAACCCAACGATTGGTCTTCATACTCCTAACTAGGCATACTGCCCAAAAGGGACTGAATCAGAGGATATAACAGGGTGTTGTTCCCTCTGAAATTACCATCCATTTAACACTTAGAATATTTTCTAAGTAACCAGAATCGAAGGGTACAATCGGATGGTCAAGCATCTGGAAGACCATCTGGTTTAACACATTGTCATACATAGTGGGGTTCCAGTATGTTATTCGGAGGTTTTTTCGAGTGGTGTATCATCCAACACTGCCTCCGCTTAGTGTTAAGCTTATCCGGAGGTCCATGCCAATCAGACCCATAAGGTAACTGGAGGATGGTCACTGGAGGGTCATGCCTCTGGGAGTCCTTCGGTTAGGAACCTCCAATTGTTCCTTGGTCATTCTGCCAAGACATTTGCCTTGGCGAAGGCTTGGTTTAAATCACCCAGAGGCATGGTCATGACCAACATTGGGTTCGTACCCAGGAACCAGGTTACGAACTTGGTTGGTTTCCAATCTTTGGGGATTTGATTCCCCCTTCATCCTACCTTCATTTAATGGGTGGGAATCACATTTCCACCATTATTAGGTGAAATGGGAGCCATTTATGGCTCCATTTAACTCTTTATGGAGTGGGTGAAAGAAAACCAAACTTCTAGGTTTAATGGTGGTCTCCATTAATGGAGACCATTAATGGTGAACCACCATAGGTCTTGCACTTAACCACCTAGGAAGAGAATGAAGGTTGGTGGACTTATCTCCAATGAATACTTCCAAGGCTAGGGTTGAGCTTGGAATCTTAAGCTCCAAGTTCCTCTCTTCTTCTCCCACTCACTCTCCAAGGATTCCAAGAGAGAAATAAAGATGGTCGAGTCCTCCTTTTATAGAACTCGTGGAGAGAGAGTATTACTAACGCGAGCTCAACTGGATGCTGACAACCAGGTGATGCATCATCCGGCAGTGTGTCCGATTAGGTCAAAATATGGCTTTTAAGTCAACCAATTAGCCCGGATGCTTTGAGATGTGCATTAAGACCACTTATGGTCCACCATAACTCCTAACCTTACCAAGTTTGAGTAATGAATCTTGCCTATGGTTCGGATACCGCCATTAGGTCTGTGTTGGATGCTCCATCAATCGTCATGTTAAGACCTAGCACAGGAGGAATCCGGGTTAATAAGGGATTCCAGGTGTGGGTCTTACAGGTGCAGTCTGGTAGAAAGAGATGAGACCCAAGTTCATCCCACAAAATTTTCAATGCTGAATAATAGCAAAAAACTAATAGATTATCTTGTTTGAGGAGAGAAATCTTCCCCTTCAACTCATATACACGAGGTCTATTATTCTAAGAGAATCAACTTTCCAAGTCTTGCCATAGTTCATAGAGAACAGTATCATAAAGTTCCTTGGATATAATATTGTAGAGCTAGGACTAAACCATGATATAACACTGATCCTAGGTCATGGTTGCTGCATAATCATCCTTCAAATCTGACCGTGAATAGGTACCATCAACAAACAAAAACTTATTCTTCGTTCCTAGAGCCACACGCATAGCTCTTTTCCAAGAGGGAAAATTATTTCCATCCAGGAGTTGTGAGACCAAAACATGCTCTAGTGTAAGCACCCCGTTTTTGCTATCCCAGTTGAACAAAGTCCTACTGGTGTATGGACAACAAAGGAAGAGAGATGAGTGAAAATTTAGACTTTTGGCTGCGACCTCGAGACAGTTTTCGATGGGTCCCACAGCAAGATCATGGGCTGCAACCTGCATAGATGTCTAGGTCTTGGAAATACCTTTAAAATGATACCAGAATTATTCAATTCTGACATCAAGAGGAAAAGATATGACCATTTTAGTCAGATGATACGTACAAGGGAGGTTTCTGAAATTGTCATAAATACTCCAAGGGCTTTTGTGCAAATTATCATAAGTTAGATTGATAGAACTTCAATCATCATATCTTGGCCATCCTACATCCGAATTAGTGATTCCAGTGCCATTATGTTCCATTTTCAGTCCTCTTCAAAGTAGACGTGAAGAATCCTGGGTAGAGGTCACTAGTGGGTCCGATGCAAACTTGCATGTAGAATTATTGATAAAACTTCAATTCCTTATATCTTGAAAGTTTTACGTCCAAATTAGGTGATTCAAACGTCACTATTCTTTGTTTTATATGCTTTACAAAGTGGATGCAGAAAATCCAGGACAAGGGTCAAGCCGACATGCCTCATGAAATAAAGAGAGAGAAAAATCGGTCAACCCATGTCAGTCTAGTCAGTCTAGCCCAGTCCGGTCCGGATTAAATTAGTGCATCCGTGAGTGCATGTGCATTAATGTTATATACGACGATGATTATATACATATTATATATAATATATTATATTATATATAATATGTTATGTAATTATACATATCATCTATGTCGGTTTGGGGAAGAATAGTAGAGATAGGCCACGGATTGACTTAGATCGGAGAGAATGGGAAATGAAAGAAAAAGAATGAAAATAAATCTGGCCAACCAAGCGTGAAAGGAAATATAAAAAAAGAAAAGAAAAGATAAATTGTGTTAGGAAAAAAAAGAAAAAAAGAAAAGGAATGGAAGAGCTGGGTCGATGATTGACCAAGAAGAATGGGAAAGATGGTGAATTTGGAAAAAATGAAAGAAATTCCGAGGGAACTCGGATCAGTCAGGGAGAGAATATTGAGAGAGAGGACAGAAGGGTTTTAGAGAGATAAGGAAAGAAAGAACAAAGATGGGGAAGGATGGAGATTTGGCCAGAAGAGGAAAGGGAGGGAATTGATTGAAGAAAGAATGAGTGAGAAAGAAAGAATGGAATTGAGAGAGACAGCCGTGGCTATATTGGAAAGGGAGTGGGAGAGATGATAAGCTGGTGATAAAAATAAAATATAAAAAAAGAAAGCAGAAAACAAGAAGAATGAAAAAGAACACGGGGAGAGAGAAAAGAGAGAGAATATTAAGAGAGGGAGAGAGGATGAGATTGAGAGATTGAGAGAATTCTGGAAAGAGAATCTGAGAAGATTGAAAGGGAAGAAAAGAGGATCAGAAGAGGAAAAGAGATGGGAGAAACCAAAAAATAGAGGGACGGCCAGAGGGAGAAAAAAAAACCAGATCAAAAGAGGGATCGGGAAAAAAAAAGAGACAGAGAGAAAGCTCTAAGAGGAAAAGGGAGGGCAATTGAGAGAGAGAGAGAGACAAAGAGAGAGAGAGAAGGAGCCTGACAGAGAACGGGAGGGATGACAACGAGATCGGGGAGAAGAAGGAAGAGAAGAAATTGAGAGAGAAAACGCTCTCTGCAACCTGATGTAACTTGATACAAGAACCACCCACCCCTTTTGTCATTTTATTATTTTATCACCTGCAATCCATTATCAACCAAACTCCACCGACCACCAATCTACCCCCACTCACCGATTAGTGCCATCTCCAATCCACATCTGTCCACTACACACTTCACCCTTTTGTTAAATCTACCAAAATATCGACACCACCCATATACCAAAAACCAGCAATACATCACCACCTTCCGCCATCAATCCATCCCTCTACCGATTATCAAATGCACACCTGGCCTGTAAACCCCTCAACTCTCCACCTGTTTTTTACCCTCCCACATCTCTCCTGCAATAACTCTCCACCTGTGTTCAATTCTTCATTATATAACTCAGTCCACCTACCTAAAACTTACCCCAACCGATAATCATTGAACCCATTGCAGCAACATTACCTAGCCCCACCGATATTCCCATTGTTCAATCTGAACTTATCCATCCTCAACACCTATCACCCTCTCCTGCAGCCTACCCTCAGCCATGTGTCGACTTCATCATATGTCACCAATCCAATTTGCTGTCCATCGTGAGGCATTCCACTTCCTACAGTGTAAACCTGCACTAGGTACACCTCTTCTCCTACCTGAACCAATCTCCCACACCACTGAGAACTTGATCATACATTAATTCAGCCTTATGTGTCTGAATTTCATATGATAAAATTGATCTAATGTATTTGAATTTCCTGTGATAAGATTGATTCGAATATGCTCAAATTTCATGTGATAAATTGATTCGATATGCTTGAATTTAATGTGATAAAATTGATTCGATGTGCTTGGGATTTTATGTGATAAAATTGAATCATATGATTGAAAATTTAATATGCTTGAACCAATCATGGTTTGAAATCTTATGTGACTAATCTGACAATGTTTGAAATTTTAACGTAATTGATCCGATAATGAATGGAAGTTTATATGATGAGATCGAACCATTGATCTGGATTTTTTAATGATTAAATATAAACAATCGATCTTGGATGTTGATTTTGATCTAAACCATCAGATTTTGATCATGTCTGATTTAAGCAATTTGAACCATTAAATTATGATTTTGACTGATCCGAACCATTGGATTTTTATCAAGATTGATTTTAAATGAATCTGAATGGTTAGATTGTGTTTTTGAGTGATTTTAACCGTTGAATCTTGATCATATGTGTTTTTGAGTGATTTCAACCGTTGGATCTTCATTGTGAGTGAATAGATGAAGCCAAAAGGTTAGATTGTGATTTTAAGTATTTTAACCGTTGGATCTTGATCATATGTGTTTTTTAAGTCATCTAAACCGTTGGATCTTTATTGTGAGTGATTTTGTGTGATCTGAACGGTTGGATTACCATCTTGAGTGATTTGAACTGTTGAATTACATTTTTGAGTGATTTAATTAAATTTGAACGGTTGGATTGACCTCATGAATGTTGTAAGTGAATCTGAACCATCGATCAAATATGATTTTGATCACATTGATGATCATCAATTACATCAATTTTGAGTAGTCGATCAAATATGATCTTGATCACATTGTTGATGATCGATGCTTGATTAATGCTCTCACATGGTTACTATTATATTTGGATTGCTCACATGCTATATTAGATACATTGTCATATTTGAATGCTTACCTGATAGACACTGCTATGTTTGGGGATACAATTGCATAAATCTTAAATACAAACCATATAGGAAAAGTGGAAACGCTAAAATGGAAAAAGTTGAACAAAGGGGCAGAATACCCTAGAAAACCTGAAGAATCAAACAAAAGGGGCAGGATACCTTAGAAAACCTGAAGAGTTGAACAAAAAGGACAGGATATAAACCCTAAAGAAATTAATTGCAGGGATAGACAATCCGATAAACCTAAGTAATGAATTTGTAGTGATAGACAACTCGATAAACCTAAGGGGTGAATTGTAGGGATAGACAACCCAATAAACTTAAGTGATGAATTGTAGGGATAAACAACCCGATAAACCTAAGGGATGAATTGTAAGGATAGGTAACCCGATAAACCTAAGTGATGAAATTATAGGAATAGGCAACCCGATAAACCTAAGAGATGAAATTGTAAGGATAGACAACCCGATAAACCTAAGAGATGAAATTGTAGAGATAGACAACCCGATAAACCTAAGTGATGAAATTGTAGGGATAGGTAACCCGATAAACCTAAGAGATGAAATGTAAGGATAGACAACCCGATAAACCTAAAATTGGAAGGAGTATTGGTAGATATGTCTCCAGATCTAACAATCATGACAATTTCGAACTACGTCGTACCTGATTTCTAGGGCAAACCCTAAAATACGTAGGTAATTTGAGAGTCCCAAATACAGTACAAAGCCACTCATCAACCATTCATCCAGCATAAAACTTCAACTTGAACAAATAATTTAATTGAAGCATATGCATAAACTACTTCCATAATCTTTAATCACAAAACCCATTTCGAACTACGTTTTGGACTCGATTTCTAAGATTAAAATACGTAAGCAGTTTGAGATGGACGTCTCAGATTCAGTCCAAGACCGAACCATCATATAATCCGATTCATTGTATAGTATTGTATGTTTGCTTGTTTATTTATTTCAGAACATGTTTGGCTGAACCCTAAGTTAGCAAAACGTAGAAATTTGATTTAAGACATCCCCATTGAACCCTAGTCATTCAGTTGACCAAGCACAGTTAGAATTATAATCTAAAGAAAGTTTAGAAAATCGATCTTGATCGGACGGTTGGAGTGCCTAACACCTTCTCAAAATTGTATCATGAATACTTATCCGATCTCTTGTAGACTAAAGAACTGATACATTAGATCATGAGTCAATAGAAGTCTAACCTTAGGGTGAGACTATTTTTAGAAGTCCTAGACCTTAAATCTAAGTGGTGACTCCAAACATATATTGATCTTCACTGATAAATCTAAATGGTGACTCCAAACATAGATTGATCTTCATTGATACATTTTATCAAAAAGAGGATCATTTCCCATTTGTCCTCACACCTAGATTGTAGGCAGGGTAGAGAGACGACGAAGAAGACGCCAGCACAGGGACATATGTCATTTGAAACGACAAACAAAGATGACAAGCAAAGAAAAAAATCGAGAAATTTCAAGAATCAAACAAAGAAAGTTCAAGAAATCGCAAGAAACCTTAAGTGTAGTAGTCAAGAACCAAACTCAGAGAACAGAGAGACCAGAAGGAACCACAAATATCTTCAAGAACAGAGCAAAAGAACCGAAGATTAGAACCGAAACAAGAGGTTACCTCAGGTACAGCAAAAAGCAGATTAGAAGCCAAAAAAATACAAATCGTATGAAAGAAAGACAACGAACAGAATGAAGTAAGAGGTTGCCTCAGAAAGACAAAGAGTAAAATGAAACTCAAATCGAAAGTTAGAAATCACAGATCTGACCGAAGAGATCACAAATCATACGGGAGAAAGACAGATCGGACCGAAGAAATGCAAATCTGTAGCAATAAGAAAGCATCAGGTCAAAAAAATTCAAGAAAGTGTAGCAGTGAACAAGATCTCAGTCACAAACAGATCTCAGCCACAAACAGATCTCAGCAATGAACAACGGACAAGGAAAATCTAAATCGCAGCAACGAAGAGCAGACAAGGTAAATCTAGATCTCAACAACAAATGAAACTTGAGCTCTTACCGAAGTTCAGAGAAAATAAAATTCACAGAGGATTGGACGAGCCTAAGCTCTGATACCATGTCAAACAAGAGACATTGGCTGAGCAGACAGACAAAGAGAGATAGATTGTGAAAATCGTATTACGTTCACAGACAAAGAAGTACACACTTATTTATATGTACAGACTATTCTTGATCTTGAATTTTTAATACTTACATGACACGGCAATAACACTAGAATACTCTATTCTAACATGCCATGTCACTAACACTAGAATACCTTATTCCAACAAACTGCTCCACTCAGAAAATCAATCCTTGATGGAGAAGTTTAGAAATGAAAGAAAAGTCAGAGCACACCCAAAACGCAGCGTTAGCCCATCTAACAAATCTTCAATTTTTCTAAAACCTAGCAAAACCAGCAGAACGTAAAAGAAATTTAAGTTTTCCAAAATAAATTAAAATAAAATAAACCCTAATTTGAAGGTCCAAACTTTAACTCGACTGTCGAGGCTTCACTTTATCCACAACTTTTAAACACTTCAAATCAGAGATTCTTCCAGAACTTAAACAATATCTCTAGGACTCAATCCAAAAGAAGGGGAAAGACCCAAAGAAGATCCGAATACCCTCTGACTTTCATCCTATAAAACCAATATTTAGTCCGAGCCTGTACCATTGAATCCAAAATCAAAACCAAGACTCCATTCAAATACAATTCACACATCAAAAATCCATAATATAATGAGGTAAAAGTTTCCACTATAAATTTTTTTTTTAATTTTATTATTAAGGGTAATATTATCTAATTTGTCTATTTTGACTGGTGAAAATCCAATCAAGGTTTGATTGATTATCCTTTACCAATTATAAATCAAATTTATTCCATTATGGGATTGAAATAGATTTGAAATCCAAATCAATATAAATATTAAGCAGTTCGTATAGTCTCTCTGCGTGAAAATAAAAGAATCCATACCTAGGAGAGAGGAGACTGTAGAAGATCTCTGTTGAGAATCAGGCAAAAGATAAATGCGAAAAACAATCTTCTACTAAAAGGTATGTCGTATCTCTTTTATTGATTATGTTATTATTCAAATGTATTTTATATTCCATATGAGATTCATTGAAATGAATTTTATTAGGATTAATGAAAATCCTACAGTGGTATCTGAGCCATCCCACATGGATTTAAAATCATTGAGTATTAAAACATGAAGAAAATTCTTTTTAGTTTTCATTTAAATTTTTACTAAAAAAGAAGAGATTTAAATAATCGAATAATTTTTCGACCGTTAAAATTACAAGAAAAATATATCAATGTGTAGATCTCCCTGAGACGGTCATGGTGATATAAAAATCGCCGTCACCGGCCGCCGGACACGCCGTCACGCGCCGGAGAAAGAAGCGAGTGAGATCCACTCGCTGGATTTAAAAAAAAAAAAGGGGGGGGTGGCGACCGGGTTGACCCGAGTCCGACCCAGCATCAGAACTTTTACCCAGGTAAGGTCGGTTAAACCCAATCCGAACTAAAAAAATGACCCGGTTCAATCAAGTTGGGTCAACCCGACACGGATTATGATCCGACCTAGATAAACGAAGGATCGGGTCGACCTGACCCCAGATAAATGTGGATTCGAGGGGCTAATCCGACCCGAATAAGGTGAAGTTGGGGGTCAACCCGACTTGAATAAGGCAAAGGTGGGGTAACACGACCCGAATGAGGTGAAGGCGGGCCAACTTGACCCGAATAAGGTGAAATCGGGTTAACCCGACCGAAATATGACTCGATCCGGATAAGGGGAAAATGGTTCAATCCTACCCAAATTATGACCCGAACTGGGTGGACCGGGTTGACCCGGTTCTATTTCAGACCGGAGTTGGATAAATCGGACCAACTTGGACTGGTTTTATTGAACCAAATCGAAAATCGGTTCAGACCTTAGGCCCTATTTGGATCACAGACAAGTGATCCCACGTGCCGACTTTAATCGGCACGTGAGGGCGCATTATGGGTCCAATTGACCTGAAATTTTTTCCGTTGAATTCCTTTTTTGATTATCTTCATTCTGGTATATCTGTAGTGTCATTTGTGGAATCCCAAATCTATAGTAATTGGATAAAAGTTAGTTTTGGGTGTATTTTATAAGGTTTTGTAATTTTAAATGATGAGATGATTACCAGATGAGTAATATGTATGTTTATATTGGTTTGTTGAGACATAATTTCATGTTTTCAATTTCTGAATCATATTCTATATGACTACATATCAGAATTTATAGATATAATTGTGTAATAGAGTAAAAACCCATCAAAGTGGCATACCTATTGCATGGTTATATCTGTAAATTCAAGAATTTTATTTTATTTTATACAAAAGTAGTCAAGCCTGATGATGCACACCCAAAGGTGGCATTGTCCAGTTATGTTAGTAACATGCACTCACTTATTAAGGATGATCGGCTGAGGATTTTTCATTCACCCAAATGTGATGAAATTTTCTAAAGTCATTATTCCTTGGCGGTTTTGCCTGGATATCTAAGAGACCAGTGCATGCTTATCCTAACGGATAAATGTGTAGTGCGGTTAACTCTTAAGAAAAGAAATTACTTTTTAAGGATGTTCGGCTGAGGATTTTTCAATCACCCAAAGGTGATGAAATTTGTCGAAGCCATCATTCCTTGGCGGTTCAGCCTGGATATCTAAGAGGACCAGTGTATGCTTATCCCAAAGGATAAGTGTGTAGTGCGGTTGACTCTTAGGAAGGGGAAATAATGTCCTCCATTCTACTGTGGTTTAATGATTTATTTATTTCCTTGATATACACATTAGTGTTGGATATATTTATTGCATACATGTTTGTAAATGTAAACTCATGTAGTAAATTTCATCTCAGGATGTCGATACCTGCAAATGTATTAGCATCTCTACCTGTGTTGACTGGCTCGAATTACCAAAAATGGTATGAGGCAGTGGAAACCCAACTCAGCAAGTCAGATATGGACTTAGCTCTTAGAGAGTAGAAATCTGCTCCTATCACTCCTGAGAGCTCTCCGGCTCAGATTCTAAAAATGGAGATGTAGGAAGCTTCTAATCGAAAATCTCTAATCCTGATGAAAAATTTCGTTTCTGAATCTCTTCGTGGTAGTATCCAGATGAAAGATACTGCCAAAGAATATATGAAAGAGATACAGACGAAATTTAATGTGACAAATAAAAGTTTCAAAATTAGTCTGATGGCAGCCTTAACTGGAGCAAGGTTTGATTCAAATGGTAGTATTCGAGAACACATACTCAAATTGGATGCAAAAAGAGAAAGACTAAAGGGGCTAGGAACCTTTTTGGATGATGACTTTCTGGTTTATCTTGCCTTGACTTCTCTCCCAAATGAATATAGTCAGGTTCATGTATCTTACAATACTTAGAAAGACAATTGGAGTTTGGACGATTTGATTTCCTTTTGCTCTCAAGAAGAGGATAGATTGAAAAAGAAGAAACCTGAGAGCAAATTTAGTTCAGCACAAACCTTTTTCTAAAAAGGGAAAGGGAAATGGAGGTGTATGACCTCAGAAGAAGAAAACATTTTTCAAGAAAGGAAATGGAAAACCCTATGATGAATCATATACCTTAAAAGAAAATGATGACAAGAAAGACTTGAATGGCGTGGAGTGCTTCTGGTGCAAAAAGAAGGGACACATGAAGAAAGACTATCGAGGCAGACAGACCTGGTTAAATAAGCATAAAGAATCTGGTACTCATCTATCTCTAGTATGTTTTGAGTCTTTTTTGGTTGATGCTCCTGTAGATTCCTAGTGGATTGACTCTGGATCATCCATTCATGTTACCCATTCCTTGCAGGGGTTTCTAAGCCGTAGAGCACCAAGTAGGGATGAGGTTAGTGTGTTCGTAGGGAATGGTGTGAGAGTTGCAGTGGAGGCCATTGGAGTAGTTAGACTGCTTCTGACTTCAGAAATTTTTATAGATTTGAAAGATACTGTATATGTTCCCTCAATGAAGAAAAATCTGATTTCTGTGTCAAAACTAGTAAATAATGGATACAGTTTGAGTTTTAATAAGAATGATTTTGATTTATGTCTGAATTCTTCTGTAGTTGGAAATGGAATGGTAGTGAGTGATTTATATCAATTGAATTTAGTACCTTCTATGGTTTTGAACGTGTCTTCTAAACGTCCTATGCTGGATGAGTCATCCTCTACTCTTTGGCACAGGCGCTTAGGACATATTTCAGTGGAGCGTATGAAAAGACTTATTATTGATGGAATTCTAAAACCTTTACAGTTTGATGATATGCCTGTCTGTATGGACTGTATCAAGGGAAAAATGACTAGAAACAGGAAGAAGAAGTCGGTTCGCAACAATGACTTGTTTGAATTGATTCATACTGACATCAGTGGTCCTTTTCCCTCTCCTTCCATTGGAGGTCATCGATATTTTATTACCTTTATTGATGATTATTCAAGATATATTTATGTCTACTAGTTAGCTGACAAATCTAGTTCACTGGATGTCTTTAAGATTTACAAAACAGAAATGGAGAATTTTTATCAAAAAGAATAAAAGTTGTTAGAACAGATCGAGGAGGTGAATATTATGGTAAACCAAGTGATTCTACTCAACACCTTGGCCCTTTTGTCAAGTTCTTACAAGAGCATGGCATTATTGCTCAATATTTCATGCCAAGAACCCCTCAACAAAATGGAGTTGTCGAAAGAAGGAATAGGACTCTAAAAGACATGATGAGAAGTATGATAAGTAACACCAATCTTCCAGATTTTCTATGGGGGGAAGCTCTGAAAACTGCCACTTACATACTTAATAGGGTGCCAAGTAAATCTGTTCCCAAAACACCTTTTGAGCTATGGACTGGTAGAAAATTGAGCTTGAATCAACTACATGTTTGGGGATGCAGAGCAGAAGCCAGATTATATAATCCTCATGAAAAAGTTATGGATCCAAGGACAATCAGTTGCCATTTTGTTGGCTATCCTACTAGATCCAAGGGATTTAGATTTTACTGTCCCAGTTCTATCAATCAGATAGTTGAGACTGTTCATGCCAAGTTCATTGAAGACTCCTGTGAATTAGTAGAACCAATAAGCTTGGAATTTAATGAAATCCTTGTATTTTCTAATTCAGTGATTCCCAGCACTATTGTGCCTACTGTTATGCAACCCTTGGTCCCACCAATGGCAGAGAAATTTACAAGGATTGAGGTACCTGATCCACGTATGGCACCAGTGTTGATTGCAGAACCTGAAGAGATAGTCAGGAGATCTACTAGACAACAAGAGTACTATTTCTTCTGACAACATTCTATACTTGACTGAAAGAGAATTTGACATTGGTCAAGCAATAGATCCCTCTAGTTTTGAGGATGCCATGAATAGATCTAATGCACCAAAATGGTTGGAAGCTATGAAAGATGAATTGTCATCCATGGCTAACAATGGTGTTTGGACGCTTGTAGATTTACCTAATTCTTGTAAACCCATAGGCTCCAAATGGATTTTCAAGATTATGTGTGACTCCAGGGGAAGAATTGAGTGCTACAAGGCTAGGCTAGCAGCTAAGGGATTCACACAGAGGGAGGGAGTTGACTTCAAGGAGACATTTTCTCCAGTTTCCTCGAAGGATTCCTTTAGAGTTATTATGGTGCTTGTGGCTCATTATGATATAAAATTACATCAGATGGATGTCAAAACAACCTTTTTGAATGGAGACTTGATTGAGAAAGTTTACATGCGCCAATCAGAAGGTTTTGAGGTACAAGGCAAGGAAGAAATGGTTTGTAAGCTCAATAAATCCATTTATGGTCTCAAACAAGCTTCTAGACAATGGTATCTAAAGTTCCACCAGATTATATCCTCTTTTGGTTTTGTTGACAGTGCTATTGATCAATGCATTTATCACAAAATCAGTGGGAGCAAGTTTATTTTTCTGATGTTGTATGTAGATGATATTTTGCTTGCCAATAGTGATTTGGGTTTGCTTGCAAAGACCAAGCGATTTCTATCAGAGACTTTGAAATGAAAGATTTGGGTGAGGGTTCTTTTGTCCTGGGTATTGAAATCAGCCGTGATAGAAGGCATAGACTATTGGGACTATCTCAAAGGGCTTATATTGATCGTGTACTCAAGAGATTCAATATGTCAAACTGTTCAGCTGGTGAGACACCCATCAGCAAGGGAGACAAGTTAAACAAGACCCAGTGCCTAGGAATGAGATTGAAAGAAGGTCTATGACTGATAAGCCTTACGCATCTGCAGTAGGGAGCCTTATGTATGCACAGGTTTGCACTCGCCCTGATATCGCTTTTGCAGTGAGTGTTTTGGGATGTTTTCAGTCAAATGCAGGTTTGGCTCACTGGACAGCTGTGAAGAAAGTCTTGCGATAGTTACAGAGGACAAAAGATTATATGCTTACCTATGGCAGCAATGATACCCTTGAGATTGTGGGTTATTTTGATGCAGATTACAACGGATGCCCTGATGACAGGAAATCTAGTTCAGGATACATCTTTATGATGGCTGGAGGAGCTATTTCTTGAAAGAGTGTGAAGCAAACATTTTTAGCATCTTCTACTATGGAGGCAGAGGTCGTGGCATTGTTCGAAGCCACGAAGCAGGCAATCTGGTTGAGGAATTTCATTTCTGATCTGAAGACTGTGGAAATCATCTCCAGACCATTATTAATGTATTGTGATAATCAGTCAGCTATATCTTTCTCTAAAAATAATCATAGGACTAGTGCTTAAAAGCACATTGATATCAAGTATCTGTTAATAAAGGAAAAAGTTGATGATAATCACATCATTGTAGAAAAGATCTCGACGGTAGATATGGTTGCTGATCCATTGACAAAAGCTCTACCAGTGGGAATCTTCAAGGATCATGTTTCTTGCATGGGCATAGTTGAATCTTTTGATCTAATTTTATAAAAATCATATATTTACATTGATACTTGATTGTATTGTTTTGTTTGTGGTTTTTATGGATATAGTGATTAATACAATTGTTTCTTTTCATTATTTAACATTTGCACTCTTGCTAGTCTGAATGAAAGATTTATTTAACTTGTCAGAATACAAAAGGCAGTATTAAGCCAGAACCCAAAAGGCAGTATTAAGTCAAGTCACAAAAGACAGTATTAAGCCAGAACACAAAAGGCAGTATTAAGTCAGGACCCAAAAGGCAGTATTAAGCCAAGTCACAAAATGCAGTATCAAGCCAGAACACAAAAGGCAGTATTAAGCCAGGACCCAAAAGGCAGTATTAAGCCAAGTTACAAATACAGTATTAAGCCAGAATACAAAAGGCAGTATTAAGCCAGGACCCAAAAAGCAGTATTAAGCCAAGTCACAAAAGACAGTATTAAGTCAGAACACAAAAGACAGTATTAAGCCAGGACCCACAAGGCAGTATTAAGTGAAGTCTCAAAAGGCAGTATTAAGCCAGAACACAAAAGACAGTATTAAGCCAGGACCAAAAAGGCAGTATCAAGCCAAGTCTTAGAAGACGGTATTAAGCCAAAAACATAAAGGCGGTATTAAGCCAAGTTTCAAAGGCAGTAAGTCAAAGTCAAATATAAACAAGGAGACTTATGTTCGTAATAACAAAAAGTTATATGCTATATAATTGAGGTGTATCTTCTGCTGTTGTTCAACATTAGTCTACTTGTTGGAAGGAAGGAGGTTTGAAATAATCCATTTTTTTAATTAATGATTTTTATGGCCACATTAGTTTTTAACAGTCTTGTAGAATAATGTAGCCCAAGTGGGAGATTGTAAAATCTTTTCTGATTTTATTATTATGGGCAACATTATCTTACTTGTTTATTTTGACTGGTGGGAATCCAATCAAGTTTGATTGATTATCCCTTACCAATTATAAATCAAATTTATTCCATTATGGGATTGGAATAGATTTGAAATCCAAGTCATTATAAATATGAAGCAGGGTCCTTATAGTCTCTCTCTGCGTGAAAACAAAAGGACCCATACCTAAGGGAGAGGAGACTGTAGAAGATCTCTGTTGGGAATCAGGCAAAAGACAAGGGCAAAAAACAATCTTCTACTAAACGGTATGTCCTATCTCTTTTATTGATTATGTTATTATTCAAATGTATTTTATATTCCATACGGGATTCATTGAAATGAATTTTATTAGGATTAATGAAAATCCTACACCCACACAACAGACTCCATTTTTCAATCCCACAAAAGAAAGAATCTCTACATTCTAGACATCCCAAAAAAAAAAAAAAAAAAAACTCCCCCTTCCCTAGAAAATCAGAGAGCCTAGATTAAATCCAGTGCTCGTGTAAAGAATTGACGAATTTCCCCTAACCACTCGGAATACATTTCTTGCAAAGACTTCATGCCTAACATTTCCAGAGACAAGGAAAAAAAATGAAGAAAAGTTGTAAAAAGAACCAAACATCTGAGATAGACAAGTGTACTCTAGCAACAAATGAGAATTATTTGTCAATTAAGGAGATAGAAAAACAATAAAAAATGGGGCTTTGTTACATTTAGTCACCTTCAAGGAATCGGAAAGAGAAAGTAAATAAGGCTACAATAATAGATAGAGAGAATGACAAGAGAGGAAAGAGAGGGGGAGAGATATAGAACGAAGAGCTTATCTTCGGTGATGAGTTGTAGGTCGCTGCAAGTAGTTGCAGGTTGCCTGTATGTAATGGAAAATGGCTAAGTTCATATCAACTTGAGGGCAGTTTTTTGTTATTTAGAAGGTTAAGTCTACATGCCATTAGCAACTAACGTTCCAAGCCTAGAAGAGTGGACTGTACTACCACCAATTTCGTGCATTAAGAGAGTTATGTATCATTTATCGCAAGTCAAGGTAGTGCATTGTAATTAACATATTTTACAAGGGAGGTCCATGTAATTTTCTCTTTATTAAATGGTTAACAAAAAATCTCAAATGGAATCATGGAATGATGATAGCTATAACATCAATGAACAGAAAGAGAACTTAAGAACCAAGAAAAGGGCTGCAAGAGATTGTGCCTAATGGTTGGTGCAAAGGTAAATTTAGATCTTAATGTTTGTTTCAAAGAGGTAAAATATAGTGATCTCTAAGGAGAAGGGAAAAGGAAGTTCATCTTTGTTTTACCATATTACATGTTAAATTTGCAGGTGAAATTTTACGTCAAAACAAACCCGGAGCCTATATGATTACATGAAGTATTGATTTCTTTTGTTTGAATTTTTTTAATAGGTTATAATGGATACTTTGTTGGATCCAACCACAAAAAATATGCTCTTCTTTAAAAGTGTGACCAAATAGTTAGGTTGATAGTTGACTAGTACTTAACATGGTAATGATCAAGGGTGTAAGAACAAATCGGAACCATTTATCAAAATTGCATTGACCCATTTAAACCGAAACCGTAAAATTGATTATTAAACCATTCATTTCTGGTTTAAAAAATAAAACTGTTTAATTAAACGCTTCAATTCTAGTTTCAAGATAGAAACCATTTAAATCGACGATTCAGCACCATTGCACCGATTAAACCCTTATTTTAGTCCCATAATGTTGAAGTCTATTCATAGAAATAAATTTAAATTAAAATACTTTCCACATGGTCAACTGCTTCTAAACATAAGCCACCTTTATAATTCCCGACGACGAAAATAAATTAAAATTATTTTAATTCTTTCTCTCCCTTCCTCCTCTCTCCGCTCTTCTTTGTTCCTCTCTTTCTCTCTTCCTCCCCTTTCCCCTCCGACGTAGCTTCTTTCAAAAAGGTTAACCAAAATTGAATAATAATCAGTCTTGGTAAGCATTTTGAAACTATTTGATAAACGGTTCTATTTTGGTTTTACCTCATTTATATCAAATCGAAAATAAATTGAATCATTACACCAAAACCACACTGTTTAACACCTCTAGTAACAATTGGGCTTGCCTTTGCCACAACTACCCCCAATGGAACCATCATTTTCCTTATCTTTTTCTATTGATAACTTGTCTTATTTGAAGAAATCTGAACTATGTTTGTGATGATTTCCCTTAGAATTTGGCTTCAATTTAAGCAAATCCATTGAGTATTTGTTGTCCACTTGCTGTTAGGCAAAGTAAGGTGTTTTAGCGATGATTTTCTTTTCTTTTCTTTTCTTTTTTTTGGGAGGGGGAATATCAAGGGGACAGCCGTCTAGAGGGCCTCTAACCTTGATTAGATCTTATAGCTTATATCAAAAGTTTCTTGAAAAGAGGCTATGAAATAAGGAATACCATGTTGTGCAAATATTGCCGCTCAAGGGTCCTAGCCAGCGTTATTTTTTTCTTTTATTTAATTTAAGAAAACGCTGATTAAACAGTAATAGAAAGGGGAAATTTCATGCACCTCCCTTGAGGTTTGCTCTAACTTCAATCAGTCCCATTATCGACAATAATGTCACTAAACAGCCCTAATTTAAAATTTAAGTATCAATCAAACCCCATCTATTAGGATGAGTTCGTTAGATTTTGACGTAGCCTCCTCTATAGTTTCTAAATGCAAAAACTATCCTTCTAACCTATTGTTCTCCCTTGCTTATGGAAAAAGTACCGTAACCTACAACTCTTCTTTTTCGCTTCGCCTTGGATCTGAGCTCTTTTTTTTTTCTTTCTTTGCACACGACCAGGATCTCCATGGTGCCTATAGTGATATATGTATGTGCCAATAGGTGTACTACGCACCAAAACAAATGCAAAATCCTCTTCTTGCAAAAAGAACGCCGTGAAATTTCAAGTCTATGTCACATCCTCTTCATTCTCCTCCCTCCTGACTGATTGATTTAGAAAAGAGAACCCTTACCAACTTTCATTTGAGTTTTTCCCTTGTATTTCATATTTTAAAAGAAAATTGAAAAAAATTAATATCGTAAAACTCATTTTATAGGGCATAAATGGAGGTAGAATTGTTAGATTCCTATTATGTGGGCTTGATTAATTACCAAACCAGTTGTTAAATGGGAGTTCAATTACTGGTTTAACCAGTTCAGGTTTGATTCATCACTGGTTAGCGTAGCCATTGGTTTTTATCTCTTTAATGCTCTTATATGCATAGAAGCAAAAAAAGGGATCCCAATAGGCTATGGAAGATTCTAATCGAGGCATTCAAGCTATAGAAAATGATCAAAAATTAATCTACAACAAATGGTATGTGTTCTATGATTTCTTTTATTGCCCATTGTATTCTAGTGAACTGTGTGGTGGATTCGTTAGGGTTCATGGGAAAACCCCAACTTGCTTTAAAAAATTTCTAACAATTGGTATCAGAGCCAACCACACAGAGCTAGGATCTTAGGTAAGGGATAGTTAAGACTGTATGAAAGATTGAATTGAAAAGGGAAGAAATTTTTCCCCTTAATTTTTCCCACGAAACTATCAAAGTTTGGAACACTTTGAAATTTTTTTCGGAGTAATGAAACTCAAAATAAATTATGCCAATTTCTTGTACTCCCAAAGACGAGTCTGTCGATATAAAGAAGGTCACTGGCGGTGGCCAGACGGGCCCTCATGCGCTACTTAAAAAAGTGTGTGAGATCTTCACATTGGCAGTTGAAAAAAAAAAATTTGTCAGACGGCGTTGAGTCATCGTCGGCTCACCTCTGCAGGGAATCGTAAACCTTAGCCATTTTCATCAGGGTTGACTCGGGGCGAGTCCAGCCAGCCAGGCCTGCCAAGCCCAGCCCAGGCTAAGCCAAACCAGCCAAAACTAGCCAGAGCTAGGCCAGCCAAAACCACCCCAGCTCCTCAAGCCCAAGCCTAACCAGCCAGTCTAGTCCAGACCACCTGAGGACCCTGTACGTGGGTCATCCCAAATAATGACCCAAATGGGTTGTCACACCCCAATTCTGCACCAACCAGAATGGTGTGATGAACCGTCAATAATCAACGGTTCAACCAGGATCTCCTATAGGCTATCCCCATTTTTGTTAAACCAAAACACATTCCACATTAATCATAGATAATAAAGTAAATAGTTGAAGTCTTACAGATAATGAACTGAGGTCTGTGAGGACAAAGATGGAAATCTTTAGAAGTCGCCACCTAGATTTAGGTCTAGGACCTTAGAAATGTGAAATCTCACCCCAAGGTAAGACTTCGATTGACTCATGACCCTTAGATTGGAATTACGGTCCATCGGAGATTGGGTAAGTGTCGGGTTTCGGTTATGGGAAGGGGTTAGGCACCCAAACCGCCCGATCGAAATCGGTCTCCTATTCCTTTCCTATGCTAGACTCTATTTGCTAAGCCAAACCAAACCAAGGGGTTTGATATCATTGAACCGAATCCGTATCCATCGGATTGCCTCGTATCACGGAATTATTCCGAAAAAATCAGGTTCACCATCGTAGTTCGGGTGTGATTAAAGTTTATGGATGTGATTTATGCTTGTGCATGATTAAGTTCTTTGTTCAAGTTGAAATTTATGCTTGAAAGGTTGAGAAATCCTATGGGTTAGGATCCGGATAGTCCATGTGGTCGATAGATAGTCCTAGTGGATCTAAGAATAACCCTATTTGGGTTGAAATATGGATATTTTCTTGTTTTTTTTTGGAATCCCCAAGTGGACTAAGATGTGGATAAATATCCTATGTGGATCTATGGATAGTCCAAGTGGACTAAGGTGTGGATAACCCTATTTGGGTTAAAATATGGGGATATCCTAGTGGATCTATGGATAGTCCGGGTGGACTAAGGTATGGATAAATATCCTAGTGGATCTATGGATAGTCCAAGTGGACTAAGGTGTGGATCCGAATTTGGGTTTCTCCCCAAAATGGCCTACGTATCCTAGGGTTTGCCCTAGGAATCGGAAATCCGCGTAGTTCGGGATGGTTGGTGGATATGGCCGGATATCCTAGTGGATCTATGGATAATCCGAGGTGGACTAAGATAAATATCCTAGGTGGATCTATGGATAGTCCAAGTGGACTAAGGTTATGGATCCGAATTCGGGTTTTCCCCAAATGGCCTTCGTATCCTAGGGTTTGACCTAGGAATCGAGAATCCGCGTAGTTCGGGATGGATAACCTTTTCTTAGGTTAATGATTGAGAACCTATTCTAGGTTTGGGATTTAGAACCTATTCTAGGTTTAGGGTTTGGCCGGGGGGCAAATCGTCTTAAATTACCCTTTTCATTCCGAATTCTAATTTTGGAAGGTTTGGCAAAGAATTCTCTTTCTTTATTATGGTTTTTATTATTCCCATTATGCCCTTCCCAAGAATGTGGGTGCCTAAATGCACGTCCCCACACCTACATTGTCTTCTAGAAGTGTGCGTATATGGCGGTTTAACTAGGGTGTTGCATAAAATAAGTTATTGCCAAAAAAATAGAATATTCTATCTAAATATGGCACATAAAACATTTATGACAAGAAATTCACATACTGATAAGATTGTTTAAAAATCTTTCAAATATGGCATGTATTGCAAATAAGGCAAGAGCCTATATGGCATGATCTAGTATGCTATCTTCTAAGCATGGCAAGATCCTAATTGCTATTTCTTTCCATATTTAGGGTTTTCTACCCTAATTATTATTTTATTTCTATTTTTTTAGGATTTTCTACCCTAATTGCTACTTTCTTTCCATTTTAGGGTTTTCTACCCTAATTGTAATTTTATTTCCATTTTTTAGGGTTTTCTACCCTAATTGCTATTTTCTTTCCATTTTTTAGGATTTTCTACCCTAATTGTTATTTTCTTTCCATTTTAGGGTTTTTCTACCCTAATTATTTTCTTTCCATTTTTAGGGTTTTCTACCCTAATTGTTATTTTCTTTCCATTTTTTAGGAATTTTCTACCCTAGTTGTTATTTTCTTTCCATTTTAAGGGTTTTCTACCCTAATTATTATTTTATTTCTATTTTTAGGGTTTTCTACCCTAATTGTTACATTTATTTTCCATTTTAGGGGGTTTTCTACCCTAATTGTTATTTTCTTTCCATTTTAGGGTTTTCTACCCTAAATGTTATTTTCTTTCCATTTTTAGGGTGGGTTTCCCTACCCTAATTGTGACAATAAGCATTTAATATAGCATGTAAGCAAGTGTAGCGGAACAAATATGGCAATAAACATGTGTATCATTCCAATCATGGCAATGTGATTATTTCAATTATGGCAATGTGATCATTCCAATTATGGCAGTGTATGCATACGAGCATCCGAACATAGCATAGCATCAAATATGGCATGTGAGAAACAACCAAAGCATATGAGAATCAATCAAAACATGATGGAACACGCGGCAAGATGACAGCTTTGTCGGGCTGGACCAAAATGGGCACATAGGGCACTGTACTTACTCAAAAAATTCTTAAAATATATCCCTGGAAAGAAGACTCAGAGGCCAACATTTTGTCTCAAGGAAGCTATTCCTAAAAGAGACCATAGGCAGGTCGAAAACATTCCCCAAGTACAGGCAAATACACTGGTCAGGTCTGTTCCAGATTTTTGACCAGTTGCACCATAAATTCCAAATAAAATTCTATTCTTAATGAAAATTAAATACAGACATATGTCTATGTAGATAACTATCTGATCTAAAATTTCATTAAGAAAAACAAGTTAAAACAGTATATTTTCTTTGTGAAAAATGACTCTTTTCAATCATGCAAATCAGCACATCATGACAGATCTGAAATCAAAGCTTTATGCACTTAAAAATTGATATCAATTCAACGAAAAATGGAAAAAATATGAAACCAGTGCCATTTTTTTAGAAGACTTTCATGTCTAAAAAGTTCATGTTAAGTGGAATTTCTGATTATGGCCATAAAGCCTTTGTCTAGAGACTTTCCGATGGAGGATTGCATTACATCCGAGAAAAATAGCAATGTCAAAGACAAATTGTTTGATATATTTCCCCAATTCCAAATGGAACGAAATTTTTAGGGTAGTCTTCTATCATATCAGAGAGACTCCCATAAAATTTTGGGCTTCAAAATCTTAGAAAAATACATATGATGTACGTCCTAAGTTTGAACCCTAAATCTGGAATTTTCAGATCAGAAAATCACTTTATGAAATTTACAAAAAACATCAAACATCATTGTATATCAATCAAAAATTCATCATTGAATAGCTTAGACAAATTATCATTCATGAAAAATGTTAGACATAGGCATCCTAACATTAACAAGTATGTAATAGAGCATTCATGATTGAGATTTCATGAAAATTAGCCTTTTTCAAGCAAAATTGGCATTCGGGCATTATAACGACCTCTAAATTTGTTTAGAGTACTAACCTTGGGCTCAAATCGAGCGAAACCGTTGATGAAGGGTGATTGGGGATTGTATCAATCCCCTTTGAATGTGAATCCTCCTTTTCCTCTCTTACGCTTCTTTCTCTCTTCTCTTTCTCTCTTTTCTTCTTCTCTTTTCTTTCTTTTCTCTTTTCTCTCTCTTTCTTTCTTCTCTCCGTTTCTCTCTCTCACCTTTCTCTCTCTCACCCACGTTTTCCTCTCTCTTCTGCTCTCGAAAAAAGGATCCTCCTCTTTGCCTATTTATAGTTTTTCACTCATTTTCTAAAAGATCCTTTTTTCTAAAAAATATTTTTTTCTCTTCTTCTTTCCTTCCTTTTTTCTTTCTTTCTTTCTTCCTTCTCTCCTCTTTCCCTTTCCCCGTTTTCTTTCTAAAACGTGGAGAAACCTAATTTTTCTCTTTCTTCTTTTTTTTTTTTTTCTTTTTCCTATTTTCCTCTCTCTCTCTTTCCTTTTTTTTCTCAAGATCTTTTGGATTATCTCAAAACCCTAAATCCCCTTCTCTTTCACGTTTTTCTCTCCCCCTCTTTCCTTTTTTTTTCAAAATCTTTTGGATTATCTCCAAAACCGAAATCTCTATTCTTTTCCACGTTTTTCTCTCCCCTCTTTCCTTTTTTTTCTCAAAATCTTTTGGATTATCTCCACAATTGAAATCTCCATTCTTTTCCACGTTTTTCTCTCCCCTCTTTCCTTTTTCTTCTCAAAAATCTTTTGGATTATGATTTACACATATATATTACACATATATATATTAAATAACATACATACACATACATACATACATACATACATATATATATATATATATATATATATATAATATATATAGAGTATATATAAGGCGACCTAGGTTGACAAGCGATTTGAATTGAGTTGTCTGGGCCGATTGGAATTCATTGGGTTTCCTCTCCTTGTCATTTCACGGGTCATTTCATTTGTCATCCCGCATGGAATTTTCCGATGGCCTCTATTCCAAATTTTTTGCGTTCATTTTTGTAGAACATAAAAAATGAGAAATATAGGAACTTGAACCACCTCATTTGGAAGTAAAATGGTCAACTTATGAATTTTTGAAGTTTAAACGGACCAATTACCGATAATTTGGTTGACCATTCCGCATGAGATCCTTCGGAGACTTCTACCGGAAATATTTTACGTCCACTTTGTAGAGCACTAAAAATGGAACATAATGAGGCTGGAATCACTCGAATCCGATGTAGAGCGGAAAAATATGCGATATTGCATGCAGCTTGCATTTTTTAAGTCCACTTTGTAGAACATCATGAATGAAGAATAATGGTCATGGAATCATCCGAATCCGATGTCGGATGATCAAGATATGACGATTTGAAATTCAAGCAATCCAACTTAGGATAATTTGCATGAAGGCCCACTGGGATTATTATTTTATAATAATTTCAGAAACCTCCCTTATATGTAGCATCCGACTAAAATGATCATATCTTCCTCATTTGATATCGAGAATTGAGCAATTCCGGTCTCGTTTCGAAGATAATTCTATGACCTATGCATCCATGCGAGATAATAGCCCATGACCCTGTTGTGAGGATCGGTGGAGAATCACAAATCTTTGGGTTAAAGGTCCGAAACCCGCCATATTGGTTCACTTATGCCGAGGGTGGCAAAAATGGGGTGCTTACACAATATGTGACTCCATGACCAAAAAGTCATGGGTTGGACTTCTGTTGAGGTGGGGTCGACCCTACCTGTTTAGGCATGCGACCCTACCCTCATTTTGACTATTTTTGAGTTAAATTTCATATTGGGTCTTGGGTTTCTTTACGCACTTGGTCCACTTGGCTCGACCATGATATGTAGACTGGTCACGACACGAAATGTAAGGTTAGACCGGGTTCATGGCGTGCGGGTCTTACAACTCCACCACCCTTAAAAGAAATTTTGTCCTCAAAATTTGAACGTACGGATCTTACAACTCCCCCATCTTTAAAATAAATTTTTGTCCTCAAAATTTGAATTTAGGTGGGAATTCTATTTCTGCATTGCATCTTATTCTTTCCATGCAATCTTCTCCACGTCTTGCCTTCGCTAGATTATTTTCATATAATAATTATCCCAGTTTTTGATGAGATGTTGTACCTTCCAACTAGTGAATTAGGCTGGTACCACTTCAATAGCTAAATCTTTTATCTACTCCAGTGGATCAATGTCAATACCTTTGATATGGATCTCCAATGTACTTCTTCAATAGAGACACGTGAAATATGTCATGCACATTAGACACGGACAGCGGTTACGCTAATTGATATGCAACTTTTCTACATCTCTCCAAAATTTATAAGGTCCAAAACATATATCGGATACAACTTTCCCTTCTCGTTGAATTGCTTCAAACCATACATAAGTAATACCTTCAAGAACACTTTGTCACTTATGACAAGGTCTTGGCATCTCTTCTAACAATCCTGAGCTGTCTTAACCCTTTTTCTTTGATCTTGTCTGCCACTCGACAGGTTTCTACAATAGACTCAGGTCTTAAAATTCTTCATTCACCAACTTTATTCCAAAATAGAGGAATTTGACATTTCTATCGTACCATGCTTTATAGGTAACATTTACATGACATTTACATGGTAGCTCTGATACCAAGTTGTCACACCCCAATTCTACACCAACCAGAATGGTGTGATGAACAGTCAATAAATCAACGGTTCAACCAGGATCTCGAATAGGCTATCCCAACCATGTTAAACCAAAACACATTCCACATATACCTTAGTTAGCTGCTCCAAAGCATACCAAGGTCGTATAGCAATGGAATGAGTTATCTTCCTAAGGCAATCAACAATCACCCAAACTGCGTCAACCGTTCTAGGAGTCAGTGGCAAATCAGTGACATAGTTCATTGTAATGCAGTTTCATTTTCAGACTGGCTCTGATGGTTGTTGTAGTAAGTCATGTTGGTCTTTGTCTTTTAGCCTTTACTTGCTGATAATTCAAACACTGAAACACGCACGAAGCCACATTTGTTATCATTCCTCTTTACCAGTACAATCTCTTCAGGTCATGATACATATTGATAGTCCAGGATGTCCTATATATTCAGTACAATGGGCTCTTATCATTATCCTCTTCATGATATCCGAGTCTTTTTCTTCAGGTATTCAGAATCTACCTCTGCATCTGAGTACCGTTTCCACATCCAAAGTAAGTCAGGGTTAGGTTTTTCCTTCTCTAAATCTTCTTACCCCGCTCTTAGATATAAATCTAACAAAATTACTACCTTTACTTTGTCTATCAATTCAGAGATGATATTTAATGTTGTGAACGCAAGCGAGGAACTATTGCTCCATAAGTTCATCCATAAGTTCTCACTCAATTAGATCATCACGAGTTTCTATTATATGTTACTCTCCTTCCAAATCTGAATCTATTACTACGAAACATAAGACAACATTTATACTGGGTCCTTCCTTGGACTTCATAATTCCCTTTTTCTTTAAGACCTTAGCTACTACATTAGCCTTGCTCGGGTGACACTCAATATCACAGTCTAAATCCTTGGGCAATTCCAGCTATTTTTATCCTCATGTTCAACTCTTTCTGGTGAAGAGAAAAATAAAACTCTTGTGTTCTCATTTAATTTAAATTCTTCTCCGTATAGATAATGTCTTCAAGTCTTGATTGCATAATTCATCACTGGTAATTCCAAGTCATGAGTAGGGTAATTCTTTTAATGCTCCTTCAGTTTTCTTGAAGCATATGCAATCACTTATTTACCTTGCATCAACCCGCATCCTAGATCCAATCCGAAAGCTTCGATGTATAGGGTAAAAGGTTTCCTAGTACCGGAACGATCAAGATAGAAGCTGATATCAACCTTGTTTTTAGAGTTTGGAAACATTCTTCACACTTGTCAGTCCAATTAAACTCCTCTCCCTTCTTGGTTAGCTTGGTAAGAGGTTTTGCGATCTTAGAGTGGTCCTCTACAAATCGTCTGTAATAACCAGCTAAACCTAAGAAGCTTCTGATCTTCGCAATATTCTTTAGGTGTTTCTCACCATATGATTACTTCTATCTTAATAGAGTCCACTTTTATCCCTTTTTATGATGATATGTGATTTAAGAAGATCACTTCGTTTATTCAAGTCTCATATTTCTTGGACTTGGCATAAAGCTTTTCCCTTCTCAGCTGTTGTGAAGCTGTTCTAAGATCCGTTGTATGAGTTGCTTTATTCTTGGAATAAACCAAAATATCATCTATGAAAACAACAACCGACGTATCCAACATGTCATGAAACACCCAGTTCATCGGTTCCATAAAATGTAAGGACATTGGTTAATCCAAACATCATAATCAAGAACTCACAATGTCCAATCCTGATTCTAAAAACTATCTTCGAGATATCGCTGTCCAAATTATTCAGCTGATGATATCTTAACTGAAGATCAATCTTAGAAAATACCTTTTCTCCTTGCAACTGTTTAAACAAGTCATCGATCTGAGGTAGTAATTATCGATTCTTGATCGTGAGCTTGTTTAGTTCTCGATAGTCTATACATAATCTGACACTACCGTCCTTCTTCTTCATGAATTGGCGCTCCCCGTGATGCAATACTTAGCTGATTAGAACCGTTGTTTAATAACTCCCGTAGTTGAGCCTCAATCCCTTTAACTACATAGGAACTACTCTATAGGTGCCTTTGACATAAGTATCGTCCTTGGTAACAAGTCGATGATGAACTCGGTCGTATGATCAGATGATAACCCAGGTAAGTCTCTTGGAAACACATTGAAAATTTATACATCACATCAATATCTTCCATCTGTGGTGGTTCTTTGAAAACGTATACCACAAATTATATCCAACTTCTTTCTCTTCAAAGCATCTCTTCACCTTTAGCATAGAGAGGATCAGCTTTCACTTCTTAGGCAACATGCTTCCAATAATATTAAATTATATACCGTCTTTATTCTTGAATGATAACCTCTTCTATGCACATAACAACTTGTAGAGTGTTGAGACAACCAGTCTATTCCCAAGATGACGTCAAAGTCTGTCATCTCAAGTCGATTTAGGTTGCATCCAAATTCTGTCCATTCATATGATTCGAACATTGTTCATAACACTCATTCTATACAACATCTATTCCAAAAGGGTTTGAATTAGCAAATCTGGTATAAAGGTCTTAAGAGCTTATCTAGTTCCTTTATCTCTTAGTTTTTTTAAAGATTATCGTCAAAATATCATATCTTGAAAGAAACTCATTATCTTATCCTTGCTGTTCTACCCTGATCTCTCTTTCATATACCTCGAAAAATATCTTGTGATTGTTACTTTCTTACTCATGCACTCTTTTATAGACATGACTCATATCCTTCCATTCAGTAATCTTGAAACAAATCCTCTATTACTTTATCTGAGGTTCATTGACTATAGCATTTAATCTGAATCCAATCTTCTTTCTTTCAAAAATTCTATTATCACTAAACATCTTTTCAATGGATGTCGAGAAATGTAAGAATCAGAATGTTTATCTAAAAGCAATTCATTTCTTTCTTTCAATTTAGTATAATGACGAACACTTGCTTTATCTAGTGAACTTAGGTTTAAAAGATCAAGAGTAAATCTATAGTAATCCAACCGACATCCAAAGGTCGTTAAGCTGCACGGTGGTCCAATATATGAAAATAGAAGTTTTACAGTTCTTAACCTCATGGTTACAGGTTCTATTGAGTATATAATGCCATTAGTCGAGGCACTACAAGAATAAATCTGGAGAAAGATTTGGTACATCAATAAATCATGTATAACAAAAAGATGTACGCTTAACATGATTAGACATTTAACTGTTCATTCAGTTCATATCTCTGTTCATGTTGTTGATCATGACAGTGGCTCAATTTGGTGTAATCAGGACTAACACTAAAGAAACAATATCTATAACTTCAATTGACAGGTTGAATCAAGAAGGTATCCTGTCAAGGTACAAGAATTTAAAATCAGGTATATGCATCCTCTATAATCATAAGAGTAAATCAATAATGCACCGCATCCTATATAACCTATCTAGTTATATGGCTATAATATCTTTGATCCTTTGCTGAAAGTGTTTGAGGCTTCATCTTCAGAAAATATTCCTCAATCCTTGTTCGATCATTCTGCCATGATGCAGCTATCCCATATATCGGTGGCTGATAAGGGTCACCACCTTGATACACTGCTTGTTGTGTACCAAGCTTCCACATTGGGGTGTGCATTATTGGGACTTACTGTATGGTAGGCACTGTGTTATAGCTAACAAGTGCTAGGGGTACAGTGTTGCTACCAATTGGTACCGTACTTGGTTTGACCCAGAGGTGTTGATGTAGCATTGGCAACTTGGATAGTGATTTCCATGGCAACTTGCATAGTCGATATCCTCTGTTGTTGCTCATGTATTTTGTCTGGCTAACTTTATAACAACCATGGCCAAGGTACTTGGTAGTCCAGGTGATTGGCTGGAGTGGCCTGGTTGTTCACCTCCGTTGATTTGCTCCAATCTGATTATCATTATTTAGCATCTACTCAGATGAGTTTTCATTACCCATTCTCAACCCAGATAGTGGTGGGGTCAAGTTGTAATATCCACTCAATGCTCAGTGGGTAATGGAGCAGCGTATGGCGGATCTCACTCTAAGTCTCCATGTCACCTAGGAGTATAACTTTGTCTTCTTTTAGTTACTCTCATTTTTGGTGTATGGCCATTGTTCTCCTATCTCTGTTGGATTTAGCTCGAGATCTTTCCCTTTACCTTTGCAGGGATTTAGGCGTTACTAGCCATTTTTCTCCTTTCTCTATCATACATCGAGTTTCACATCTTGTGAGTACCAACTCGGTATTCTAACTTTTCTGCTTTACAGATGCTTCCTTCTTCTTACTGTACTATATCCTTTGTATACTTAGATAACTGCCCGACCTATAGATCATACCCTATATTATTCATTTATCAGGATAAGTTTTGAATTTTCTCTTTCTGTTTGTGAATATATATATGGTTCCACCTTTAATATGTACATTATTGTCTTATTTAAGTTCTGTCTCAACCAACACAAGTGCTTATGGTGTGTTTGTAATAAAGCTTTTAATTTATCGTAACTCAGTTCATGAACTCTGGTGGAAGTATTCAAGTTTCATGGGAAAGGCCTAAGAGCTTTGATACCAAGTTGTCACACCCCAATTCTGCACCAACCAGAATGGTATGATGAACCGTCAATAAACCAAAGGTTCAACCAGGATCTCGTATAGGCTATCCCCATTTTTGTTAAACCAAAACACATTCCACATTAATCAAAGATAATAAAGTAAATAGCGAAAGTCTTACATATAATGAACTGAGATCTAGTCATAATAACTAATTAATATTCCATTTATCTCCAAGTAACCAAAACATAATTTAATATATATTACAAATATCCAAATACGAAATTTAAACAATAAGCGTATTCATAGTTGAACGCTCGCTTAACTAATCACAATAGTCCTTCATAGCTTGCTCATCTTAGCCGCCACATGTTCATATGTTGGCGTGTTGACATAATCTTCAATCGTAATACCTGCAACATCAGAAACTAAAAAGAATTACGCGCGCGAGGTTAGCTCTCCAACTTGAGCTTAGTGAGTAAACAAAACAATGCAACAAACATATGCATGCATTCATATCTATGGTCTGGTTCATAAGTTTGCAATGTGCAATAGAAAGGTTCGGTGGCCGCCTCACCTCTATACACAAGGTCTGTAAGCCTACCCAAAGGATCAAACACCATTGTCGTCCACATCCACCCCACCATGGAATAGAGATAGAACTAAAGTGCTTAGGACCGCACCGCATCACACTTCCCCTAATGCTCTACCCATACCAACATGTAAGCCCTTATTGGCGAGGGCTTGCAAACTGGGCTCGCAACTAACCAATTCTAATGTCAAACAGTGTATCCAAGGCCTCACCCCAGCATCCCTCAATACGTCCATAGAGATAGAGCTAAGGCCCCCCGACAGAGTCTGAGACTACACGGTCCGAGACTACCTCCCCTGATGCCCTACGACGTAATAGTTCTGCTAAGGCCCCCTGGCAGAGTCAGAGACTACATGGTCCGAGACCACCTCCCTTGATCCCTACGACGTAATAGTTCTGCTAAGGTAATGGCGATATGACGATGTCAGTGGACAAGACTTGAGTAGAGATAGAGCTAAAGTGCTTAGGACCGCACCCCATCACACTTCTCCTGATACCCTACTCGCATCAAGTACGCTAACCACACACAAACATTCACATGCCTATTCCTAGCAGCATCATTATCATCATGTTATAATAAACAAAATTAAATATGCATGAACAATAATAATAGGAATAGTAGATGACATGTGATATGCACATTACAATCATACAATCATAGAATCATACATGGTATTGGATTCAACAAATGAAAATAGTTTATTATTAGTCAATTAGTTTAGGTCTTGTTTCCTCACCTTTGGTTTCTAGGAGATCCTCGTTCAAGCTTTATGAATCACTTTTAAATCAGTAGAAATGCCTAACAAGTCGATAGATTTTAATTAAAATTAATTCCAATAAATTTAGACTAACCTAAATCGTAGGGTCGCGGGGTAGGGTCGCACCTAGGGTAGCAGTTTCTGCGACCCTAAGGTGTAGGGTCGGACGTGGGGTCGGATACCATTCGAGCCTACGTGCGACCACATCCTCCTTGGGACTTCTCGAGGGTATGTGGTCTATTCTGTCTCGTAGGGTCGGATATCATTCGACGCTACGTGCGACCACACGTATTCTGAGTCAACCTTTCATTCTAAAGTCCATTCTTTCATGTTTGGATCCTTTGGCTTACTTTCATGGTCCATTCTATGATTGTTCTATGGCTCAAAACTACAAGTTATACACTATTCATAGTCCATAATGATTTCCTCCATTGAATCCCTTGAAACTTGTCCATTGATGGATGATTTGAGTTTCTCCTAATCCTATGTTCTTCATAACTATTCTAGAATCTCTTATTTAGGTAAGGAATTAGGTTCATACCTTTATTCAGAGGTTTCTCTGAGCTTCCTCCTCTTCTTTAGTCTTCTTCTTCAAGTTTCCTTTTCTTCTTCTCTTCCTTCTCTTTCTCTTGCTCTCACTTTCAAATTAGGGTTTTAAAGGAGTGAAAGAGGCTTAGGGACGTCCTATTTATAGAGAAAAAACCTCCATAATAACCCCCAATGAGTTTAGGAAAGATCCCCTTGGAATTAGAAAAGTTTCCTAATTTTTAGTTCGTGCTGTTTTTGTAGGGTCGGACGTAGGGTCGGATGTACTGAGACCCTATGTTTTTTAAAACGTGAGACCCTAGGGGGTAGGGTTGAATGTAGGGTTGGATGTAGGGTCACATAATCCGAGACCCTACATTTTAAGACATGCGACCCCACGACCAAAAAGTCATGGGTTGGACTTCTATTGAGGTGGGGTCGACCCTACCTATTTAGGCATGCGATCCTACCCTCATTTTGACTGTTTTTGAGTTAAATTTCATATTGGGTCTTGGGTTTCTTCACGCACTTGGTCCACTTGGCTCGACCATGAAATGTAGACTGGTCACACGAAATGTAAGGTTAGACCGGGTTTGTGGCATGCAGTTCTTACATGGGTGACCTAGTAATTCAGATGGGTCGACCCGGTGACCTGAATGGGACTGGCCCGAGAACCCAAATATATACCCCAAAAACCCGATTGGGTGACTCGGGGTAACTGGTTTGGTCAGACCAGACCAATTCATTTTGGTTCAGACCATGGTTCATCCCAGTTTAGGGCCTAAGGCCTATTTGCTTGCAGTTTTTTGACTGTATTCATAATCCGACTTTAAATTGGATTTGTGGGAGCTTGGAAGGTCAAATTGACATCTGATTTGTTCCGTTGGACTCGGTTTTCAATGCTTTTCAATCTGGAATATATATTATTGCATTTTGGTATATTGGAAAAAGTATTTTTCTAAATTAATGCTCTTTTGGAGCTCGATTTGCAGTGTTTCTGTTGATTTTTCTTAATATTCATGTACCATCTTGATTGTTGAGATAAAGTGCATGTTTATTTGAATGTTCAAACTTGTAAAGTTATTTTTTGAAAGCATTCATGGTTATATACATCCCACTAGTGCTACATATTGGGATTTATTCATATCATGGTGGAACTTGATAAATCTCATCAAAGTGGTATACATTGTTTTGTCATGATGTGTCAAATTCAAGTGACTGTGTTTGTAGATGCTTTAAAGAATGACAACGTTCACCCAAATGTGGTATTGTCCTAGTTTATTCAAATTATGATTTGTACATGTTATGTAAGGATTGGGTGGGACCACCAAAGTACCAAGCTTGGTTCTATCATGATATGCTCAAATCCAGTCTTTATGCATTTACACACACAACAAAGAAGGACAATGCTCACTCAAATGTGATATTATCAAGATTTTCACTTTCGTGAAAGCAGCAAAGAACGGCATTATCCACCTAAAGGTGCAGTGTCAAAGATCATGTATACTCATGCACATGGATGAAGGATCTTGACTTTAGGAGTTTCATACACCCAAAGGTGGTGAGATTTTGAGAGTCATTATGCACAGATATTAAGAGGACCAGTGCGCTCTTGTCCCAAAGGATAAGGGTGTAGTTTCGATTGACTTTTCACAGATAGTAAAAAGACTAGTGTACTTTTGTCCCAAAGGATAAAGATGTAGTTTCGGTTGACTCTTCACGGATAGTAAGAGGACCAGTGCACACTTGTCCTAAAGGATGAGGGTGTAGTTTCGATTGACTCTTCAAAGATTATGAACTTGCATATGTTTAATAATTGCTAGTTCAATTTTATCTTGTGTGTACATGTCATTTTTTTCAATGTTTGCATTATATATATATTACAGAACATATAATGGTCAAACACTTCAAGATGCATGTCATTGGTAGGCCAGTTCTATGAATTAGCATGAAAAATTAAAAACTAGTCTAAGATTGTTTAACCTAGATATACCCAACAGAAAATTGTGTTCTGGTCTTTAAGAATGTCCAATCCCTAAGATCAGGTAGAGCAATGTTCAGGTGAAGAATAATGAAAGTGGACATTCAAAGTGAACCAATGAAATTTAGTGTTTCAAATGGGGTAGAGAGATGTTGTATTCTCAAGGCCGTCTGTACTAGTTTTGGTGGTATAGGATGATAATGGAGTGTGAGGAAGCACAAGTTAGAGCTGTTAGTCATCACTGATAAGCTCAAAGATATGTGAATCTCTGTAACTCATTGGAACCTTGTAGATGATTCACTTAACTTTCACTTCCTCACCTAGACTGCAAAGGCAGATCCTGATGATCCATAAACCCTAAAATGATAGTGGACAGAAGATGAGTTGACTTCCTTTGCACTAAGGAAGAAAGTTCAAAGAAAGAAAAAGGAGAGAAAGAAGGCCAATGTCATAGTACATAAGGCATATTTTGATAAAGACAATAACTGAAGGGGTAGGGTCTCAAAGAAGGAAAAATACTTTTTTAAGGAATGATCAGAAATTTATGACAAAGGAAATGGATATTATGGGGCTATAAGAACTCAGAAAAAACATGTGAAGAGTAATTATAAAGTTGAGCAGGTTTAACGGGAGAAGAAAGTTTGATATTTCAAGAAAGGGCCAAAAATTAAAGAATTAAGTCCAAACCCTAATAGTTTACCTAACCTTATAGGTCACACTGTGTACCCTTATTCTTATCCTTAGTATAGACATCTAGGACTCTTATCTAAGGAAAAACTATAGAGGATTGTTTAAGGGAAAAATGACAAGATTAAGAAATATTTAAAGGTATTCGCAATAGGGAATTATTAAATCTTATGGATATCAAGATTTCATCTAGGACTTCTTGTGATAATTAGTTCACTGAATGTTTTTCATTATATATTGAAAAGAAAGAAAGAAAAATCATTTATTAAAGGATTAAGATTATTGGATCTGAAGGAGAAAATAAATGTTAAGGAAGACCGGGTGATATGGATATATTCCCAATGATTTTTGTAAAATATTTACAGGTGCTAAGACTTATAGCTTAGCGACTTGTGGATGAGATTCAACAACAAAAGAGTGGTAAATAGATATGATCAAGAGAACTTAAGAGTGTATTAGATCCTATGGAGTGATTAATACTGCAACCTATAGCATTGATAGGGTGCCAAGTAAGTTGGTCTCAGTTTAAGTTATTTTCTTCTTTGGGATTGTAGAGGCGACATGGCTTCACAACCTCATGAGAGAGTAGTTGCTTTAGGATTTTGAGTTGTTATCTTTTGGGAAATCCACTCAGGTCTGAAGGATTCATCAAGATTCATGGATGATACTAGTTAACAATCATATCCAAGAAACCTAAGTTTTGATAAGACCAAATGAAAATGACGGTGGAACAATCAGTTGAGATATCGAAAGTGTTACCAGAGTGTAGTGAAATGATTGCTAAAATATTCATTAAGGCCGATGCCTCAGCCATAGTAGCATAGCCAGAAGAGGCAGTGAGGAGATCTACTAGACCATATGAATTTGTCATTTCATCCAATTACATGTTATACCTCAAAAATAGATGTTTTGACATTGGACAAGATTAAGATCCCAATAGTTTTAAGTAAACTATCAATAATGAGATTGCTCTTCAGTGGTTAATGGTTATAAAAAAAAGTGTTATTGTCTATGAACATTAATGAGACTTCAGATTTTATGCTTTTGCCATGAGCGATGTACTTATAGGCTCAAAATAGGTATATAAGGAAATGTGTGATTCTAGTGAAAAAATTAATTGGTACAAAGTAAAATTTGTAGTGAAGTTGAATCACACAAAAAGAATGAAAAGTATTGACTTCAAATCTTTGAGGTTTTAGTTGTGTATTTTGTCTGGAGTTGCATCAAATAAATGTAAAGATTGTTTTGATTAAAGAAAATCTAGAAAAAGGTGTTTATATGCTTTACCCAGAAGGTTTTGAGGTAAAAGAGAAAGAAAATCTATTTTGTAGACTTATAAAGTCAATATGTGGATTAAACAAGCATCCAGGTAGTGGTACCTAAAGTTTGACAGAGTTGTATCTTCTTTCAACTTTGTTGAGATTGTTATTAATCATTTTGTATATCTAGAGGTCAGTGGGAGCGGATTTATTTTCTAGTCATATGTCATATGTGTTGATAGTTAATCACTGACTAGCAGTGACATGGTTTACTAGTTAAAACCAAAATTTCAATGGCTAATAAATTTGAGATGAAGAATGTGTGAGTAAATACCTTTGTACTTAACATTGAGTTTTCTCGTGATAGGATAAATGGAATTCTGGATTTGTTTCAAAGTGTATATGTTATTTGTGTTCTAAATGATTGAGTGTGCATGTGTAACAGGTAAGTTGAGGATACTCAAGTCAGTAAAGGAGGCAGATTGACAAAGTTATGTTCAAAATATGATGTTGAGAGAGAGCAACTACAGTAGGGAGCTTGGTGTATGGTTAAGATTATGTTTATTCTCACATAGCCTTTGTTTAGAGTGTTCTGAGATGTTTTCAATTGGATACTGGTATAGCTCATTGAATAACGAGAATAGAAGGTCATGCGGTACTTACAGAGGACCAAGGATTATCTATTCATTTGTGGAAATAGTGACACTCTTGGCTATTGTGATGTAATATTTGGTGATTGCATTGGTAGCAGGAATCCCATCTCATAATTTTTTGTTATGATGGTAGATGTGCCCTTTGGAGAGAAATGTAAAGAAGTTTATCCATGCATCACCCTCTTGGTAAAGTAGATTTTGTAACTATATGTAAAGCTAATAAATAGCGTATCTGGTTGAAGAGTTTTCTTTCAGATCTAGAAGGTTGTAAGTTTTGCTTAGGCCTATTGAGATGTGTTGTGACAACAGTCCAACTATATTGTTCTCAAAGAATAATGTAAAATCTAGTATATCAAAGCATAATAGAGATTGGATTTCAAATCTCTTTAGATGAGATAAAGGTCAAAGAAATTATATCATTGTAGAGCACATTCGTTGAACAACTTGATTGTAGATTCTCTTATGAAGGTTTTGTCAGTGGGAGTCTTCAAGGGACGGTATGTGCAATATAGGAGTGGTTGAGTTATTAAATATACTTGGTTAGTGGGAGACATGTTTTCATATTTGTAATGATTTATTTTATTATGTTTATTTACATTAACTATGGTTTTGGCACAAATATTTATTACCGTGGTTATTTTTATTTTAACATTCATTTTATTGCTATGTTATTCATTGACACATCATTGATAAAGGTGGTATTTAGCCATATGAATGGGCGATATTTAGCCATAATTCACGGCGGTGTGCCAAAGTACAGTATTATCCAAAAGGGTATGTAGCGGTTTGCTACGGTCAATATCAAGGTTTATTGTCTCTAAGGTTTTATCAAGGCAATTAGATCGAAGGTTATTCGATTTAGACCCACATAAAATAATATTTTCATGTATACATGTCTATAGGAGATTCATGTCATTAAGTAGACCCTTGTATGTGGCTGATAGAAGATAGTACATTGGATTTGTTAGAGTATTTTTTGCTAGTACTCGACATTGGTTGGTTTGATGGCTGAATCAGAGTTGATGACGGTTTATTATGTAATAGGATTCCATGGTCACACTTTTCGATGGTGGTTTTATAATTAATCTAACCCAAGTGGGAGATTGTTAGATTCTTATTGTGTAAGCTTGATCAATTACCTAACCAGTTGTTAAGTGGGAGTTTAATTACTAGTTTGACCGGTTCAGGTCTGCTTTGTCACTGGTTTGAGATTATCAACCCTTATCCACTGTGGGAATGATTCTGGGTTAGGGATAGTATTATAAATACTATGGTTAGGGTCCCCACAGCCATTGGTTCTTATCTCTCTGACGCTCTCATACAAAGAGGCAAAAAAGAGATCCGAAGATGATGTGGAAGACTCTAATCGAGGCATTCAAGCTACACAAAATGGTCAGAAATCAATCTACAACAAATGGTATTTATTCTATCATCTCTTTTATTGCCCATTGTATTCTAGTGAACTGTGTGGTGGACTCGTTAAAGTTCATGAGAAATCTCATGGGAAAACCCCAACTTGCTGTAAAAAATTCTAACAAGACTTGCATCAAAATACAAGACTTCACCCAATTCAAGTTTGAGTTGAAACTTTTAACATTGCCGTAATATAGAAATAGATAAGAAACTAATGCTAATGATCAGAAGCCGAAACCAACGGTGGATGGGTTTCTGGTTAATATCGACTAGTTCACAATTCAAGCACAGAGAACTCCTTCAACTTCAAAACCAGGTTCTGCAAAGTCTCGTTTATCGTTCTCTTTATTTTTTATTTTTATTTTTTGGGTTTGGAGAGGGGGGGAGTTGAAAATATTGATGGTTCTCTTGTAAGTTGCAGTTTATAATTGTATCGCCATTAGTTATATTCTTGATGAACAGAAAAAAGAACAGCAGAGTGGAGAGTCGTAATGAATTTGAGTTGTTGAAACCATGGAGGAAACAAATTGGGAGTAGAGACTCCAAGCCCTTCCACATTTTGACAAACCCCAAAACAAATCCATTTCTTCATTCTCAGCTATACATCTCTACGTAGATCCCCTATTACCTCAACTGGAGCTATCCACCTGTTCTCTGAAATAAGGACCAATAGAACAACAAAGCTTTCCCTTCTCTGGATCTAATACGGGGCTTCTTTCTCTTCCTTAAAAAGGTCTCCAGATTAAGTGCCCCTAAAACATTTTGAATGTCTAAATGCATGCAACCACGGATCGCCGACGAAAAAAAAAAGGAATACAAGAGAGCTTTTCGTTGGAGGGGATAGAAAAAGGTGTAAAGAGCAGTGCCAGAGAAGACTTGGAAGTTGGCACCAAGAGGACTGCCGCTAGAGAAGACTTAGAAGTTGGCACTAAAGAGGATCACTGTTGGAGAAGAAGGTCTTTGAAGGAAGCTTGTCCCAACCAATTTGAAGAAAGTGCAAAGTGAAATATAAGGGATGTGGTTTAAAACTGTAGATTTTAATGTTGTTACAACAAAGGTAAAATATTCATTTTAACTTTTCCGTTGGGCTATTTAACAGTGTTGGGTGCAGCTTAAAGGAGAAATAAAGTCAATGAACCTTAAGTAAAGAAGACTGATTTTGCTGAAACTCTTTCAATGATGTTTCATTGTATATGGAGTGTATTCTTTTATAGGTAGAATTACAATCATTGGGAATATATGATTCCCTGAATATTACAATAGATTTTGACAATAGATCTTATCTTATCTACAATAAATCTTATCTATGATTCCCTGAATATTCTAATAAATCTTAACAATAGATGATCTTATCTAGAGATTCAAAATTCAAATGCAATTGACAAGCTGTGCATGCGTGAGATATTATGAGAAATTGCACGCTATAATTGAGACACCTCAAGCTGTCCATTATCTCATGTGAGAGATTGCATGCTATAATTGAGACACCTCAAGCTACCCATTATCTCATGTGTGAATTATTGATCTCACAAGTAGTAATGTGGGAACTGATTGTGTAAATTGGTTATCATGGCTGACATTATTGTCGATAATTGGGATGGTTGAAATTAGAGCAAACATTAGAAGAGATGCGTGAAATTTTCCAAAATAAAGACAAAACTACAAAGTGAATATTCGAGATAAACTATTGTTTTAGGTGTCTTTAGAGAAACTAAATAAATTAAACATTATGATTGAATTAACTTTAAAATCTAACCGATAACTCTATCACTCATGATCTATCAAGACTCAAATCTATGCTTCAAGTAACTAGTGTTGGATCAGCCAATGTCGATACTGATTGCCCCTTTGGTCGGATAGGGTATCGGTTTTGAGGTTGGATTGATTCAATATCCTTGTTTTTCTTTTAGTTTTTTAATATTTCTTGATATATGTCAATCATCCAGTGCCACATGTCAATAATATATTTTTAACAATTTTTTTTATATTTTTATTAATTAAAAAAAAACAATCCAACCTTGATTGATCCAAGTCAAAAATAGTAAGGTATCAGCCTTGACCGATCAATTCAGATCAATCTTGGCACGAGACCAATACCAATACCTTTAACTCTACTCACATGATCAAAGCTTGTGAACTTTCTATGCCAATAGACTTTGGTACAAACAAGTGATCATACTTGATGTTCAGGTTTGACTCGCATGTCGTAAGTAATCAGTATACCCTATACCAGGACACGATTTTATACCATGACATAATGAAGGAATGATTCATCTGAATTGAAAATGATGCTATATATAACTCTCTACCGATGGGTTCTAAGCATTCTGGGTGTGATGAGACTCTGCACTAGAAAGAATCGAAAGGTTTGAAAGTGGGGTTAATTGAACATAGGAATTTCATGTAAGTTTGGGTCAGGAAGACCTGAAATTTGAATTTCACTTAAAATTCATAGGCATTTGGATCAAATGGATGCAAGGAAAGAGGGAGGGAGGAAAGGGAGGGAGGGAGGAAAGGGAGATGCAAAGACCATGGGTAGAGGACAGGGCATGGGTAATTTAAAATTTTTAAATTATTAAAGTAGAAAGAAAAGTGTAAATTTATTTTTCTTGAATAGCCAGAAAAGAAATTTTGAATTTTTGAATTTTTGAATTTGAGTAAATAAAAGGTAGTTGAGTGATAAAAATCAAATAATGCAATTCGGTTTAAAGCCTGACCCGTATGCATCATTATAGCCTCATTAATTTACATAAAGAAAGTATTTTAATAAACATCCACTTATCATACAAAAATAAAATATGAAAATAATATTCACCTCAAATAAACATTACTGATATATAAAAACTTCAAATATCATAAACATATTGTTTACTAATAAAGCATCATGTCTCAAATAAATAAAATTATATATTAAAACATCATATAATATATTAAATGGTCTAATACCATCAAATACCATAATAATAATATTATGAACAAAGTAGTGCATCTTTTTAGCCAACCTTCAGCCTTAACAAATGAATCCATTGACTGTAAAGATGGTACTCAAACTCCATGAACCTCATCCATCAAGATCATCAAACTGAATCAGACAAATTAAAAGTGTGAAAAAAGAGAGTTAGAAATAATAATAATAATAATAATAATTATTATTATTATTATTATTATTATTATTATTATAATAATAGAAACGTATGTATAAATAAATCAAAATTTTATCTTGCTCTAATATGAAATTATTAGTTCTCTTAATGTTGCATAAACATATCCTTAGCCAAAAAAGAAAGAAAATAATAAAAAGAAAAATTATTTTAAGTATAATATTCATGGGAAAAGTTTAAAGGGGCATGATCATTAATACCCAAATTAATTTTAACTTTACCTAGGGTCCACCAGCTTTTACACGTACAATTTCTTATGTCTAATCAAATGGTGATGTATTAAACTAATGGCTCAGATTAGCTACATATACATCCATGGATCATAGACACAAAGTAATCAATCCTACGTAATACCATGCAAGTGCATGTGCATGTGCATGTGCATGTATGTATATGTTTTGTTATATTATTAAGTGAAAGAGGTTCATGTGAACTTACATGTTTGGTATAGATATCTTTAAGATCTTGGTAAGTATCCAAAACAAGATTCTTTCGAGCAATTCCAAAATCATATAACTGATCAGTCAAATCAGAATTGAAATAAGCACCTGCGATTGCTTGTCTACACATTGTATGCATTTCATTCAAGTTAAACTCAAGCATATTCATTGCATCTGTTATTCTTTCATATAGGGCAAGAGTGTCCAACTTATCTCCAGGTGGAATAAAAGGTTCATTTTGTATCCTGACCAACATTTGCAAGGCTCGAACTGTTTTCCTTATCGTTTCAAGAAGCGAACTATGAATTATAGACATTAATCTAATTTGTCGTCGATAACCTACAAACTGATGAAAAGAAATAATATAATAAAAAAATCATTAATACTGAAAAGGGAAAAAAAAATAGAATAACATGATTTTCAGGAAGAAACATGCATACATCAAAATCTATAACTATATCTCCAATAAAGGCCTCGTGACATCTTTCATAATGGTCATGGACTTCTTCCCATTTCAGCATTTCCTCAGAGTTATCAGTGTCGAATCACATATCACATATATGACAAGTCTCTGGTTAAATATTAGTATTAAAAAACACTTAATATTTAATAGAATAATATGATCATATAAGTTAAAATGACTTTTTTTTTTTTTTTTTGATACAAGCTAAAATGACTTATCTGGTTCAATATACCTCTCTGTCTGAACTTGAAAGCATCATAATGGCACATTGAAATATTTATTGCATCTAAACCTGTGCTCTCAAATTCTTGTTTAAGACCAGCAAATTTAACCAATATCATCTCAAGCCAATCCATGACTATAACAAAGAAATAGAAATATATTAATGGACAATTGACAAACTATAGAATAGCATATTTTAAAATGAAAATTATAAAATAAAAAATTAAATAGAATAGTTCACCTTAATGCTTCAATCTTTTCTGTGATAATTGGTCTTGTTTCTCTATGTATGTTTGTTTCACGGATTTTGAAGAGAAAATAAGAGATATTTAAAGCACTAGCTTGAAGAAAAGTGTGACAATTTGAAATGTGTATGCAATGAGAGGAATCACAGACATAATGTGTATTTGGACTGTTCACACCTAGGTTTGGTTGGTTTCAACCATAGTTTGTAGAATTGGACCGGATTGATCCGATCCATGTAAAGCCAATTCTCGCACATGGTTATTGGCCAATTTTAAGATTTTACAAGACCCAATTTTAACCTGATTATTGTACTATGGTTTCAACTCCTCTTCAATTGGTTTTGATCTTATAGGATAAGACCAAAGCTGGATGAAATTGAAACCTTATATCAGTACTAGTCAATTAATCTAAGTTGAAATGGGGTCTCAATCAATTAACTATATTCAGTCTAAATCCCCATATTAGAACCCCCATTTTCAGTTATAATCAGTTCCAATAGGTCCCAAACAATTTAATTGATTCTTTGATTTGGCCAGGTTCCGAACAAAAATAGATCTCACTTTACATGGTTCAGATCGAAACCAACCAAATAATGATCTGTCCTATTGGTTATGGTTCTTTTGTTAATGTGGGGTGTTTTTACTTGACCATGGCCAGTATCAAGGCCCTTTTGACATCGATTTTTTTTGGCACACTCATTGGATCATCAAGAAAATTACAAAATACTGGAAGGCAATTTTAGTATTTGAGATGAGAGGGTTGAAGGGTTTTCTGCAGATTCGATGGATCGATTGTTGGTGTTGATGTCGAGTAAAAAACCCATTAATTTGTGGCAACTAGTATCGTCTCTATAAAATTGGGCTCACAAATGTTTGTCACATGGCAACTCTATTGGTATTTGATTTATATATAAAAGTGTTCTATCCTTGTCACCATCTATCAATTTGAGCCAGATACGTTTATGAAGTGATTGAATTAGATTAGGAGACGTATTCCACTGATGAATCCGATCTGATTATGTCCTGTAACCGTAGGATACCACTATCGACATTCAAGGTAGCTGGCACATATCCACTAACTGTATAAGAGTCTTGCCCCAAGTCCAACTTCTATAGTTGTAAGCATATAAAGACTATCACTGTAGGTGCCTCCAGCGAATTTAGAGACCTAACAAGTATTAGCTTGCACATGTTTCCTCTCACCGCAAGAAAACACCCTGGAGATGACACATGTATGAACACGTGTCATCCTTCCATCATGACACATTCCTAGACATGTGTTGAGTTCTGAGTAGTGGATGAAATATGGTATCAACACAAGAAATTTTCCCAAATACAAATAAAACTACAAAATGAATAATTGAGATAAACTATTGTTCTAAATAGTTGTTTTTAGAGAAACTAAATAAATTAAACATTATGATTTAATTAACTTTAAAATCTAACCTGAAACACAATTACTCAAGATCCATCAGGACTCAAATCTATGCTTTGAGTAACCGGTATTGGATCAGCTAAGGTCGATAATGATTGCCCCATGGATGGGTTATAGGCTTTGAGGCTAGAATGATTCGATACCCTTGTTTTTCTTTTAGTTTTTAAATATTTATAGATATATACCTTCCAATGAATAAGGTTCCCACAAGTCAATAATATATTTTTAATTTTTATTAATAAAAAATATAAACCAATCTAGCCTTGGACCGGTCTAAGTTGAAAACATTAGGGAATCAGCCTTAACTGATCGATTTAGATCAATCTTAACATGAGACCAATACCAATACCTTTAACTCTTCTCACATGAGTCAAAACTCACAACCTTTCTATGCCAATAAACTTTGGTACGAACAAGTGATAATACTTGATGTTCAGGTTCGACTCGCATGTAGAAAGTGGAATCAGTATACCCTATACCAGGACACAATTTTATACCATGCCATAATGATGGAATGATTCATCTGAATTGAAAATAATGCTATATATGACTATCTACCAATGGATTCTGGACATTCTGGGTGTGATGAGACTCTGCACTGGAATGGATAGGAAGGTCTAAAAGTTGGCTTTGAACATAGGAGTTTCAAGTAAGTTTTGGTCAAAGAACACTTGAAATTTAAATTTCACTTAAAATTCATGAGCATTTAGATCGAATGGATGCGAGGAAGGAGGGAGACAGGGAAGGGAGATGCAAAGAGCATGGGGTGGAGTTGGGGGAGTGGGCTGTAGGAAAATTTAGAGGGCAAGGGAGGGTGGAGTGGGTAAGGGCATAGGTGGAGCCGTGGAGTGGGGCAGGTCAAAGGTGGGGGTGAGGGTAGGGTCCTACACCCCATGGCTGATGATGGGGTCATGAAGAAGGTAGCCTTGAAGAGAGAGTCGGAGAGGAACTAGACTCATAGGAAATAGCTACCCATGGGGGACTGTGGTATAATGGGACGAGGGCATAGATAATTTAAAATTTTTAAATTTTTACAATAGAAAGAGAAGTGTAAATTTGTTTTTCTTGGATAACTAGAAAAATAATTTTGGATTTTTAAATTTTTAAATTTTAGTAAATACAGGTAGTTGAGTGATGATAATCAAATAATGCAATGGGTTTAAAACCAGACCCATATGCATCATTTTAGCCTTAAGCCTCATTAATTTACATAAAAAAAGTATTTTAACAAACATCCACTTATCATATAAAAATAAAATATGAAAATGATATTCATGTCATATAAACATCACTAGTTTGTGAAATTCAAATACCATAACCATATTATTTGCTCATAAGGCATCCATGTCTCATGTAAATAAAATTATATATTAAAACACTATATAATATATTAAATAGCTTAATACCATTAAATATCATAATAATAATATTATGAACAAAGTAGTGGATGTTCTTAGCCAACTTTCAGTCCCAACAAATGAATTTATTAACTGTAAAGATGACAACCAAAACTCCATGATTCTCATCCATCTATGAGGACAATGAGAGGTGATTCATCCTCCTCCTTGGAAAATATCAAAGAAATCTAGTTTGTTGAAGTCGCCACCCAGATTAAGGTCTAGGACCTCTAAAATGTAGTCTCACCGAAAGGTAAGACTTCTATTAACTCATAACCCATTGGATTGGTTCTTTGGTTTGCATGAGATCAGGTAAACATTCAAAGTATGATTTTAAGAAGGTGTTAGGCACCAAAACCATCCGATCAAGATCGGTCTCCTAAACTTTCCTTAAACTCTAATTCTGACTATGCTTGGCCAACTTGATGACTAGGGTTAATGGGGGAAGTCTTAAACCAAGTTGCTAAATCTGCTAACCTAAGGTTCTGCCAAACATGTCTTGAAGCAAATAAATAAACAAATGTAATATACAATAAATTGGACCAAATGATGGTTCAGTCTTGGATCAAATTTGAGAATATTCCCAAACTGCCTACGTATCCTTTGAGACTTTGTCTCTTGAGAATCAGGCACAAAAACATAGTTCGAACGGGTTGTGCGATAAAAGTTTACGGATGTAGCTTATGCATGTGTTTCAATTAAATTCTTTGTTCAAGTTGAAGTTTATGCTTGACAGATGGTTCATAACAAATCTAATGGTCTATGGGTTGTAGTATCCTATTTGGGAACTCTCCCAAATTACCTACGTATTCTAGAGGTCCTGAAAATCAGGTACAATGTAGTTCGAATAGGTTGTAACTGTGGTTAAGGTTTCTAAGGTTCCTTTTCCTTTGTTCAGGTTTTCTAAGGTATCTTGCCCCTTGTTTAACTATTCAGGATTTCTCAGGTATCCTGGCCCTTGTTAGGTTTTCTAGGGTATCCTACCCCTTTTATTCAATTATTCAGATTTTCTTGGATATCCTACCCCTTTTGTGAGGTTTTCTTGAGTATCCTGCCCCTTTTGTTTAAATGTTCAGGTTTTCTCAAGTGTCCTCTCCATTTTGTCAGATTTTCTTAGATATCTTGCCACTTTTATTTAATTGTTCAGGTTTTTTTGGGTATTTTGTCCCTACATTAGGTTTCTCGGATTGTCTATCCCTACATTTTCATCATTTAGGTTTCTTGGGTTGCCTATTCCTACATTAGGTTTCTCGGGTTGCCTATCCCTATATTAGATTTCTCGGGTTGCCTATCCCTACATTAAGTTTCTCGACTTGCCTATCCCTACATTCAATTTTTTCAGGGTTTCTAAGGTGTTTTGTCCCTTTTCATTAAATTTGTTCAGGTTTCTAGGGTTTCATATCCCTTTCCATTTTTAGGGTTTTCACTTTACCTATTTGTTGTGTAGCAATCAAAATTCCAATATGACAGTAAATCTCAATGTACGTAGCAAATCAAAGTTTCAATATGACAATTAGCATGTGAGCATCCAAATATGGATGTAAGCAATCTAAATATGGCATATAAGCAATCTAAATATAACATGTGAAAGCATTCCAAATATAATATGTGAGAATGTGAGCATCAAATATGGGAGATATATCAACATGGCATCATATGTATTATTCTCAAACAAAGTATGTTTCAATGTGTCAGACCAGATTCTCTAAATCTATGGTTGAGATTTAATATGAATCTTTCGATGTATCAGAATTTGATCCTCGATCAACAGTTCAGATTTAATATATCTCCTTAAAAATGCTATCAAGATTAGATCCACGATAAACAGTTTGGATTTAATGAAAATCTCCTTAAAAATGCTATCAAAATTAGATCATCGATCAACGGTTCAAATTTAATGTAAATCTCACATCAACTATCATGATCAAAATAGAAAATCAATGGCTCAGATCTCATGCATATCATATTCAAATTCAAATCCAACAGTTCAAATTCATCTAAATCACTCATGATGATCATCTAACGTTTCAAATTCATTTAAATCACTCATGATGACAATCTAACGGTTCAAATTCATTTAAATCATTCATGATGATAATCCAACAGTTCATATTCATCAAAATCACTCATGACGATAATCTAACAGTTTAGATTCATTTAAATCACTCATGATGACAATCCAACCGTTCAGATTCATCTAAAACACTCATAATGATAATCCATTCATTCAAATTCATCTAAAACACTCATAATGATAATCCATTCATTCAAATTCATCTAAAACACTCATAATGATAATTCAACCATTCAGATTCATCTAAAAAACTCATAATAACAATCCAACCGTTTAGATTCAAAATTAACATCCAATGGCTCATATTTAATAATCATCACATGATCCAAATAAAAATCAATTATCCAATGGCTCATATTTCATCATCTAAAAATCTAATATCAATGGTCATATTCTGCTCACATAAAATTCATCCAATAGCCAGATTTTGATCACATCAAAAATAAATATCAACATGATCATGGATTTATAATAATCAATGAATAGGCATGATCAATGGTTAATAATAATCAATAAGTAAACATGATCAACGGTTGATATCGGCGATATTGAATCAAGGATTAATATGAGGGGGTGCTTATCAGGTTGTGAATTGCAGCTCATGAGGTGTCATGAAGAAGGGTTTGCATGGCAGTGTTAATGACAGGTGTGAAGGGTTGCTGGAAGATAGAGTTGTGTTGGGGCTGCTGGTTGATGATTTGCGCAGGCAAGAGAAGGATGAGTTGTCGAGTTTGCTTGGGTGTTAGGTGGTGATAAAGTTCGGTAATGGGACTGTGGCAATAGGTGGACAGGTGTGCTGTGGGTTTAATTGGTGAAGGTGAGTTTGGTGTAGTAGATGGAGGTTTGAGTTCAAGGTAAGGGGGTTTCGAAGGTGTTCGGTGGCTGTACAGGTGATGGTGGGAATGGCTGGGTATCACTTTGGAGTTACAGGTGTAGGTGATGAATAAAGGTACAGGTGGCTTGCGGTACGACAGCAAAGGTGATGGGGTTTGGATGTTCGATGCGGGTAGAGGGTAGCACAGCAGTGGTGGGGTTTGCTGCAAGTTATCGGGTTGTGGCAGGCCATAGCAGCAAGGGTGTCGAGTTGCAGGGATGCTATGGTGAAGGTTAGGTGATATAACCAAAATAATAAAAACAAAAGTAGGGTGGATGGTGGCTTACCTCAGCTTCCCTCCTTCTTCTCGATCTGTTGCTCTCTTTCTCCTCTGCTTGAGTTCTTCTACTCTCCTTCTCCCTTCCCTGCTTCTTCTTTGCTCTTGGTCCCTTTCTCTCTTCTCTAACTCTCCTCTTCCCCTCTCTTCTCTTTCTTCTCTCTTCGGCTTTTCTTTTTTTTTTTTTTTTTTCCTCTTTCCTATTTCAGACCTACCCCGATCTTCTATTCTTTTTCTCTCTATATTCTCTCCATCCTCAATATTTCCTCACCCTTCATTCCGTAAACCCCTTCTTTTCTTTCTATATTATTTTCTGCCCGATCTTCTTCGAGACTACTGGCCTCCTGTCCTTGCCCAGTTGCTGGTTTTTTTCTTCTCTTTGTCCTTTTTGTTTTATTTCTTTAAGATGACACCTAGGTACCAAACCGACCTGGCTGACATCACGTTTTCTATCCTTGACGACCTCTCTCTCTCTCTCTCATCTCAATCTCTTTCCATATCTTCAGCAACTATCCCACTCTCTTTCTATCTTTCTCCCATTAATCTCAATTCTTTCTTTCCTTCCCTGGCTGCCATGCAGCTGCTCCATGCAATCCTTTCTCTTTTCCTGCCATAAATCGACACCACCACCACTCCTTCCATATTTCTAAACCAATATCTATGGCCAGCTACTCCATTATTCCTAATCTAGCCAAGTTCACCGGGATGAATTCTTTCCATGCTAAATTAACGCCACCCAGCCCCATTCAATTTCTTAGCTTTACTTTCCTTACTTTGGTGACACATAGCTATCATCCTCTTTCTTAAAACACCACCTACGGCCAGCACTTATCTTTTCCTTTTTAAAACCATGGCCATGCATGATCTCATTAAAACAGAATCATATATATAATATTATAACATATATTATATGTACATTATATTATATTATATACATTACTATAGCATATATGCATGATATTAGTACAATAATATATATACCTATATGCCACATAACATAAATTAATATATACCATATAATATACATTTATATATATCATATAATATACATTAATATATACCATATAAATAAATATATACCATATAATATACATGCACATGTACACACAGACTGCACTAAGTTGGTCTGGTCTGGATTGGACTGGCTAAGATTGACTGGATTGGTCATGTGGGTTGAGCTGGATCAGCCAAACCATCTTTTCTATCTCTCTTTATCATTTTATGTGGTATTTTGGTTTTCTTCTCTGCATGGAATTCTTCGACGACCTTTGTCCTAGAATTGTCATATCCAATTTGAAAAAGATTGAAAATGGAGAATAAAGGCTCTTGAAGCACCTGATTAGGACGTAAGATGACCAAAATATGAAGAACTGAAGTTTAAATGGTCCAATTAACGATAATTCAGTTTGCAACTCTGCATGAGATCTTTCGGCAGCCTCTGTCCCGAATGTTTTATGTCCACCTTAAAGAAGACTGAAAATAGAGAATAATGGCGCTTGAATCACCTGATTTGGAGGTTGGATGATCAAATTATGGCCAAATGAAGTTCGATCAATCCAATTTATGATAATTAGCTTAATAAATCCTTAATTTACGATAATTTACAAGAAAACTCCTAGATATTTAAGCACTTTTCAATCCGACTAAAATTATTTCATTTGACATCGGAATTGAGCGATTCTAGTCTCGTTTAGAAGATAATTCCACGAACTACATATCCATGCAAGTTACCACCCATGACCTTGCTGTGGGGCCTGCCAAAAACCACCTCAAAGTTGTAGCCAAATATAAATCTTGCATTAGGACCCACAACTGTATGTGTCACCTAGATTCTTGCATATTGGGGATCATCTCAGTTGGGCTCAGAACATTATAGGGGGCACGCAAGGATTGATCGACTATCAGTTTGAGAGAGTTTCACTCACCTCTCCTGTACTTTTTCAAACATTCACTTACTTCCTCTCTCTTGCAGTCTACACATCATTTAGACTCTACTTGGTTAAGGATGGCAAAAATGGGGTGCTTACACCATCAAGGTCGCCAAACTGAATCAGACAAATAAAAAGTGTGAAAAAAGAGAGTTAAAAATGAAATAATAATAATAATAATAATAATAATAATAATAATAATAATAATAATAATAATAATAATAATATTAAAGACGTATTTGTAAATAAATTAAAATTTTCTCTTACTCCAATATGAAATTATTAGTTCTATTAAAGTTGTATAAACACATCCCCAGCCAAAATAGAAAGAAACAAGTAAAAAACAAAATTATTTTAAATAAATTATTCCTAGAGATAGTTTAAAGGGGGCATGATCATTAATACCCAAATTAATTTTATCTTTACCTAGGATCAATCAAATTTTACACATAAAATTTCATATGTCCAATCAAAGGGTGATCTATAAAACTAATAGCTCAGATTAGCCATATATACATCCATGGATCATGGACACAAAGTAATCAATCCTACGTAATACCATGCATGTGCATGTGCATGTGCATGTGTATGTGCATGTATGTGTATGTTTTATTATGTTATTAGGTGAAAGAGGTTCACTTAGACTTACATGATTGGTATAGATATCTTTAAGATCTTGGAAAATATCCAAAACAAGATTCTTTCGAGTGATTCCAAAATCATATAATTGATCAGCCGGATTAGAATTAAAATGAACACCTGCGATTGCTTGTCTATCCATTGTATGCATTTCATTCAAGTTAAATTCAAACATATTCATTGCATCTGTTATTCTTTCATATAGGGCAAGAGCATCCAACTTATCTTTAAGATCTTGGTAAGTATCCAAAACAAGATTCTTTCGAGTAATTCCAAAATCATATAATTGATCAGTCATATTAGAATTAAAAGGAACACCTGCAATTGCTTGTCTACACATTGTATGCATTTCATTCAAGTTAAATTCAAACATATTCATTGCATCTGTTATTCTTTCATATAGGGCAAGAGCATCCAACTTATCTCCACGTTAAATGGTTCATTTTCTATCCTGACCAACATTTGCAAGGCTTGAACTGTTTTCCTTATCATTTCAAGAAGCGCACTATGAATTATAGACATTTGTCTAATCTGTCGTCAATAACCTATAAACTGATGAGATGAAATAATATATACAAAAAAAATCATCAATAATGAAACAAAAAAAAAAAAAAACATGATTTTCAGGAAAAAAACATGCATACATATATCTCCAACAAAGGCCTTGTGACATCTTTCATAATGATCTTGAACTTCATCCCATTTCAGTAGTTTCTTGGAGTTATCAGTGTTGAATCGCGTATCACATATATGACAGGTCTCTACTTAAATATTAATATTAAAAAAACACTCAATATTTAATAGAATAATATGATCATATAAGTTAAAATCACTCTTTTTTTGGTACAAGCTAAAATCACTTATCTGGATTCAATATACCTTTCTGTCTGAACTTGAAAGCAGCATAATGGCACTTTGAAATATCTATTGCATATAAAACTGTGTTCTCAAATTCTTGTTTAAGGTCAGCAAATCTAACCAATATCGTATCAAGCCAATCCATGACTATTACAAAGAAATAGAAATATAATAATGGACAAATGACAAATGAGAGAATGACATATTTTAAAATGGGAACTATTAAATAGAAAATTTCACCTTAATGCTTCAATCTTTTCTGTGTTAATTATTCTTGTTTCTCTGTGTATGTTTGTTTCATGGATTTTGAAAAGAAAATGAGAGATATTAAAAGCACTGGCTTGAATAATAGTGTGATAATTTGAAATGCGTATGTTACAAGAGAAACCACAGACATAATGTGTATTTGGGCTGTTCATACCTAGGTTTGGTTGGTTTCAACCATGGCTTATGGAATTGGACCGGATCGACCCTATCCATGTGAAGCCAATTCTCGCACGTGGTTATTAGCCAATGCTAAGATTTTACAAGGCCCAATTTTAGCCTAATTATTGTACCTTGGTTTCAACTAGTCTTTATTTGGTTTTGATCTTCCAAGATAAGACCAAGGCTAGCTGAAACTGAAACCTTATATCAATACTTGGTCAATTTGAGTTCAAATGGGGGTCTCAATCAATTAATTATATTCAGTCGAAAGGATTGATAGACAAACTGAAATCTTATTTGTGTGTGTGTGTGTGTGTGTGTGTGTGTGTGTATATATATATATATATATATATATATATATATCCGGTTAGGAGTATTCATTTAGGAATATCTGGATTCAAATAAGGATAATTTATAACAAAATCTATCCAATTCAATAAATATACAAATAATAATATAAAAAAAATAAGTAACCAATGATCTTGAATGTTCTTGAGGATAATTTGACATGTTCAGAGAATGAGGAAAAGAGAATTTGAGTCCGATTCTCATATGTATCCAGCCTGGGGGTATCCAAGTCCGACCACATTCAAGTCCATGTATAATCCATTTATATCTCTAAGTTAAACCACTTAGGGCATATGTTTTAGTATAAAATATATTAATTGGTCTTTAAGGGTAAATACTCGAAAGGGTTTTGATTGGGCTTGTACATTTGGTCCAAATTACAATCAGTTTACCACCAAATTTAACACAGTTGGAAATACACATTTTTGGAATCAGTCTTGTTCCATTACGTGGATTGATTATTATTTTATTAAAAATTATTTTTTATATTCCTAATAATCATGGATGATTGCTATGAGGCAACACTATCTGTGAAGTAATTGAGACGTGACATGGAATAATAAAAAAATAATAATGAGTATAAGATCAGATCTAATTGGATTGGATCCGTCAATATCCGGATAATCCGAAATGGTAATATTATATCGATTCTCAAAATATATCAGAAATCAATATTGAATTAGGATCAGTCATATTCAAAATCGATACAGATAATCAATTTGACCCATCCAATTCAATTACTCGAACCATGGTTGGGACTTCCTCCAAGCAATCAAACACAATCTCTTCTCTGAGTGAAGATGATATCATCGATGGTTTCTCAAAATAGTTAACTAGTTTTGGGACCCATCGCTCTTGTATTGCTACAGCCCATCATTTTAATACATATATGCATGTTGTCAATCGAAAGGGTTTAACTGAGCTTCCTTAACTGAGCTGCCAAAGTTTAATTTTCAACAAATTTTCAAACATCCACACATCTGAGAGGAATATTTTGGATTTGTGACTTTCCAAATTGATGGATGGTGACAAGGATAGAATTAAAATTGTTTAGGACCGATTGGATTTGTGACTTTCGTTAAATTTTTACTTGACCACGGTCAGTATCAAGGCCCTTTTGATCCCGATTTTTTTTGGCACACACTCATTGGATCATCAAGAAAATTACAAAATACAAGAAGACAATTTTAGTATTTGAGATGAGAGGGTTGAAGGGTTTCCTACAGATTCGATGGACATCAATTGTTGGTGTTGGTATTGAGTTACAAAAACCCATTAATATGTGGCAACTGGAATTTTTGTCCTAAACAATTTTAATTCTATCCTTGCCACCATCCATCAATTTGAAAAGTTACAAATCCAAAATTTTCCTCTTAGAGGTGTGGAAGTTTGAAAATTAAACTTTGGCTGCTCTGCTAAGCCCTTTCGATGGACTACATGCATATATGTATTAAAATGATGGGCTGTAGGGGTAAAAGAGAGATAGGTCCCAAAACTAATTAACTATTTTGAGAAACCATCGATGATATCATCCTTACTCGAAGAAGAAGAGATTGAGTCCGATTGCTCAGAGGAAGTCCCAACCATGGTTCAAGTAATTGATATTGGATTAGTTAGATCGATTATTTGCATCAATTTTGAATATGGCTGATCTTGACTCAATATTGTTAAATGTACGCAGGTAAAAGAAAGAAGATGAAGAGAATTTTGGATTTCAATGGAAGATTTCATTGAAAGAATTAAAAATACAAAACAAATTACTTTATATACGGAATATAAGAAAAATAAAATAAACTAAGATGGACACATGTCAAATATGTGTTGGTTCTATCTTAACACCCCCCCTCCCCCAAAAAAAAAAAAAAATAGAAAAGAAAAATGTGGACCGAGGTTGTAATTGAAGGCCTAGCTTGCCAAGTAGAAATGTAAATAAGCCATGGCCCAAAGCCTTTATAAATAAGTCAACACATTGAAGTCAGGTGTTAATATGTTTGGGTCAAACCAGTCCCCGTTGTATCTTCTCATGAACAAAGTGGCAATCAACTTCGATGTGCTTAGTTTGTTCATGAAAAACCGGATTAGAAGCAATATGTAATGCAGCTTGGTTATCACAATAGTTGTCCTTAGGAAATGGATGTGAAAGTCCCAAATCTTTATACAAAGTCCTCAACCAAGTGAGTTCACTAGCTACATTGGCTAAGGCGTGATATTCTGCCTTAGTGGAAGAATGAGATATAATATTTTTCTTCTTCTTATGCCATGAAATGGGGCTAGAACCATAAATGTGAGATATCCAGTTGTAGAACGTCTTGTAAATAGGCAGCTGGCCCAGTCAAAGTCACAATACCTAGAAATAACTGGTTTGGAGTATTTAGATATTTGAATACAAAGAGACAAAGTGCCTTTGAGATACCGAATTGCGCATGTCACTGCATTCATATGTGAGTCACGAGGTGAATGCATGAACTGACTCAAGACGTACATAGCATAACATATATCAGGCCCAATGACTATTAAGAATGTAAGTCAGCCCACAAGTCACCTATAAAAAGTTAGATCCGTAAGTAAATAACCATTGTCAGGATCCAATTTTTAATGTTGTTCCATGGGAGAAGCACATGGTTTGCATCCAAGAAGACCCGAATCAATAAGGATATCCAAAGCATATTTTTATTGAGTTAATAATAACTCATTAGAAGTCTGGATGACTTCAATGTCGAGAAAGTATGTCAGTTTGCCCAGATCTTTGATATGGAATATGTTTGTAGTTGGGCCTTGACAGAGGATATATGGGCTTCAAATGTACCAGTAATCGGTATATCATCAACATAAACTAAAATCACTGAAAATATTGGCCCATCAACATATGTGAATAGGAAAGAATCGGCCAATGATTGTATGAAACACATTTTAAGTAATGCATCGGCAAATTTCCGAAACCATTGCCAAGATGCTTGTTTAAGCCCATAGAGTGACTTACGAAGGTGACATGTCATACCCGGTGCAAGAGGAAAACCATTATAAGTAACCAGAAGGTGGAGACATATATACTTCTTCCTCGAGATCACCATGCAAAAAAGCATTCTTGACATCGAGATATAAGGTCCAATTGGTAGATGTAGCAAGAGCTATTAGACATCGGACAATCACCAATTTAGCAACTGGGGCGAAGGTTGCATGAAAATCAAGACCTTTTAATTGGGTGTACCCTTTTGCTATTAAATGTACTTTATATCATTCAATAGAACTATCGGCTTTGTGCTTTATTTTGAACACCCATTTGCAGCCTATGGGTTGTTTACCTGGAGGTCAATGTTCTACTGTCCATGTTTTATTGCCAGCTAGAGCTAACATTTCATCATTCATGGCTTGTTTCCATTGTGGGCTTTTATGGGCCTGGGAATAGGTTTTGGGTACATAAACCTGTGAATCAAGCAGTATCAGCTGAACATATATATATCAGTAAATAAAAATATCTAAGATTGTATATGATAGGAATTACCTGTGCAAAAGGAAGTGGTAGAGAGGGATGATTGAATAATAGAAGTACATATATAATCCCGAAGTGTAGTGGAAGGTAGTCGAGTGAGAGTGAAACGTTGGGGAACAAGATAATTCGGTGAAGTGGGATGGGTTGGGTTGGGAATAAGAACTAATAGATTGGATTGATCTGTCACACCCCAATTCTGGACTAACCAAAATGGTGTGATGAACTGTCAAGAAACCTACGGTTCAACCAGGATCTCGAATAGGCTATGCCCACGTTGTTAAACCAAAACACATTCTACATTAATTAGAGGTAAAAAAGTAAATAGCGGAAGTCTTACAGATAATGAACTGAGGTCTAGTTATGTTAAATAATTGATATTCTATTTATCTCCAAGTAACGAAAACATAATTTAATACATATTACAAATATTCAAATACGAAAATTAAACACTAAGCGTATCAATAGTTGAAACGCTCGTTTAATGAACCATGTTCGTCCTCCACAGCTTGCTCATCATAACCGCCACATGTTCATATGTTGGCGTGTCGACATAATCTTCAATTATAATACTTGCAACATCAGAAACTAAAAGATTTGTGCGCACGAGGGTCAGCTCTCCAACTTAAGCTCAGTGAGAAAACAAAACAATGCAACAAACATATGCATGCATTCAATTCATATCTTTGGTCTGGTATATAAGTTTGCAATGTGCTATAGAAAGGTTCGGTGGCCGCCTCACCTCTATACACGAGTGTGTGAATCCGCCCAATGAATATTGTTATTGCCGTCCCACATGCACCCACCATGGAATAGAGATAGAGCTAAAGTGCTTAGGACCGCACCGCATCACACTTCCCCTGATACTCTACCCATACCAACACGTAAGTCCCTGTTGGCGAGGGCTTGCAAACTGGGCTCGCAACTAACCAATCCTAATGTCAAACAGTGTATCCAAGGCCTCACCCCAGCATCACTCAATATGTCCATAGAAATAAAGCTAAGGCCCCCTAACAGAGTCAAAGACTACACGGTCTGAGACCACCTTCCTTGATGTCCTACGATGTAATAGTTCTGCTAAGGTAATGGCGATATGACGATGTCAGTGGGCAAGACTTGAGTAGAGATAGAGCTAGAGTCTGATGACCAGGACACACCATAATATCACATCCTCCCCCAGATGCTCCACTCACATCAAGCACACTAACCACACACATACATTTACATGCCTATTCCTAGCATCATCATCATCATCATCATCATCATGTTATAAATAAATAGAATTAAATATGCATGAACATTAATAGCAGGAATATTGGATAACATGTTGAATGCACATTACAAGCATACACGCATAGAATCAGTCATGGCATTGGACTCAAGAAATAAAAATAGTTTACTATTAGCCAATTAGTTTAGGTCTTGTTCCCTCACCTTTGCTTGAGTGTAAATCCTCTTTCAAGCTTTAAGAATCACCTTTATATCAATAGAAAAACCTAACAAGTCGATAGATTTTAATTAGAATTCATTCTGACAGTTTTAAACTTGCTGTAAAGCTAGGGTCACAGGATGGGTCACAGGTTGGGTCGCAGGTTTCTGCGACCCCAGGGTATAGGGTCGATCCTAGGGTCGGTTATCCTATCGACCCTAGGTGCGACCGCAGCCTCCCCGGACTTCCCGAGAGCATGGGGTCTATCCTGTGGTCTGGTAGGGTCAGTTACCAATCGACCCTACGTGCGACCGCACCTAGTTTGAGTCGACCTTTCATCATACAGTCCATTCTTTCATGTTTGAGTCCTTTGGCTTATTTTTATAGTCCATTCTATGATTGTTCTATGGCCCAAAACTCCAAGTTATACACTTTCCTTTGTTCACAATGATTTTCTCTATGATTTCCATTGGAATTTATCCATGGATGGATGTTATTGGGGTTTCTCCTAACCTAACTTCATCATAATCTATTCTAAGCTTTCAATTCAGATAGGGATTGAGGTTCATATCTTCTGTAGTCTGAGTTTCAAAGATTTCTCTGAACTTCTTCTTCTTCCTTAGCCTCTTCTTCAAGTTTTCGTTCTCTTCTTCTCTTCCTTCTCTTCTCTTTCTCTCACTTTCAATTAGGGTTGTAAAAGGAGTGAAAGAGGCTTAGGGACGTCCTATTTATAGAGAAAAACCTCCCAAAATAAGTCACATTGAGTTTAGGAAAGGTCCCATTCGAAATAAGGAAAGTTTCCTAATTTTTGGTTCGTGCTGTTTTTGCTGTTTTCCTAGGGTCGATGCTAGGGTCGACCCTAGGGTCGCATAATCCGAAACCCATGCGACCCCACGACCAAAAATTCATGGGTTGGATTTCTGTTGAGGTGGGGTCGACCCTACCTGTTTAGGCATGTGACCCTACCCTCATTTTGACTATTTTTGAGTTAAATTTCATATTGGGTCTTGGGTTTCTTCTCGCACTTGGTCCACGTGGCACGACCATAATATGTATACTGGTCATGACACGAAATGTAAGGTTAGACCGGGTTCGTGGGGTGCGGGTCTTACAACTCCACCACCCTTAAAAGAAATTTCGTCTTCGAAATTTGAACGTACAGATCTTACAACTCCCCCCTCCTTAAAATAAATTTTGTATAGCAATGGAATGAGCTATCTTCCTAAGGTGATCAACAATCACCCAATTGCGTCAATCGATCTGGGGTCAGTAGCAAATCGGTGACATAGTTCATTGTACTGCAGTTTTACTTCCCGACTGGCTCCGTTAGTGGTTGTAGTAAGCCACGTTGGTCTTTGTCTTTCAGCCTTTACTTGCTGACAATTCAAACACTGGAACACGCACGAAGCCAGATCTGTTATCATTCCTCTTTACCAGTACAATATCTTCAGGTCATGATACATATTGATACTCCAGGATGTCCTGAATATTGAGTACAATGGGCTCTTATCATTATCCTCTTCATGATATCTGAGCCTTTATCTTCAGGTATTCAGAATCTACCTCTGCATCTGAGTACCATCTCCGCATCCAAAGTAAGTCAGGGTTAGGTTTTTTTTTTCTTTCTCTAAATCTTCTTACCCCGCTCTTAGATATAGATCTAACAAAATTACTACCTTTACTTCGTCCATTAATTCTTTAATGTTGTGAATGCAAGCGAGGAACTATTGCTCCATAAGTTCATCCATAAGTTCTCGCTCAATTAGATCATCACGAGTTTCTATTATATGTTACTCTCCTTCCAAATCTGAATCTATTGCTGCGAAACATAAGACAACATTCATACTGGGTCCTTCCTTGGACTTCATAATTCCCTTTTTCTTTAAGTCCTAAGCTACTACATTAGCCTTGCTTGGGTGACACTCAATATCACAGTCTAAATCCTTGGGCAATTCCAGCTATTTTTATCTTCATGTTCAACTCTTTCTGGTGAAGAGATAAATAAATTCTTGTGTTCCCATTTAATCTAAATTCTTCTCTGTATAGATAATGTCTCCAAGTCTTGATTGCAAGATTCATCACCTGTAATTCCAACTCATGAGTAGGGTAATTCTTTTAATGCTCCTTCAGTTTTCTTGAAGCATATGCAATCACTTATTTACCTTGCATCAACCCGCATCCTAGATCCAATCCGAAAGTTTAGGGTAAAAGGTTTCCCTAGTACCGGAACGATCAAGATGGAAGCTGCTATCAACCTTGCTTTAGAGTCTGAAAATACTCTTCACACTTGTCAGTCGAATTAAAATTTTCTCCCTTCCTGCTTAACTTGGTAAGAGGTATTGCGATCCTAGAGTGGTCCTCCATGAATCGTCTGTAATAGCCAGCTAAACCCAAGAAACTTCTGATCTTCGCAATATTCTTTAGGTATTTCTCACCATAAGATTACTTCTATCTTAATAGGGTCCACTTTAATCCCTTTTTATGATGCTATGTGATCTAAGAAGATCACTTTGTTTAATTAGGTCTCATATTTCTTGGACTTTGCATAAAGTTTTTCCCTTCTCAGCTATTGTGAAGCTATTTCAAGATCCGTTGTATGAGTTGCTTCATTCTTGGAATAAATCAAAATATCATCTATGAAAATAACGACCGATCTGTCCAACATGTCATGAAACACCCAGTTCATCAGCTTCATAAAAGATGTAGGGGCATTGGTTAATCCCAACGTCCTAATCAAGAACTCAAAATTGCCTAATCCTAATTCTAAAAGCTATTTTCAGAATATCGCTGTCTGAATCCTTCCACTGATGATATCTTGATCGAAGATTAATCTTAGAAAATACCTTTGCTCTTTGCAACTGTTTAAACAAGTCGTCGATCCAAGGTGATAGATATCGATTCTTGATCGTGAGCTTGTTCGATTCTCGGTAGTCTATACGCAGACAACACTATCATCCTTCTTCTTCACGAATTGCATTGGCACTCCCCGTGATGCAATACTTAGCCTATTAGGATCTTAGTTTAATAACTCTTGTAGTTGAGTCTCAGTTCCTTCAACTATATAAGAGCTATTCATAGGTGCCTTTGACACAAGTATCGTCCTTGGGTGACAAGTCGATGACGAACTCGGTCGCATGATCAGATGGTAACCCAAATAAGTCTCCTGGAAACACATTAGAAAATTTATGCATCACATTAATTTCTTCCATCTGTGGTGCTTCTTTGGTAGCGTATACCACAGATACCATATATCCCACTTCTTTATCTTCAAAGCATCTCTTTGCCTTTAGCATATAGAGGATCAACTTTTATTTCTTTGGCAACATACTTCCAATAATACTAAATTATATGCCGTCTTTATTCTTGAATGATAATCTCTTCTATGCACATAACAACTTTGTAGAGTATTGAAACAACCAGTCTATTCCTAAGATGACGTCAAAGTCTGTCATCTCAAGTCGATTTAGGTTGCATCCAAATTCTGTCCATCCATATGATTCGAACATTGTTAATAACACTCATCTAATACAACATCTAGTTCAAAAGGGCTTGAACTAGAAAATCTGGTGTAACGGTCTTAAGAGCTTGTCTTGTTCCTTCATCTCTTATGATTTTCAAAGACTATCGCTAATAATCTCATATCTTGAAAAGTTCATTAGCTTATATTTCCTTTATCACTTCTGTTCTATCCTGATCTCTCTTTCATATACCTCAAAAAATATCTTATGATTGTTACTTCATATCTCAAGTCTATCTATAAGCATTAGGGTATATGCTTATAAATTCATTAATCCAACTAAACTCTTTTGGTCTTTATTTAATCATCTTACTCGACATTTGGCATAACCCAGTATTACTTATACTAATCTGAATACTATCAATGCCACAATTTTGACTTTATCCTTGTATCCACTCTTATATTTTCTTTTAGGAATCTTCTGCTTTGTCAAAATTCATACCGATATAACCATCTTTAACTTTACTTGAGTGTTATCTACTCTTTCCTAGTTACTCTTGATAGTTTTCACTTTTTGCTCAGCACTCTTTTATAGACATGGCTCATATCCATCAAATCAATAATCTCAAAATAGATTCTCCATTACTTCATCTGAGGTTCATTGGCCATAGCCTTTAATCTGAATCCAATCATCTTTCATCCAATAATTCAATTATCACTAAACATCTTATCAATGGATGTCGAGAAATGTAAGAATCAGAATGTTTATCCAAAATAATTATTTTCTTCTTTCAATTTAGTATGACTACAAACACTTTCTTTATCTAATGAACTTAAGTTTAAAGGATCAGGAGTCAATCTGTGGTAATCCAATCGGCATTAAAAGGTCGTTAAGTTGCACGGTGGTCTAAATACATGGAAATAGAGGTTTTACAATTCTTAACCTCATGGTTACAGGTTCTATTGAGTGTATAATGCCATTGGTCAAGGCACTATAGGAATAAATCTGGAGAAAGTTTTCGTACTTCAGTAAATCAGGTAAAATCAAAAAGATGTACGATCAACATGATTAAACATTTAACTATTCATTCAATTCATATCTCTGTTCATGTTGTCGATCATGAGAGTGGCTCAGTTTGGTATAATCAGGACTAATACTAAAGAAACAATATCTATAACTCCAATTGACAGGTTAAATCAAGAAGGTATCCTGTCAAGGTACGAGAATTTAAAATGTCACACCCCAATTCTGCACCATTCAGAACGGTGTGATGAACCGCTAATAAACCAACGGTTTAATCAGGATCTCTAATAGGCTATGTCCGTTAAAAATAAAATCATACACATCCACAACCATAATCAGAATAAATACACAATAGCAGAAGTCTTATAGTAAATGAACTGAGAAATCTAACTGTGATAACCATAATAAAATACCAAGTTATTGTTGTATCAACTGAGACATAAATAAATAAAGTATCAATTACATTTCCTTAATAATTCAAACAAAAATCTAATCGAATATGCATGAGTTGCACTCGCATGAGGAGTCATGCGTATCCACTAAGTCTTCAGCTTGCATTGCCGCCACGTGCCCGTACATAGGAGCATTCATATAATCCTCGATAGTGGTACCTGCATCATCAACTAAAAATATTCGACGTCGAAAGGGTGAGCACACATCATGGCTCAGTGAGCAAACAAAACAATACAATAAACATATGCATGCATTCAATTCATATCTTTGGTCTGGTAAATAAGTTTGCAATGCGCTATAGAAAGGTTCGACGACCGCCTTGCCTCTATGCACAGGGTGTGGAAGCCCGCCCAAAGGTTAACGTTTATTGTCGTCCTCATCCACCCTACCATGGAATAGAGATAGAGCTAAAGTGCTGAGGCCCGGCCTATGACACTTCCCCTGATACTCTACCCATACCAACACGTAAGCCCCTGCTGGCGAGGGCTTGCAAACAAGGCTCTCAACTAACCAATCCTAATGCCAATCAGTGTATCCAAGGCCTCACCCCAGAATCCCTCAATACGTCCATAGAGATAGGGCTAAGGCCCCCCGGCAGAGTCAGAGACTACACGGTCCGAGACCACCTCCCCTCATACAGTACAACGTAATAGTTCTGCTAAGGTAATGGTGATAGGAAGATGTCAGTGGATAAGACTTGAGTTAGAGATAGAGCTAGAGTGCTGAGGCCCGGCCTATGACACCCCCCCTGATACTCGCTCGCATCAAACACACCAACCACACACATACATTCACATGTCTATTCCTATCATCATCATCATCATCATGTTATAAACAATAATTAAAATATGCATGAATAGAAATAATAAAAATATTGGATGACATGTTGAATGCACATAACAAGCATACACGCATAGAACCAATCATGGCATTGGACTCAAGAACTAAAAATAGTTTATTATTAATCAATTAATTTAGGTCTTGTTCTCTCACCTTTGCTTGATTGTAAATCCTCTTTTAAGCTTTAAGAATCAACTAAATATCAATATTATATCACTAGAAGACCTAATCAATTCGATAGAATTTAATTAGAATTAATTATGATTTTAAAAAACCTACTGTTAATTGGTGGTCGATGCCAGGGTCGGATGTTCCATCGACGGTGGGTGCTAACACCCACATTCTGGACTTCCCGAACACCGGGGGTCGATGATGGGGTCTGGTAGGGTCGATTGGCCATTGACCCCCCGTGCGATCCCCCGTGGGTTTAGTCAAAATTTTCATCCTACAGTCCATTCCTTCGTGTTTGGGTCCTATGGCTTGCTTCTACTATCCATTCCATACATGTTCTATGGTCTAAAATCATATTTTATTCACCTATATGGTTTTTATGATCTCCCCCATGGTTTTGCATGAAAACCTAACCATGGGTGGATGATTTGGGTTTCTCCTAGATCATACCCTCTTCACTATCTATTATAAGGTCTTTAGAATTACATGGAGTTAGTATCCATACCTGAGAGTTAGGCTTGTTTCTCTAAAGCCTTCTCTTGGATCTTCTTCTTCACTTTCCTTCTCTTCTCTTTCTGTCAATCCAATTAGGGTTCTAAAAGGAGTGAAAGAGGCTTAGGGATGTCCTATTTATAGAGTAGAAACTCCCAAAATATGTTCCATTGAGATTAGGAAAGAATCCCATTGAAATTTGGAAAGTTCCCAATTCACGATTTCTGTCGGTAGACTGGGGGTCGGAGATCCCGTCGACCCCTGGTTCTAAATTGTCCGACCCCCGGTTAGAAACTCAGGGTCTGACTTTTTATCTTGGGGGTGTCCGACGCTGCCTTGCTGGGTATGCGACCCTCCCCCTTATTTTAGTATTTTTGGATCAGTTTAATACCTGGGATTGTTATCTCCTTCCCTCACTTGATCCATTTGGCTCAACCATGATGGGTAGACCTGGTTCAAGGTGGTAAGACCGGGTTAGTTCGATACGGGTCTTACAACTCCCCCTACTTATAAAAATTTTGTCCTCGAAATTGTACATACCTTCCGAGTCGAATAGATGAGGATATTGCTTTCGCATAGCATTCTCTTCTTCCCATGTGATTTCTTCCATATCTCTACTTCTCCACGTGACCTTAACATAATAAATATCACGGTTGCGTAGTCGTTGAACCTTTCGACTAGTGATTTCAGTTGGTGCTACTTCAAATGTCAAATCTTCAGTCAAATCAGGTAGGTCTACTGTCAAAACGTGCGTCGAATCCTTGACATACTTCTTCAATAAGGAAATATGAAATACGTCATGCACACTTGACATAGATGGTGATAGTGCTAACTGGTAAGCCACTTTTCCACGCTTAGATAGAATTCATATGGCCCGACATATCTCGGACTTAATTTCCCTTTCTGTCCGAACCGTTTCAATCCTCGCATAGGTGATACTTTTAAGAATACTTTATCACCCACGACGAATTCAAGGTCTTGGCGTCGAGTATCTGCATATTGCTTCTGATAATTCTGAGCTGTTCTCACTCTTTCCTTGATAATATCGACCACTCGACAAGTCTCTTTAACAAATTCCAATCCAACAATACTACGTTCCCCAACTTCATTCCAAAACAAAGGAGTTCGACACTTCCTGTCATACAGTGCTTCATAGGGTGACATCTGTATAGTAGCCTGATAGCTATTGTTATAAGCGAACTCAATCAATGGTAACTTTTCATCCCATGATCCTTTAAAATCAATTACACATGCTCGAAGCATATCTTCTAGAATCTGAATTGTACGCTCTGACTGTCCATCTGTCTGTGGATGGAATGCAGTACTAAACTTCAATGTTATACCCATAGCCTTTTGCAATCCTTCCCAAAACTTTAAAGTAAATCGTGGATCTCTGTCTGACACAATGCTTTCTGGTACACCGTGTAATCGCACAATGTTATCCACATACAGTTTAGCTAACTACTCTAGTGTATACTGAGGTCGTATAAGTATAAAGCAAGCTGTTTTAGTCAGGCGGTCTACAATCACCCAAACTGCGTCAACTACTTGAGGAGTCAATGGTAATCCTGCGACGAAGTCCATAGTGATGCAGTCCCATTTCCATGCTGGTTCTGGTAACGGCTGTAACAGTCCAGCCGGTCTTTGTCATTCAGCCTTTACTTTCTGACAATTTAGGCATTGAGACACAAACCTAGCTACATCTTCTTTCATTCCTCTCCACCAATATAATTTCTTTAGATCATGATACATTTTTGTACTTCCAGGATGTATCGAATAGATGGTGGTATGGGCTTCTTTCATCAATCGGTGTCTAATGTCCAAACTTTCTGTTTCAGGTACACATATTCTTCCTTTGTATTTCAGTACCTTCTCTTCGTCCAAGGTGAACTCAGGGATAGTCCTACCTTTTTCGATGTCCTCTTGTACCGTTCTTAGGTAAGGGTCTGATTTGATAGCTGTCTTTACTTCATCAATTATATCCGGTATAATCTTCAATGCGGCAAACATATTTGAAAATCGATGAATAAACCCTTGGTTGGCTGATCCATCTGGTGCATCTATCAAAAACTGCTCATTACCGTGACTGAATATCTTCCCGATAGTACACATTGCGGCAGTTGTGCTAACCTCTCCCTGAGATTTTATCATTGCCTTTCTACTCAACGCATCGGCTACTACATTAGCTTTCCCCGGATGATACTGGATATCACAATTATAGTCTTTCAATAATTCCAGCCATCTTCTTTGTCTCATATTCAGTTCCTTCTGATTAAATAGATAAGTAAGACTTTTATGGTCTGATTTAATATGAAACTTCTCCCCGTACAGGTAATGTCTCAATATTTTGACAGCATGTACTACTGCCGTTAATTCCAAATCATTAGTGGGATAGTTCTTCTCATGTGTCTTCAATTGTTTTGAGGCATAAGCAATTACTTGTTCTTTTTGCATAAGTACACATCCTAATCCCAGTCCTGACGCATCGGTGTACAAGATAAATGGCTGTCCTGGAATCAAAATGGTCAAGATTGGAGCTGATATCAATCTAGCCTTCAAGGTCTGGAAACTCTTCTCGCATTTATCCATCCAAACAAACTTCTCGCCCTTCTTAGTCAAACTGGTGAGAGGTACGGCAATTCGGGAATAGTCTTCCACAAATCGTCGATAATAACCAGTTAGACCTAAGAAACTTCTAATTTCTGCAACGCTCTTCGGTGCTTCCCACTTTACAATAGCCTCGATCTTGCTGGGATCCACTTTAATTCCTTCAGCGGATACTACATGGCCTAGAAAAGCGACTTCCTTTAGCCAAAACTCACACTTTAAAAATTTGGCGTAGAGCTTTTCCTTACGTAGTCGCTGCAGAGCGACGTTTAGGTTTTTAATATGAGTTTCCTCATCTTTGGAGTAGACCAATATATCAGCAATGAATACAATAACCGACGTATCCAACATATCGTGGAATACCCGATTCATAAGTTCCATAAAAGTTGCTAGTGCGTTCGTCAATCCGAAAGACATGACCAAAAATTTATAATGTCCATATCTGGTCTTGAATGCTGTCTTGGGAATATCATTGTCACACCCCAATTCCGCACTATTCAGAATGGTGTGATGAACCGCTAACAAACCAATGGTTCAACCAAGATCTCGAGTAGGCTATATCCGTGTTATCTAAACCCCATACATCCATAACCATAATCAGACTAAATACACAATAGCGAAAGTCTTATAATAAAATGAACTGAGAATCTATTGTGATATCAATATTTTAATAACAAATTATTCTGTATCAACTAAGACATAAATAAATAAATATCAAATACATGTCTTTAATAAATCCAAATAGATAAAACTAAAAATCTAATCGAATACACATGAGTTGCACTCGCAAGAGATGTCATGTGTATCCACTTCATCTTCAGCTACCATCGCTGCAATGTTCCCGTATTCTGGAGCATTTATATAATCTTCAACGGTTGTACCTGCATCATCAACTAAAAATATTCGACGTCGAAGGGTGAGCACACATCACGGCTCAGTGAGCAAACAAAACAATGCAACAATACATATCCATGCAATCAATTCATATCTTTGGTCTGGTTTTACGTTTGCACTGTGCTATAGAAAGGATAGGTGGCCACCGCACCTCTATGCACGAGAGTGTGGATACGCCCGATGACTCTCACCGTCGCCCACAGCACCCATAATGAACATTGTACAACGAAGGTCAAGTTTATCGATGCACAACTCCATACCAACAAATTAACCCCTGATGGCTAGGACTGCAAACGGGGCTCGCTACTAACCAATCCTAATGTCAACCAATGTATCCAAGGCCTCACCCGAGCAGCACCCGTAGAGATAGAGCTAAGGCCCCTCGGTAGAGTATAGGACTCAAGGACCGAGACCCTCCTTGATGCCCTACGTCGCAATAGTTCTACTAAGGTAACGGCGATACGATGATGCTAATGCACAAGACTTGAGTCAGAGATAGAGCTAAAGTGCCCGGATCAAACACCGCATAACACCTCCCCTGATGCCCTACTCGCATCAAGCACACTAACCACACACAAACATTCACATGTCTATTCCTAGCATCAATCATCATCATCATGTTATAAGTAAACAAAATTAAATATGCATGAACAATAATAGCAGGAATATTGGATGACATGTTGAATGCACATTACAAGCATATCCGCATAGAATCAAGCATGACATTGGACTCAAGAAAATAAAAGTAGTTTATTATTAACCAATTAGTTTAGGTCTTGTTCCCTCACCTTAGCTTGTTAATAGATCCTCTTCCAAGCTTTAGAATCACCTTTATATTGCTATTATATTGCTAGAAGACCTAACAATGTCGATATAATTTAATTAAAATTTATTCTAATTTTTAAAACCATTCTGTTAACTGAGGGTCAGAGGTAGGGTCTGAGTTATGACCGACCCCTTGTGCGACCCTCCCCTAATCTGGACTTCCAGAACCCTGGGGGTCGATACTCAGGGTCAGATAGGGTCGGATGGTCATCGATCCTCTGTACGACCCCCTGTGGGTTTTGGTCAATTTTTCTCCTTTTAGTCCATTCTTCGTGTTTGGGGTCCTATGGCTTGCTCCTACAGTCCATTCAACATAAATTCCATGGTCTAGAACCATGAATCATCCACCTATATAGCTTTCATGTATTCTCCCATGGTTTTCCATGGAAACCTAACTATGGGTTGATGGTTTAGGTTTCTCCGAGATCACACTCTCATCCTTATCTAACCTAAGGTCTATAGAAATTCATGGAATTAGTATCCATACCTGAGAAGAATACTCCTTCGCTGTAATTCTTCTCCTTTTTACTTTTTCTTCTCTCCCTTGCTTCTCTTCTTCTTCTCTTCATTCTCTTCTCTTTCTCTCAATTCAATTAGGGTTGTAAAAGGAGTGAAAGAGGCTTAGGGACGTCCTATTTATAGGGTGGAAACTCCCAAACTAAGTCCCATTGAGATTTGGAAGGAATCCAATCGAAATTTGGAAACTTTCCTAATTTCGGTTTAAACGCAGCGGGGTCGATGAGAGGGTCGATGTTCCCGTCGACCCTTGGTTTCCTAAAGTGTCCGACCCTCCCTGTAAAATAGGGGGTCTGACTTTCTGTCTTGGGGGGTCCGACCCTCCCTTGTTGGGTATGCGACCCTCCCTTTAAATTAAGTGTTTTTGGGTCGATTTGATACCTGGGATCACGATCTCCTTCACGCCCTTGGTCCATTCATCTTGTCCATGATGGGTAAACCTGGTTCAAGGTGGTAAGACCGGGTTAGTTTGATACAGGTCTTACAATCATCGTCCTTAATCTTCAGCTGATGGTAGCCTGACCGAAGATCGATCTTGGAGAACACTTTGGCACCTTGCAACTGATCGAACAGGTCATCGATCCGAGGCAATGGATACCGATTCTTAATTGTCAATTTATTCAGTTCTCGATAGTCTATACACAAGCGAACGCTACCGTCCTTCTTCTTTACGAATAATACTGGCGCTGCCCATGGTGATATACTAAGGCGAATGTAACCCTTGTCCAGTAGTTCTTGTAGTTGTACTTTCAATTCCTTCAGTTCAGTAGGAGCCATTCGATAAGGTGCTTTCGATACTGGCGCGGCTCCAGGTATAAGATCTATAACAAACTCTGTAGCTCGATCGGGTGGTAATCCAGGTAGTACTTCAGGAAACACGTCTGGAAAGTCACGTACGACCTCAATATCTTCTATTTGTGGTGCTTCCTTGGTAAGGTCGACCACAGATACTAAATACCCGACTGCTCCTTTCTCAAGGCTTCTTAGCCTTTAGCGCAAAGAGTATGAGCTTTCGTTTACGGGAAAGTTTGGTTCTCGAAAAACAGAACTCTGCTCCTTCCTTGTCTTTAAATGTCAGCTTCTTTTCGGCACACAATAGATTTGCAGAATGCCGAGCTAACCAGTCCATTCCCAAGATGACGTCAAAGTCTGCCATCTCAAGTTGGATCAAGGTTGCATCCAGTCCATAACCTTTTTCTAGTTCCACTTCTAATCCCATAGGTGATCGTACAAGTAGTTTGTAGTCTAAGGATTTAAGGGGTAGATTTAACTTCTTTCCAAATGACACAGATATAAAAGAGTGAGTAGCTCCTAAATCAAAGAGTACTCTAGCAGGAATGCCATTAATAGGTACGATACCTGTGATTTGTTTTGGCTTAATCTACATGCTCATACAATGTAATACAACTAACTTAAAAAAATTTAAGTCATACATGTGACCACATCAGGCGATGCAGCAGCATCCTCAGATATAACTGCGTAAACTCGTCCTTGATGTAGCTGCTTCTTGGGCTTAGGAATTCCCTTGCCATATGTCCCACTTGATTGTAATTATAACATTTTATCCCTTCAGGGGTTGGCTTTTGTTGCTGTGGGGCTGCGGGAGTAGTCTTGGCTGCAGCATTAAAGCCTTGAGTACGGAAGGGTTTGAATATCTTGGTGTTCCCTCCGTTGTAAGAATTCCGATTAGGCCTTTTTATTCCCCTATTTTGAGCAAGGTAGCTCTCTTTCTGTCTCGACTCTATTACTCGAGCAATTTGTGCAGCTTCATTATAGATTTTCTTTTCAAGTCCCAAAACGTGCTCACGGATGCTTCTCCTAAGTCCCATGACAAACCTTTGGGTCTTTGTGTTTTCCTCTTGCATACTGGCGGGTGCAAAGAAGAACAGCTCTTCATAACACTGTTGATATGCATCCACGGTCATCTGCCCCTGATATAAACTCAGGAACTCTCTTCCATAGAATCTCTGAAACTTCTAGGAAAGTACTTCTCAAAGAACGTCTCCTTATAAATATCCCAAGTTAGTTGGGCGTGCTTGGTTAATAAATATGTCCTGGTGGATCTCCACCAATGGTGTGCATCTCCTTTCAGCATAAAGTGGCACACAATACTTTCTCTTCTTCATTCACTGTCATCATCATAAAGTTTCTTTCCATCTCGTCAACCCAGTGTGCCGGCCATAAGGGATCTGCTGACTTGCCATTAAATTCTTTGGGCTTTAGTTTCAGAAAACGCTCCACCAGTCTGGAGTGGTCTAGTTGTTGCGGGACATATGCCCCATACATAGGTGGTTGGTGTTGATATCCACCTTGAGCTATCTCAGGATTTTGTACTTGAGCCTGCATGATGGGAGTCTGAGGGGCGTGGGGTACTGTGTTACTTCCCCCTGGAGCTGTACTTGCTTGTCCTGCTGGCATTGGAGGTGTCTGTGCAGCTGGAAAAGTCATACCTAAGGTAGCTTGCATAGTAGCCTGTGCCTATTGCATTTGCTGCAGCTATTGGGCCAAGTTTAATACGACTGTGGCCAAGTCTGTAGGTGGAGCTGGCAGATTTGTAGGATTCGTCTGCCCATTTATGATGGACGGTGCCATGTTCATATTCCCCTGTGCTTCCGGGTGTGTCTGGCTATTTTCCCCCCAGGTGGCGGTGGTGGGATAGAGTTACGGCTCTGTCTGGTTACTCTGCGTCCAGCCATTAACTAATCTAATAGTGGGATTGCCTGACAATCATTGAACACGTGAGAAAATCATTAAATACTTCATTCTCATATTTTAAAACCACTAACAAATGCAAATTTCAAATTTTTCAGATCATTCTGTCGAAAATGCTGTGTTTTCACTGCAGGGTCGATGGTGGGGGTCAATGGGTGTCCGACGCTCAGTATGCGACCCTGAGAAATCAACAATTCTTCCAAAGAGCCGGGGGTCGATGGGGGGGAGGGGTCGGAGGATGTCCGACCCGGTGCGACCCACTGGGTTCTCTGTCGATTCCCGAGAGCCGAGGGTCGATGCGGGGTCGATGGGTGGGTCGATGGTTTTAGTCGAATTTTTCGACCCCCGGACTAAAAATCAGATTTTTAAGTTCCGATTCAAAGTCCATTTCCCATTCTTTCTTCTCCGCTTCGACTCGTCTCGTCCCTCTGAGTAGCTACAGTGACAACTCCGATCCGTTGGTGGTTTGTACTCCTTGTTTCGTCGTCTACACCTCGGCTACAGGTATATCTTCTACATTTTCATGTTTTTAGGTTTCCTTACCTAGGTTTTTGCTCGTATATCTCGTATTTTTCAAATTAAACTTTTTCCAACCGTAAAAATTCGATTTTTATTGGGGGCTTTTGTTGTTGGTGACTCGAGGAACGAAAGCCCTCAAAAATATTTGAGTTTCATCGGTTGGTTATCGAGAAACTCGAAATTTACCCTTTTTGCCCTAATTTTGTCGAGATTTTGAATTTCTTGAAATTTCTTCCAATTCAATCTCATTAGTTGAAATTTCTGACTGTATGAGTCTCACAGGATAGTTTAGGATCTATGTAAGTCCTCCTGCCAACGTGTATGAGTAAAAAGTGAGGCGTTTGACCAATTTACGTAGTTATAATGTCAAAATTTTGGGTTTTTCATCTCTACTAAGCCATTATTTGTTTTCTTTCTTATTTGCAGATACTATGGCTCCTACCAAGGTACCTAGTGTTCGCGACCATCTTCGCTTCTGTTCCACTAAAGCCGAGACACAGTATGCCCACTACGGTCGTAAGAAAGTAGAGGGAGGCCGCAAAGTGGACTTGGCCAGTTTGGCCTTATTCAATGTGGAGGGGGCCTTTGGCGATATGGGATGGCTCCCTGTCATCACCTATGACGCCTGTACCTGTCCTGACTTGGTACGCCAGTTCTATTGTAATCTCTAAGTGGTGGGGGATTACAACGATGTTGAGAGAGGTGGTGAGCTTCCGATCACTAGCTATGTCAAGGGAGTGGAGATCTCTTTTGACTATCGACAACTAGCGGACTTGCTGGGTATCTCCTATGGTTGCTCCTTCGTATTCTGTGCCCCTGGAGAGCCCCAGTTCTTTTCATTATAGATGAGGGCTGAGATAGACCGTCAGCTCATCAGACCTGATCGCTGGAAGATGAAAGCGAGTTATCTGCGTTCCGATCCATGAGTGTACTACAAGATCATTCAGCACAACCTGATACCACAGAGTGGTCATTACGAGAGGGTCTCCCAGCTGACCCAGTATCTCTTATACTGTTTATGCACTAGGCAGCCCGTCTGCCTTCCATACATCATTATGTGTACCATGATCAGTGCTACGTTGCCCAGTCACACCGTCAACCTTCTTTACGGACGCATGATCACTACCTTGCTTACCCGCCTGGGGGTTGATTTAGTGGATGAGAAGATTCAGGAGAAATCCTTCTCATCGCCTCTAGATTGGGAGGCCATCTGCAATATGGGCATGCGGGATGCCCAGGTCAGCGATGAGGAGAAGAACGCGATGGTGCGCCCTCGTACTCAAGTGGAGATGGCTGACGCTGAGGCAGCAGCAGCAGCCGCTGGAGCAGGGGTTCATGGGGATGATGACGATCGGCTATACATGGATGTAGATGCCATACCTCCTCCATCACCTACTCATACTACAGGAGATGGTCCGTCTTCTTCAGCTAGTCCTTCACACGCAGTTGGTCCTTCGTATGCTCCGTCTGATGACATGATGGGGATATTACACGAGATACGAAAGGCTCAGCGTATGTTTGACTTGAGGATGGGAGAGCTTTTAGAGGCTCAGCGCTTGTCCAATCAGCGGGTGGGAGAGCTTTTGGTTGCTCAGCGCATGTTGGATCAATGGGTGGGAGAGCTTCTAGCTGCTCAGCACATGTCGGATCAGCGGGTGGGAGAGCTTAGGGATGCTCAGCGTGTGACTGACCAGCGGGTGACTGATCTCATAGCTAGTCTCTAGACGACCCAGACTCAGATAGCTCGGTTGACTAGAGTCTACGCTGAGGACTATGATAGAGATCGTGAGGCACCGCCTCCCCCATCACCTCCAGCTTCTTGATGTATTTTCTTTTTATCTTTCTTCTTTTGTACTTCAGAGTAACTGTCTGGGCTGTGGACTGTGCTCTGCTTTAATCATATATATATAAACGTTTGTTCTCCCTTTGGTTGTATATAAATTTGTTTCTCATTTACTAGATGCATTATTCTCTTTCAGTTTTGTCTCAAACAACACAAATGCTTATGGTGTGTTATTATTACATCTTTTAAATTTTTATCCTATCTAGGTTAACGAACTTTTGTGGAAGTATACTGGTTTTACAGACAAGGCTTGAGATGTTCTGATACCAAGTTGTCACACCCCAATTCAGCACCATTCAGAACGGTGTGATGAACCGCTAATAAACCAACGGTTCAACCAGGATCTCTAATAGGCTGTGTCCGTTAAAAATAAAACCATACACATCCACAACCATAATTAGAATAAATACACAATAGCGGAAGTCCAATAGTAAATGAACTGAGAAATCTAACTGTGATAACCATAATAAAATACCAAGTTATTGTTGTATCAACTGAGACATAAATAAATAAAGTATCAATTACAATTCCTTAATAATTCAAACAAAAATCTAATCGAATACGCATGAGTTGCACTCGCATGAGGAGTCATGCGTATCCATTAAGTCTTCAGCTTCCATTGCCGTCACGTGCCCGTACACAGGAGCATTCATATAATCCTCGACAGTGGTACCTGCATCATCAACTAAAAATATTCGACGTCGAAAGGGTGAGCACACATCATGGCTCAGTGAGCAAACAAAACAATGCAACAAACATATGCATGCATTAAATTCATATCTTTGGTTTGGTAATAAGTTTGCAATGCGCTACAGAAAGGTTCGGTGGCCACCTCGCCTCTATGCACATGGTGTGGAAGTCTGCCCAAAGGTTAATGTTTATTGTCGTCCCCATCCACCCTACTATGGAATAGAGATAGAGCTAAAGTGCTGAGGCCCGACCTATGACACTTCCCCTGATACTCTACCCATACCAATACGTAAGCCCCTACTGGCGAGGGCTTGCAAACTGGGCTCACAACTAATCAATCCTAATGCCAATCAGTGTATCCAAGGCCTCACCCTAGCATCCCTCAATACGTTCATAGAGATAGGGCTAAGGCCCCCCGGCAGAGTCAGAGACTATACGGTCCGAGACCACCTCCCCTCATACACTACGACGTAATAGTTCTGCTAAGGTAATAGTGATAGGACGATGTCAGTGGACAAGACTTGAGTTAGAGAGAGCTAGAGTGCTGAGGCCTGGCCTATGACACCCCCCTGATACTCACTCGCATCAAACACATCAACCACACACATACATTCACATGTCTATTCCTATCATCACCATAATCATCATGTTATAAACAATAATTTAAATATGCATGAACAGTAATAATAGAAATATTGGATGACATGTTGAATGCACATAACAAACATATACACATAGAATCAATCATGGCATTGGACTCAAGAACTAAAAATAGTTTATTATTAATCAATTAGTTTAGATCTTGTTCCCTCACCTTTGCTTGATTGTAGATCCTCTTTTAAGCTTTAAGAATCAACTAAATATCAATATTATATCACTAGAAGACCTAATCAAGTCGATAGAATTTAATTAGAATTAATTCTGATTTTAAAAAGCCTACTGTTAACTGGGGGTCGATGCCAGTGTCGGATGTTCAATCGACCCTGGGTGCTACCACCCACATTTTGGACTTTCTGAAAACTGGGGGTCGATGTTGGGGTCTGGTAGGGTCGATTGGCCATCGACCCCCAATGCGCCCCCCCATGGGTTTAGTTAAAATTTTCATCCTACAGTCCATTCCTTCGTGTTTGGGTCCTATGGCTTGCTTCTACTATCCATTCCATACATGTTCTATGGTCTAAAATCATATTTTATTCACCTATATGGTTTTTATGATCTCCCCCATGGTTTTCCATGAAAACCTAACCGTGGGTGGATAATTTGGGTTTCTCCTAGATCATACCCTCTTCACTATCTATTCTAAGGTCTTTAAAATTACATGGAGTTAGTATCCATACCTGAGAATTAGGCTTGTTTCTCTAAAGCCTTCTCTTGGATCTTCTTCTCCACTTTCCTTCTCTTCTCTTTCTCTCAATCCAATTAGGGTTCTAAAAGGAGTGAAAGAGGCTTAGGGACGTCCTATTTATAGAGTGGAAACTCCCAAAATAAGTCCCATTGAGATTAGGAAAGAATCCCAATGAAATTTGAAAAGTTCCCAATTCACGATTTCTGTCGGCAGACTGGGGTCGATGAGGGGGTCGGAGATCCCGTCGACCCCTGGTTCTAAATTGTCCGACCCCCGGTAAGAAACTCAGGGTCTGACTTTTTACCTTGGGGGGGTCCGACCCTGCCTTGCTGGGTATGCGACCCTCCCCCTTGTTTTAGTGTTTTTGGGTCAGTTTAATACCTGGGATCGTTATCTCCTTCCCTCACTTGATCCATTTGGCTCGACCATGATGGGTAGACCTGGTTCAAGGTGGTAAGACCGGGTTAGTTCGATACGGGTCTTACATAAAATCAGGTATGTGCATCCTCTATAATCGTAAGAGTAAATCAATAATGCACCGCATCTTATATAAACCTATCTAGATATATGGCCACAAATCGATTTGATCCTTTACTAAAAATGTTTAAGGCTTCGTCTTTAGAAAATATTCCTCAATCCTTAGTCGGATCATTTTGTCATGATGCAGCTATCCCATACATCGATGGCTGATAAGGGTAACCACCTTGATACACTGCTTGTTGTGCACCAAGCTTCTGCACTAGGGTGTGCGTTACTGGGACTTACTGTATGGTAGGCACTGTGTTATGGTAACAGGTGTTGGGGGTAGAGTGTTGATAGCAATTAGTACTGTACATGGCCTGACTCGGAGGTGTTGATGTAACATTGGCAACTTGGGTAGTGATTCACATAGCAACTTGCATAGTCGGTCTCATCTGTTGTTTCTCATGTATTTTGTCTAGCTAAATTTATTACAACCGTGGCCAAGGTACTTGGTAGTCCTGGTGATTGGCTGGAGTGGCCTGGTTTTTCACCTCCTTTGATTTGCTTTAATCTGATTATCATTATTTAGCATCTGCTCAGATGAATTTTCACTACTCGTTCTCGACCCAGATAGTGGTGGGGTCGAGTTGCAACATCTTCTTAATGCTCAACGAGCAATGGATCACCTTGTGGTGGATCTCACTCTGCGTCTCCACGTCACCCAAGAGTATAACTTTATCTTTATAGTTACTTTCATTTTTGGTGAATAGCTATTGTTCTCCTATCTCTGTCGCATTCAGCCCGAGATCTTTCCCTTTTTCTCTACAGGGATTTAAGCGTTACTAGCCATTTTTCTCCTTTCCCTATCATACATCGAGTTTCACATCTTGTGAGTACCAACTCGATATTCCAACTTTTCTGCCTTACAGATGCTTCCTTCTTCTTACTGTACTATATCCTTTGTATACTTAGGTAACTGCCCGACTTATAGATAGTACCCTATATTATTTGTTTATCAGGATAAATTTTGGTGTTCTCTTTCTGTTTGAGTGTATATATGGTTTCACCTTTTATATGTACATTATTGTCTAGTTTAAGTTCGGTCTCAACCAACACATGTGCTTATGTGGGTTCGTATTAAAGCTTTTAATTATCCTAACTCAGTTCATGGACTCCAGTGGAAGTATTCAGGTTTCATGGGAAGGCCTGAGAGCTCTGATACCAAGTTGTCACACCCCAATTCTGGACTAACCAAAATGGTGTGATGAACCATCAATAAACCAACGGTTCAACCATGATCTCAAATAGGCTATGCCCATGTTGTTAAACCAAAACACATTCCACGTTAATCAGAGGTAATAAAGTTAATAGCGGAAGTCTTATAGATAATGAACTGAGGTCTAGTCATGTTAATGAATTGATATTTCATTTATCTCCAAGTAACCAAAACATAATTTAATACATATTACAAATATTCAAATACGAAAATTAAACACTAAGCGTATCCATAGTTGAAACGCTCGCTTAATGAACCATGTTCGTCCTCCACAGCTTGCTCATCATAACCGCCACATGTTCATATGTTGTCGTGTCGACATAATCTTCAATCATAATACCTGTAACATCAGAAACTAAAAAATTTGTGCGCACGAGGGTCAGCTCTCCAACTTGAGCTTAGTGAGAAAACAAAACAATGCAACAAACATATGCATGCATTCAATTCATATCTTATGTCTGGTATATAAGTTTGCAATGTGCTATAGAAAGGTTCGGTGGCCGCCTCACCTCTATACACGATTGTGTGAATCCACCCAATGAATATCGTTATTGTCGTCCCACATGCACCCACCATGGAATAGAGATAGAGCTAAAGTGCTTAGGACCGCACTGCATCACACTTCCCCTGATGCTCTACCCATACCAACACATAAGCCCCTGTTGGCGAGGGCTTACAAACCGGGCTCGAAACTAACCAATCCTAATGTGAAACAGTGTATCCAAGGCCTCACCCAGCATCCCTCAATATATCTATAGAGATAGAGCTAAGGCCCCCCGGCAGAGTCGAAGACTATACTGTCCGAGACCACCTCCCCTGATGCCCTACGACGTAATAGTTCAACTAAGGTATTGGCGATACGACGATGTCAGTGGACAAGACTTGAGTAGAGATAGAGCTAGAGTCTGGTGACCAGGACACACCACAATATCACGTCATCCCCCTAATGCTCCACTCGCATCAAGCACACTAACCACACACATACATTTACATGCCTATTCCTAGCATCTTCATCATCATCATGTTATAAATAAATAGAATTAAATATGCATGTACATTAATAGCAGGAATATTAGATGACATATTGAATGCACATTACAAGCATACACTCAAAGAATCAGTCATGGCATTGGACTCAAGAAATAAAAATAGTTTATTATTAGCCAATTTGTTTAGGTCGTGTTCCTTCACCTTTGCTTGAGTGTAAATCCTCTTTCAAGCTTTAAGAATCACCTTTATATCAATAGGAAAACCTAACAAGTCGATAGATTTTAATTAGAATTCATTCCGACAGTTTTAAGCTTGTTGTAAAGCTAGGGTCGCAAGATGGGTCGCAGGTTTCTGCGACCCCAGGGTTTAGGTCGATCCTAGGGTCGGTTATCCTATCAACCCTAGGTGCGACCGCAGCCTCCCTGGACTTCCCGAGAGCATGGGGTCGATCCTGTGGTCTGGTAGGGTCGGTTACCAATCGACCCTACGTGCGACCGCACCTAGTTTGAGTCGACCTTTCATCCTACAGTCCATTTTTTCATGTTTGGGTCCTTTGGCTTATTTTTATAGTCCATTCTATGATTGTTCTATGACCCAAAACTCCAAGTTATACACTTTCCTTTGTTCACAATGATTTCCTCCATGATTTCCATTGGAATTTATCCATGGATGGATGGTATTGGGGTTTCTCCTAACCTACCTTCATCATAATCTATTCAAAGCTTTCAATTCAGATAGGCGTTGAGGTTCATACATTCTATAGTCTGAGTTTCAAAGATTTCTCTGAACTTCTTCTTCTTCCTTAGCCTCTTCTCCAAGTTTTCCTTCTCTTCTTCTCTTCCTTCTCTTCTCTTTCTCTCACTTTCAATTAGGGTTATAAAAGGAGTGAAAGAGGCTTAGGGACGTCCTATTTATAGAGAAAAACCTCTCAAAATAAGTCCCATTGAGTTTAGGAAAGGTCCCATTCGAAATTAGGAAAGATTCCTAATTTTTGGTTCGTGCTGTTTTTGCTGTTTTCCTAGGGTCGATGCTAGGGTCGACCCTAGGGTCGCATAATCCGAGACCCATGCGACCCTACGACCAAAAAGTCATGGGTTGGACTTCTGTTGAGGTGGGGTCGACCCTACCTGTTTAGGCATGCGACCCTACCCTCATTTTGAATGTTTTTGAGTTAAATTACATATTGGGTCTTGGGTTTCTTCACGCACTTGGTCCACTTGGCTCGACCATAATACGTATACTGGTCACGACACGAAATGTAAGGTTAAACCGGATTCGTGGCGTGCGGGTCATACAACTCCACCACCCTTAAAGGAAATTTTGTCCTCAAAATTTGAACGTACAGATCTTACAACTCCCCCCTCCTTAAAATAAATTTTGTATAGCATTGGAATGAGCTATCTTCCTAAGGTGATCAACAATCACCCAATTGCGTCAATCGATCTGGGGTCAGTGGCAAATCGGTGACATAGTTCATTGTACTGCGGTTTTACTTCCCGACTGGCTTCGATAGTGGTTGTAGTTTGCCATGTTGGTCTTTATCTTTCAGCCTTTACTTGCTGATAATTCAAACACTGGAACACGCACGAAGCCACATCTGTTATCATTCCTCTTTACCAGTACTATATCTTCAGGTCATGATACATATTGATACTCCAGGATGTCCTGAATATGAGTACAATGGGCTCTTATAATTATCCTCTTCATGATATCCGAGCCTTTATCTTCAGGTATTCAGAATCTACCTCTGCATCTGAGTACCGTCTCCGCATCCAAAGTAAGTCAGGGTTAGGTTTTTTTTTTCTTTCTCTAAATCTTCTTACCCCGCTCTTAGATATAGATCTAACAAAATTACTACCTTTACTTCGTCTATTAATTCTTTAATGTTGTGAATGCAAGCGAGGAACTATTGCTCCATAAGTTCATCCATAAGTTCGCGCTCAATTAGATCATCACGAGTTTCTATTATATGTTACTCTCCGTCCAAATCTGAATCTATTGCTGGGACATAAGACAACATTCATACTGGGTCCTTCCTTGGACTTCATAATTCCATTTTTCTTTAAGGCCTAAGCTACTACAATAGCCTTGCTTGGGTGACACTCAATATCACAGTCTAAATCCTTGGGCAATTCCAGCTATTTTTATCCTCATGTTCAACTCTTTCTGGTGAAGAGATAAATAAACTCTTGTGTTCCCATTTAATCTAAATTCTTCTCCGTATAGATATTGTCTCCAAGTCTTGATTGCATGATCCATCACCGGTAATTCAAAGTCATAAGTAGGGTAATTCTTTTAATGCTCCTTCAGTTTTCTTGAAGCATTTGCAATCACTTATTTACCTTGCATCAACCCGCATCCTAGATCCAATCCGAAAGTTTAGCGTAAAAGGTTTCCCTAGTACCGGAGCGATCAAGATGGAAGCTGCTATCAACCTTGCTTTAGAGTCTGGAAATACTCTTCACACTTGTCAGTCGAATTAAACTTCTCTCCCTTCCTGGTTAACTTGGTAAGAGGTATTGCGATCCTAGAGTGGTCCTCCATGAATCGTCTGTAATAGCCAGCTAAACCCAAGAAACTTCTGATCTTCGCAATATTCTTTAGATGTTTCTCACCATAAGATTACTTCTATCTTAATAGGGTCCACTTTAATCCCTTTTTATTATGCTACGTGATCTAAGAAGATCACTTTGTTTAATTAGGTCTCATATTTCTTGGACTTGGCATAAAGCTTTTCCCTTCTCAGCTATTGTGAAGCTCCATTGTATGAGTTTCTTCATTCTTGGAATAAACCAAAATATCATCTATGAAAATAATGACCGACGTGTCCACTATGTCATGAAACACCTAATTCATCAGCTTCATAAAAGATGTAGGGGCATTGGTTAATCCCAACGTCATAATCGAGAACTCAAAATTTCCCAATCCCAATTCTAAAAGCTATTTTCAGAATATCACTGTCTGAATCATTCCGCTGATGATATCTTGACCGAAGATTAATCTTAGAAAATACCTTTGCTCTTTGCAACTATTTAAACAAGTCGTCGATACAAGGTGATAGATATCGATTCTTGATCATGAGCTTGTTCAATTCTCAGTAGTCTATACACAGACAACACTATCATCCTCTTTCTTCACGAATTGCATTGGCACTCCCCGTGATGCAATACTTAGCCTATTAGGACCTTAGTCTAATAACTCTTGTAGTTGAGTCTCAGTTCCTTCAATTCTATAAGAGCTATTCATAGGTGCCTTTGACACAAGTATCGTCCTTGGGTAAAAAGTCGATGACGAACTCGGTCGCATGATCAGATGGTAACCCAAATAAGTCTCCTGAAAATAAATCAAAAAATTTATGTATCACATCAATTTCTTCCATCTGTGGTTCTTCTTTGGTAATGTATACCACATATATCATATGTCCCACTTCTTTCTCTTCAAATCATCTCTTTGCCTTTAGCATATAGAGGATCAGCTTTCATTTCTTTGGCAACAACTTCCAATAATACTAAATTATATGTCGTCTTTATTCTTGAATGATAATCTCTTCTATGCACATAACAACTTTGTAGAGTGTTGAAATAACCAGTTTATTCCTAAGATGACGTCAAAGTCTGTCATCTCATGTCGATTTAGGTTGCATCCAAATTCTGTCCATCCATATGATTCGAACATTGTTAATAACACTCATCTAATACAACATCTAGTTCAAAAGGGCTTGAACTAAAAAATCTGGTGTAACGGTCTTAAGAGCTTGTCTTGTTCCTTCATCTCTTATGATTTTCAAAGACTATCGCTAATAATCTCATATCATGAAAAGTTCATTAGCTTATATTTCCTTTATCACTTCTGTTCTATCCTGATCTCTCTTTCATATACCTCAAAAAATATCTTATGATTGTTACTTCATATCTCAAGTCTATCTATAAGCATTAGGGTATATGCTTATAAATTCATTAATCCAACCAAACTCTTTTGGTCTTTACTTAATCATCTTACTCGACATTTGGCATAACCCAGTATTACTTATACTAATCTGAATACTATCAATGCCACAATTTTGACTTTATCCTTGTATCCACTCTTAGATTTTCTTTTAGGAATCTTCTGCTTTATCAAAATTCATACCGATATAACCATCTTTAACTTTACTTGAGTGCTATCTACTCTTTTCTAGTTACTCTTGATAGTTTTCACTTTTTGCTCATGCACTCTTTTATAGACATGGCTCATATCTATCAAATCACTAATCTCAAAATAGATTCTCCATTACTTCATCTGAGGTTCATTGGCCATAGCCTTTAATCTGAATCCAATCATCTTTCATCTAATAATTCCATTATCACTAAACATCTTATCAATGGATGTCAAAAAATGTAAGAATCAGAATGTTTATCCAAAACAATTCATTTCCTTCTTTCAATTTAGTATGAAGACAAACACTTTCTTTATCTAATGAACTTAAGTTTAAAGGATCAGGAGTCAATCTGTGGTAATCCAACCGGCAATAAAATGTCGTTAAGTTACACGGTGGTCCAAATACATGGAAATAGAGGTTTTACAATTCTTAACCTCATGGTTACAGGTTCTATTGAGTGTACAATGCCATTGGTCAAGGCACTATAGGAATAAATTAGGAGAAAGTTTTCGTACATCAGTAAATCAGGTAAAATCAAAAATATGTACGCTCAACATGATTAAACATTTAACTGTTCATTCAGTTCATGTTGTCGATCATGAGAGTGGCTCAGTTTGGTATAATCAGGACTAATACTAAAGAAACAATATCTATAATTCCAATTGACAGGTTAAATCAAGAAGGTATCTTGTCAAGGTATGAGAAAAATCAGGTATGTGCATCCTCTATAATCATAAGAGTAAATCAATAATGCACCGCATCCTATATAAACCTATCTAGATATATGGCCACAAATAGATTTGATCCTTTGCTGAAAACGTTTAAGGCTTCGTCTTCAAAAAATATTCCTCAATCCTTGGTCGGATCATTTTGTCATGATGCAGCTATCCCATACATCGGTGGCTGATAAGGGTAACCACCTTGATACACTGCTTGTTGGGCACAAAGCTTCTGCAGTGGGGTGTGCGTTACTGGGACTTGCTGTATGGTAGGCACTGTGTTGTGGTAACAGGTGTTGGGGGTACAGTGTTGATACCAGTTAGTAATGTACATGGCCTGACTCGGAGGTGTTGATGTAACATTGGCAACTTGGGTAGTGATTCACATAGCAACTTGAATAGTCGGTCTCATTTATTGTTGCTCATGTGTTTTGTCTAGCTAAATTTATTACAACCGTGGCCAAGATACTTGGTAGTCCAGGTGATTGGCTAGAGTGGCCTGGTTTTTTACCTCCTTTGAATTGCTTTAATCTGATTATCATTATTTAGCATCTGCTTAGATGAGTTTTCACTACTCATTCTCGACCCAGATAGTGGTGGGGCTCAGCGGGCAATGGATCACCTTGTGGTGGATCTCACTCTGCGTCTCCACGTCACCCAGGAGTACAGCTTTATCTTTATAGTTACTCTCATTTTGGTGAATAGCTATTTTTCTCCTATCTCTGTTGCATTCAGCCCGAGATCTTTCCCATTTCCTCTATAGGGATTTAAGCATTACTAGTCATTTTTCTCCTTTCTCTATCATACATCGAGTTTTACATCTTGTGAGTACCAACTCGATATTCCAACTTTTCTGCCTTACAGATGCTTCCTTCTTCTTACTGTACTATATCCTTTGTATACTTAGGTAACTGCCCGACTTATAGATAGTACCCTATATTATTTGTTTATCAGGATAAATTTTGGTCTTCTCTTTCTGTTTGAGTGTATATATGGTTTCACCTTTTATATGTACATTATTGTCTTGTTTAAGTTCGGTCTCAACCAACACATGTGCTTATATGGGTTCGTATTAAAGCTTTTAATTATCCTAACTCAGTTCATGGACTCCAGTGGAAGTATTCAGGTTTCATGGGAAGGCCTGAGAGCTCTGATACCAAGTTGTCACACCCCAATTCTGGACTAACCAAAATGGTGTGATGAACCGTCAATAAACCAATGGTTCAACCAGGATCTCGAATAGGCTATGCCCACGTTGTTAAACCAAAACACATTCCACATTAATCAGAGGAAATAAAATAAATAGCGGAAGTCTTACAGATAATGAACTGAGATCTAGTCATGTTAAATAATTGATATTCCATTTATCACCAAGTAACCAAAACATAATTTAATACATATTACAAATATTCAAATACGTAAATTAAACACTAAGCGTATCCATAGTTGAAACGCTCGCTTAATGAACCATGTTCATCCTCCAGAGCTTGCTCATCATAGCCGCCACATGTTCATATGTTGGCGTGTCGACATAATCTTCAATTATAATACCTGCAACATCAGAAACTAAAAGATTTGTGTGCACGAGGGTCAACTCTCCAACTTGAGCTCAGTGAGAAAACAAAACAATGCAACAAACATATGCATGCATTCAATTCATATCTCTGGTCTGGTATATAAGTTTACAATGTGCTATAGAAAGGTTCGGTGGCCGCCTCACCTCTATACACGAGTGTGTGAATCCGCCCAATGAATATCGTTATTGTCGTCCCACATGCACCCACCATGGAATAGAGATAGAGCTAAAGTGCTTAGGATAGCACCGCATCACACTTCCCCTGATGCTCTACCCATACCAACACGTAAGTCCCTGTTGGCGAGGGCTTGCAAACTGGGCTCGCAACTAACCAGTCCTAATGTCAACAGTGTATCCAAGGCCTCACCCCAGCATCCCTCAATACGTCCATAGAGATAGAGCTAAGCCCCCCCGACAGAGTCGAAGACTACACAGTCCGAGACCACCTCCCCTGATGCCCTACGACGTAATAGTTCTGCTAAGGTAATGGCGATACGACGATGTTAGTGGACAAGACTTGAGTAGAGATAGAGCTAGAGTCTGGTGACCAGGACACACTACAATATCACGTCCTCCCCCTGATGCTCCACTCGCATCAAGAACACTAACCACACACATACATTTACATGCCTATTCCTAGCATCTTCATCATCATTTGTTATAAATAAATAAAATTAAATATGCATGAACATTAATAGCAGAAATATTAGATGACATGTTGAATGCACATTACAAGCATACACGCATAGAATCAGTCATGGCATTGGACTCAAGAAATAAAAATAGTTTATTATTAGCCAATTAGTTTAGGTCTTGTTCCCTCACCTTTGCTTAAGTGTAAATCCTTTTTCAAGCTTTAAGAATCACCTTTATATCAATAGAAAAACCTAACAAGTCGATAGATTTTAATTAGAATTCATTCCGACAGTTTTAAGCTTGCTGTAAAGCTAGGGTCGCAGGATGGGTCGCAGGTTTCTGCGACCCCAGGGTATAGGGTCGATCCTAGGGTCGGTTATCCTATCGACCCTAGGTGCGATCGCAGCCTCCCTGGACTTCCCAAGAGCATGGGATCGATCCTGTAGTCTGATAGGGTCGGTTACCAATCGACCCTACATGCAACTGCACGTAGTTTGAGTCGACCTTTCATCCTACAGTCCATTATTTCATGTTTGGGTCCTTTTTCTTATTTTTATAGTCCATTCTATGATTATTCTTTGGCCCAATACTCCAAGTTATACACTTTCCTTTGTTCACAATGATTTCCTCCATGATTTCCATTGGAATTTATCCATGGATGGATGGTATTGGGGTTTCTCCTAACCTAACTTCATTATAATCTATTCTAAGCTTTCAATTCAGATAGGGATTGAGGTTCATACCTTCTGTAGTCTGAGTTTCAAAGATTTCTCTGAACTTTTTCTTCTTCCTTAGCCTCTTCTTCAAGTTTTCCTTTTCTTCTTCTCTTCCTTCTCTTCTCTTTCTCTCACTTTCAATTAGGGTTCTAAAAGGAGTGAAAGAGGCTTAGAGACGTCCTATTTATAGAGAAAAATCTCCCAAAATAAGTCCCATTGAGTTTAGGAAAGGTCCTATTCCAAATTAAGAAAGTTTCCTAATTTTTGGTTCGTGCTGTTTTTGCTGTTTTCCTAGGGTCGATGCTAGGGTCGAGCCTAGGCTCGCATTATCCGAGACCCATGCGACCCCGCGACCAAAAAGTCATGGGTTGGACTTCTGTTGAGGTGGGGTCGACCCTACTTGTTTAGGCATGCGACCCTACCCTCATTTTGACTGTTTTTAAGTTAAATTTCATATTAGGTCTTGGGTTTCTTCACGCACTTAGTCCACTTGGCTCGACCATAATATGTATACTGGTCACGACACGAAATGTAAGGTTAGACTGGGTTCTTGGCGTGTAGGTCTTACATGATCAGTACTAGATTGAGTTGAACTAGAAGAAGTGGGTGGTCGAAACTGGATTGGGTTGAATTGGCTAGGTTGGGCTGGACAGAACTAGGTTGGGTTGAGTTGGTAGGTTCATGAATAACAAGGACTAAAAGAACCGCATTAGAATGGGTGTCATTTATAGCAGAAAATGGAACAGACATAGAATTCTTGTATGGGAAAATATTTTCATCAAACAAAACATCTCTGTACGATCCGTACCTTACTAATCTGGTCTTACCACCTTGTATTAGGTCTTCCTATCATGGAAGGACCAATCGGACCAAGTGCATGAAGAAACCACAAGGCTAGGTATGTAATTCGAACAAAAAATCATCTAATTGAGACGTGTGGTCACATACCTAAACACGTGTGATCAATCACACCTCAAAATATTGAGACCACTCAAATCTAGGATGTGTGGTCACTGTTTTGAGACTTGTGTTTGACAGATTCTGCGACCCCACGTGCGACCACACGATGGTATAACAGACTCCGTAATTAGGAAACCTTCCTAATCTGAGGTGGGTTCTTTTCTAATCAAAGTGAGACTTTATAAGAAAGTTTTCCTCTATATGAAGGATGTCCCTTAATCTCTTTCACTCTTTTAGAACCCAAACTGAAAGAGAAAGAAAGAGAGGAGTAGGAAGAGAAGGAGAATTAAAGAGGAAGACTAGGAGAAGGAATTGCAGATAAAACTTTGATTCTCCAGCAAGTTTAAAGTATGGAATCATTCCCTACATTAATTGAATGCCTAGAATAGGTTATCGAGGAGATATTGAGTCAAAGTAAGATCTCAATCCTAAGATCATAAACAAAACTCTAAGGAGATCCATGAAGAACAGATTAAGGTGAAGAACTATGTAAAAGTGTAAATTTTAAGCTATAAAACAATCATAGGAAGGATCATAATGTTAGCCATGGAATCAAGTTATAAAAGGATGTGGCTGAGAGTAAAAGTCGACCAAAAATTGTTGTGGTGGCAGTTTGATTGACCACACAAGGTACATATTTCTTACCACACACCCTCGGGAAGTTTCCAGGGAGGGTGTGGTCGCATATGTATGGTCGCATGATATGCAACCACACATATCGACCCCACACCCTATGGTCGCAAAAACTGAGACCACAGGTGCAGTCACACCTGCGACCACTTAGCTTCTGGAGTTCTGTTTGATTCTAGTATGGACCATCGACTACTATAAATTGATGAGCTTGAACCCTAACTTAGAACTTACAAATTTCTTAGGTTTCCAAGAGATTCAAGAGTGAGTTAAGAAGCTTGGAGAAGATTGAACATTTCTAGCAGGTGAGGGAATAGAACCTAAACTAATTGGATAATAATAAACTGTTTACTTTTATTGAGTCCAATGTCATGATTGATTCTATGCTTGTATGCTTGTAACGTGCATCTCACATATCATCCAATATTCTTGTTATTACTACTCATGCATATTTATTTTTGTCTATTTATAATATGATGATGATGATGATACTAGGAATAGGCATGTGATTGTATGTGTGTGGTTAGTGTACTTGATGCGAATGGAACATCAGGGGGAGGATGTAGCATTGTGGTTCATCCTGGTCACCAGACTCTAGCTCTATCTCTACTCAAGTCTTGTTCACTGACATCGTCATATCGCCAATACCTTAGCATAACTATTATGTCATAGGGCATCAGGGGAGGTGGTCTCAGACCATGTAGTCTTCGACTCTATCAGGGGGCCTTAGCTCTATCTTTATGGATGTATTGAGGGATGCTGGGGTGAGGCCTTGGATACACTAGATGACATTTAGGATTGGTTAGTTGCGAGCCCAGTTTGCAAGGCCTCGCTAGTAGGGGTTTACGTGTTGGTATGGGTATGGCATCAGGGGAAGTGTTGGCGATGTGTGATCCGGACACTTTAGCTCTATCTCTATTCCATGGTGGGTGCATATGGGATGACAATGGTGTTTGATCAATTGGGCGGATTCACACACTCTTGTATAAAGGTGCAGGGCCTCCAAACCTTTCTATAGCACATTGCAAACTTAAAAACCAGACTAAAGATATGAATTAAATGCATGCATATGTTTGTTGCATTGTTTGTTTTCTCACTGAGCTCAAGTTGGAGAGCTGACCCTCGCACGTACAATTCTTTTTAGTTTCTGATGTTGCAGGTGTTATGATTAAAGATTATATTGATGATTCAATATATGGACATGTGGCGGCTATGGATGTGCAAGCTGTGGAGGACGAATATGACTCGTCAAGCGAGTGTATCCACTGAGTCACACTTAATGTTTTAATTTCGTATTTTGATACTTGTAATAAGTATTAATTATGTTTTGGTTACTTGGAGATAACTGGATTATTTAATTATTTATCATTGTAAATACTCAGTTCATTATTAATAAGACTTTCGCTATTTACTTTATTTACTCTGATTATTTTTGTGGAATTTGTATTTGGTTTGGATTGTTGGCATGGTCTTGCGAGATCCTGGTTTGAACCGTTGGTTCTTATGATGGTTCATCACGCTACTGGCCAGAATTGGGGTGTGACAATCTCTGCTAGTGAAAACAGAATTAGTATCAATATCATAAACCCGAAAGCCATGTTGATTTGTGGAATAACCAATAAAAATACAGGTAGATGAACAAGCAAAAAATTTATGAGCTGGTAATGGGTTGCATGCATAGCAAAGACAACCGAAAACACGAAAATGTAGGTATGATGGAGGTTTGTCGAAGAGTACTTTATAGGGGGATTTGTTAAACAAAATCCAGTTAAGAAGACGATTAATAAGATTACATGCTATTAGTATACAATCTCCCCAAAATTGTAAAGGAATATGAGATTGAAGATGTAGAGCACAAGCAACTTGAAGTAAATGCCGATGCTTACATTTTACAATCCCATTTTGTTGTAGACTATATACATAGGTGAGTTGATGAAGTATACTATAGGATCTCAAAAGGTTTTGCATAGACAAAGACAAAAACTCAGATCCATTATTAATTCTGATACTCTTTACAGTATGAGAAAATTGATTCTTAATCATGAGAAAAAATTGACTAAGAAAAATGTATGCTTCAGATTTGAATTTCATGAGAAACACACATGTAGCCCTAGAAAATTCATCAACAATAAAAAGAAAAAAAAACAAGAACTATTAAGGCTAGGGGTAAAGAATGGCCCCCATATATCACAATGAACAAGTTGGAATATATGTTAGGAGCAAATGTTGTTAGAGGGGAAAGGAAGACGAGTTTGCTTAGCTTGGGGATAGACATCACAGGGACTGTGATTAGAAGTAATACCCGGAATAGGGAGATGGAATGTATGAGGAGAAGGATATTCGAACCTTGAGTGCCAGAGTTGAGAAGTTGATTGAGTAGATAAGGCAAGGCCAAAGGAAGATCTTCGAGTGTGAAATGGTACAATCCATCATGGAGTCATCCTTGACCAAAAACTCTCTTCGTTGATAAGACCTGAAACACACAAAAATCAGGAAAAAAAAATGTTTAAAAACTTTAAAGGGAAGAAGTTATTTGAATAACTAAAAGAAGATTAAATCTGAAATTGGGAATGTGAAAAACATCTTGTAAACAAATGGTGGAAGTTAAGGAGTGAGTGCTAGTGTTTGTTATGGGATAAGTGGAACCATCAAGGAGGACAGAAAGTTTATATATGGATGGTGAAACAAGGGTCAGGGAGGTAGTGTGAATGGGAGAAATTTATGGGTAGCACCAGAGTCAGAGTCTACTATCCATGAATGAGATGTAGTTAGAGTGGCTGAGAGACAAGTTTTGGTGCCTACAAAATTTGCTGATGTAGGAGCCAACGTGTTGATGAAGTGAAGGAGCTGTTGGTACGGTGTATTAGTGAAAGGAGGTAGTGGTGGAGGAGGGGAATCAGTAGTGGAATCTAAAAGAGGAATTTCAACAATATTAGCATGTGAGGATGAAGAAGTGGTTTGAGATGGGACTGTAGGAGGCACTGTGAGCACTGTAGGCCTTGTGGATGAAGGTGTATAGGTAGATTTGGATTGACACTAGCAAAACCGGGAGGAGAAGCATGAATCTCAAAGCAAGTTTCATGGTAATGACCGTGTTTGTTGCAATGTGTACAATAAGGACAACGATGACCAGAAGTATCTGGAGCAGTGAATCTTGAAGTAGATCGGCCAGCAGCAAGAGCCATTGAATCAGATGAGGGAGTTACCTGTTGAAGATATAAACCACAATGTTTCTCTTCTTGTAAGACTAAGGAATAAGCCTTACCAACATTGGGGAGTGGATCCATGGTAAGAATTTGCGTGCGAACTGTACCATATACATCATTAAGTTTGAGCAGAAACTAAAAAACCTTCTCAATCTCAATGTTGTCAAGAATCTTTGAATGAGCACCCGACGTGAAATCCGGTGGCTAAAGATTGGAACTGACCTCGACCCAGAGAATTTTCAAAGCCAAGAAGTAGCTGGATATGGACATAGTATCCTATCAAAGGAGAGCAATCTAGCACTTCAGTTTATACAGTCGGGGACCATTTCCCTTAGAGACTTTATCTTCCAAATCAATTTAGAGGTCACGGAAAGTGTTCTCATATAGAACACTATCATGCAAATCACAATTAGGGCTGTTATACAGTCAAGACATAACCATGAGATCGGATTGATCCTAGGCACCAATTGTAGCAGTATCATCAGTTGGACACTTGAAGGTACCGTTTACGAAGCCAAATTTGTTTTTGAGGCCAAGAACAACATGCATGGCTCTTTGCCATGTTGGATAGTTGTTTCCATCCAGAGTTTTAGAGACCAGGACATGGCTTAGATTATCGGAAGGATAAAGTATCACGCCCCAATTTTGAACCAACCAGAATGGTGTGATGAACCATCCATAGACCAACGGTTCAACCAGGATCTTGTATAGGCCGTGCCCATTCGATTAAACCAGATACATTCCACAAGAAAATTCAGAGTAAATAAACGATAGCGGAAGTCTTTAATACTAATGAACTGAGTATTTGACAGTAATAGCATAATTAAGTATCTAATTATCTCCAATATACCTCAAGACATAAAATAAAATAAAATAATCAATTACATGTTCCAATAACTAAACAACTAAGCAAATAAAAAACACATGAGTTGCACTCACACGACGAATCATGCGCATCTTCTTCAGCTTCTACATCCATCGCAGCAACGTGTCCATACGTCGACACATTCATATATTCTTCAACAGTAGGACCTGCATCAAGAACTAAAAATAGTCAACTTCAAAAGGGTGAGCACGCATCACGGCTCAATGAGTAAACAAAACAATGCAACAAACATATGCATGCATTCAATTCATATCTTTGGTCTGATTTATAAGTTTGCAATGTCCTATAGAAAGGTTTGGTGGCCGCCGCACCTCTATACACGAGTGTGTGAATCTGCCCAATGGATTAAACACCATTGTCGTCCCACATGCACCCACCATGGAATAGAGATAGAGTTAAAGTGTTCAGATCAAACACCGTCAACACTTCTCTGATGCCCTACCCATACCAACACGTAAGCTCCTATTAGCGAGGGCTTGCAAACTGGACTCGCAACTAACCAATCCTAATGCTAACAGTTTATCCAAGGCCTTACCCCAGCATCCCTCAATACGTCCATAGAGATAGAGCTAAGGCCCCCTGACAGAGTCAGAGACCACACAGTCCGAGACCACCTCCCCTAATGCCCTACGACGTAATAGTTCTGCTTAGGTAATGGCAATATGACGATGTTAGTGGGCAAGACTTGAGTAGAGATAGAGCTAGAGTCTGGTGACAAGGTCGAAGACCACCATGCCACGTCCTCCCCTTTATGCTCCACTCGCATCCAACACATCAACCACACACATACATTCACATGCCTATTCCAAGCATCATCATCATCATCATATTAGAAATAAACGGAATTAAATATGCATGAACAATAATAGCAAGAGTATTAGATGACATGTGAAATGCACATTATAAGCATACAAGCTTAGAATCAATCATGACATTGGACTCAATAAACATAAAATAGTTTGTTATTTTCCAATTAGTTTAGGTCTTGTTCCCTCACCTTTGACCATTGGTTGTTCCTCGTCCAAGCTTTGTAATTGGACCACTTGGAAACCTAATAAATTTATGGATTCTAAATTAGAGTTCATATTCATTAATTAAAATGTTTAAATGTCTCATCTAGAATCAAGTAGACCTCCAGAAGCTGAGTGGTCGCAGGTGTGGCTACACCTGTGGTCTCAGTTTCTGCGACCACAGGGTGTGTGGTCGATATGTGTGGTCGCATATCATGCAACCACACTCATGTGACCACGCCCTCCCTAAAAACTTCCCGAGGGAGTATGGTTGACACATGTGCCTCGTGTGGTCGACCATAGCTGCGACCACACGAGTGTTTGGTCAAATTTTCATTCTCAGTCTAATTCCTTCATGATTTGATTCCTTGAACTATCATTAGGGTCATTCCTATGATTGATTTATGACCTGAATTTAGTATTTTTCACAATCATCTACTCCAACCTACTCTTTATGAATTTCCTTTGAGTTTTCGTCTATTGATCTCATGGTTAAGATCCTAATTTGAATCAATACTTCCTCCATGATCTATTCTAGGCATTCAACTAAGGTAGGGGATGTTTTCATACCTTAAACTTGCTGAAGAATCAGAGCTCTCTCTGAAATTCCTTATCTTAGTCTTCCTCTTCAATTCTCCTTCTCTTCCTCCTCCTCTCTTTCTCTCTCTTTTAGTTTGAGTTCTAAAAGAATGAAAGAGGCTAAGGAACATCCTATATATAGAGGAAAACCCTCCATATAGAGTCCTACTTTGATTAGGAAAGAACCCCCTTCAGATTAGGAAGGTTTCCTAATCACGGAGTCAGTTTGACATCGTGTGGTCACACGTGGGGTCGCATGATCCATCGACCACACGTCACAAATCTGCAACCACACGTCCCAGACTCCTGTGGTCTCACTATTTTGAGGTGTGGTCGACCACACCTGTTTAGGTATGCGACCACACGTCTCAATTAGATGATTCATAGTTTGAATTACATACCTAGCCTTGTGGTTTCTTCAGGCACTTGGTCCGCTTGGTCCGACCATGATAGGAAAACTTAATACAAGGTGGTAAGATCGAGTTAGTACGATAAGGGTCTTACATAAAGAATAGATGGAGAAATAGATGAAATAGATAGAGACTATTGATTGGAAGCCATGAATGAACAGAATCGGTGAGGATTCAAGAAATCGAAACCCAAAAAAAAAAATCAAGAAAGAGAGTTGGAATGCATAGTTTCCCTATAATCAAGAAAAAGGAAAACATCTGCTGTTTCCCCATGCAAGATCATGAGAGTGGAGGATCTAGCAATTAAAAAATACTTCAATCTTATTTTGGGATATCGAAAACCAGCTTCAATAAAGCGACATCAATGGAGAAAGCCACCAAGGGGATGGTGGAAGTTAAACACTGATGGTTGGTGGAAGTTAAACACTGATGGTTGTTCATTAGGAAACCCTGGAGATGTAGGAGGGAACGTTATCATAGATGATAGAGGTTTGGTAATTTTTGCATTTTCAGAAATTTTTAAATGAAGCAACTAGTTATCAAGCTGAATGGAATGCTGTTGTAAGAGGTATAACAGAAGCAATTAATTTGGGAGCTGAAAAGCTATGGTTAAAATGTGATTCTTCAGTAGTGGTAACATGTAATTTATCATCTAAATCTTCATGGCACCATAACTATCAGTGGTTTCATCTTATGGAGCATCTACAGAAGAAGAATTTTACAATCACTCACTGTGTTAGGGAGATCATCGTGGTAACTGATTCCTTAGCAAAGAAAGGAGCCATTAACCATCTTACTTTGTCTTGGAATGCTTGTCCATCTTTTATTTCTGAGGAGGCTATCTGGGATGCTACAGAGCGACCTAGATTCTTGTTTATTAACAAAAGCTAATGTATGTTAAATAGCTTGGCCTATATGGGCTCTGCTGATGGCAATGCCGAAGGTGAAGTATTACCATATAAGGCTTGTAATTTTTTTTATTCTTTTCGTTTTTAATGCATTTTGCTGACTTTTTAGCAAAAAAAAGAAAAAGGAAAACAGATGATCAAAAATGAAAATAGATGATCAAAACAGAAATTAAATGAACAAGGACTGAATCGAAGAACGAAGAACGATTAGGAGAAAAAAAAGTCAGAGAAGAGAACAAAAAGAAGGAAGCAAGATCCTCTGATACCATGTTAAAATGTACTCAGGCGAAAGAGAGAAATGAAGAGACTTTTGGATTTCAATGGAAGATTTCAATGAATGAATTAAAAATACAAAACATTAAAAATACAAAATAAACTAATTTATATATTGAATATAAGAATAATAAAATAAACTAAGATGGACACATGTCAATATGTGTCAGTTCTATTGTAACAAATATTGGTTCCTAATAGATTTTGAGAATCGGTCCAATACTGTCTTGATTATTCGGATATTGACGGATCCAATCCAATTTGATCTGATATTGATGAAGGTTGTCGCCCCTCCTCCCAAACCACTGGGAGGAGAGGATTCGGATCCAGGTAATGCAGGGAGAAACCAAAGAAGTTGCAGTGAAAGAAGAGGTAGGTGAGAAGGAAGAGAAAGATAAGGGAGGTGTCAAGGAACCAGATAAAGAAAATGTGGATTTGCAGGAAAAAGTGATTCAAGAATCACCAGAGACGGATTTTAGAGTCTCTAATCAGCGGACTTTGAACCCATCAAACCCTTTGAGAGTTGTTTTAGAAGGAGCACGACCTCGTGCTCAAGTTCCTCCTTCACAACCACCTCCTTCTTCTTGGACACTCATTTCTCCCGTGCATATAATTGCGCGGTTGGGTTAGTCTGTTTTCTTGGATTCGAAGCAATTCGGGTGCTCCTTGGAGGAGGAAAACAGAGAGAAGTGAAGAAGATGTTAAGATTACAGGCGCAAGCGTATTAAGCATCCTTCTTGTTTTTTTCGGCAAAAGACAGGTCGAGAGTGGCCTGAATTCATGGTCAGTTTCATAATCTGGAGCAGCTTTGCCACACCCATGGCTGCTGGAATTCTTCATCTTGTCTTCCAGAGGGCTTCAACGAATGGAGTTGGTGTGGCCCTTGTTGCTTTCGCACTCGCTAATGCCTTATATGCTTGTGAGTAATATAGAGAACCAAGTTTTGTGCCAGAGTCATCACCAAATCACTCGAACCAGCAGCAAAATTCTCTGATCTCAGTCACCCTACTTACTGGATGCTTAGGGTATGTTTACTGTGGATTTCAGTATTGGTTCTTGCAATAATCAGAGCTCTTAATTTTGACTTCCCTTCTTTGACCATAATTGCTCGATCTTGAGCTTAGCTTGGATATCAGAGGGGTTGAGAAACGTCGCTAATTTAATTGTCACTCATGTTATAGCTCTGTAATATCTCAGAGGAAAGCAATCGATTACCCAATTCTGTTTCCAGAGATCCATGACAAGGAACCTAGGAAGTGCTTGTCTGGGTTCTTTCTTTGTTCCTGCAATCAATGCTCTGAGAATCCTAGTTCATGGTCTCAATTTGCTTGAAGGTGAAGACGAGTTAATGTTCTCTTGTTCTCATCTTCAGATATGGCAATGGTTGGGCTTTCATTCGGGTATCCTTAATTGTTGCTGTTGATGGCTTTAATGCATCAACATTTCAACGTTTCCATCAGATGATTTTTGAGAAAATACTAGTCTTTACTCTTTATTGATTGGGGAAACTATAAATGTTGGGAATAATTAGTGGTGTCAACTGGCCGGTTCAGTCTGATTTGATCTAGAACAAATTGGTGTCAGGCTTTATAGGGTTTGACCGAAACATGCCCATTAAGAGGTTCGAGCTAGGTGGGCTACACTGTGAGCATTAACTAACAGGCAGGTTCGGTGTCGGCTTGTTATTAGGTTGTGCTTATCGGGTTGACTTCGGATCGGGTCATTTTTTGGTCCATTTACTGGCCCAGTAAGGGAAGCCATCTTACTTTGGTTCTTATGGGGTTGATCATCATATATCCAAATCCTTGACTTTCGGTTTAATTCAGGTTCAAGATGAAGTTTGGTTCAGGCTTAGCCGATCCACCTTAACGGTTTGGTTTCGAGCTAGCTTGGACTTGACAGGGACCAAGATGTATTATAATAAATTAACATAAAACATGTCCACTATCAATTCGGTCTGGGTCAATTTTGGGTTAGTTCAGGCCGGCTCGGTCTGGGCTATCGTTTTGGTTCCAAAATTGACACCCACATGAATAATGCCCTCTTAATTAGGATCCTACGGTTCACCCAGTTTGACCAGACTGGTTTAGTTTCCAATACACTAGTGACTAGATTTTGAATCTTGTACACAAATCAGTGTTGAAGTATCAAAACCAAAAGCTTAAGCTATTAGATGGAGAGATCAACTAGTACACAAAGGCATCAAAGGTCTCAATGTTTTGGATCTACATCTTCTCCTCCCAGAAGTTCGTGAGGAGGGGCGGTGACCTCGCTAGATGGCTGACACCTAGGGGATCATCTGAAACCTCCAGCTGATCATGAAGGATCAAATTTTGACCAAACAACCTGGTTGGTGTTGGGTCTTTCTTCTTGAAATCATTGAATAAGTGCTGATCATCTGAAACCTCCAGCTGATCATGAGGGACCAAATTATGACCAAACAACCTGGTTGGTGGTGGGTCTTTCTTCTTGAAATTATTGAATAAGTGCTGATCATCTGAAACATCCAGCTGATCATGAGGGATCAAATTTTGACCAAACAACCTGGTTGGTTGTGGGTCTTTCTTTTTTAAATAAATGAATAAGTGCTGATCATCTGAAACCTCCAGCTGATCATGAAGGATCAAATTTTGACCAAACAACCAGCTGGTTGGGTTGGTTGGTGGTGGTTCTTCCTTCTTGAAATCAATGAATAAGGGCTGATCATCTGAAACCTCCTGCTGATCATGAACTTTCTCCTTGAAATCAATGAATAAGGGTTGATCATCTGAAACCTCCAGCTGATCATGAATTTTGTAGAAGAAAACTTCATGAACAAAGCCTATCAATCCGTATTCATTGACAAATTTCTTCCACCCGGTTGTGAGAACATAACATCTGCTTGTCGACCAGAATTTTGACCAAACAACCTGGTTGGTGGTGGGTCTTTCTTCTTGAAATCATTGAATAAGTGCTGATCATCTGAAACCTCCAGCTGATCATGAGGGATCAAATTTTGACCAAACAACCTGGTTGGTGGTGGGTCTTTCTTCTTTAAATCAATGAATAAGTGCTGATCATTTGAAACATGAAGGATCAAATTTTGACCAAACAACCAACTGGTTGGGTTGGTTGGTGGTGGTTCTTCCTTCTTGAAATCAATGAATAAGGGCTGATCATCTGAAACCTCCTGCTGATCATGAACTTTCTCCTTGAAATCAATGAATAAGGGCTGATCATCTGAAACCTCCAGCTGATCATGAATTTTGTAGAAGAAAACTTCATGAACAAAGCCTATCAATCAGTATTCATTGACAAATTTCTTTCACCCGGTTGTGAGAACATAACATCTGCTTGTCGACCAGAATTCATACTTCATAACCTATTTTTTATTGTTTTTATCAAAGAATGTTAGCAACATTTTCTTATCATCACCTTTCTTTAGAGATGGGAAATATTACTCTGCTTTCCTTATAGGAATCAAAAGCCTATTCAATTTTCCTGAATCACTGTTGTTGAGTAGTTTACTGAACAGAAAACCCTTCTCTATTGTCTCCCAATTAATATAAACTCTCTGTACTTGCAGGCTTAGTTCATCATCAGGTACTTCATTAATGTTAGAGCTTGAAGATGACGAACTGCCATAATAATAGCCATTCCTATTGATGAAGTTAGAGCTTGAAGATGACGAATTGCCATAATAATATAATAATAGCCATTTCTATTGATGAAGTTAGAGCTTGAAGATGACGAACTGCCATAATAATAGCCATTCCTATTGATGAAGTTAGAGCTTGAAGATGATGAACTGCCATAATAATAGTCATTCCTATTGATGAAGTTAGAGCTGACATATGTCCCACTTGGCTGCAGTTAAAACATTTTATCCCTTCGATGGTGGCTTTTGTTCTTTGTTGAGCTACTTTGGAGTAGTCTTGGTTGCAGCGGTAAAGCCTTGAGCACGGAAGGGTTTGAATGTCTTGTTATTCCCTCTGTTATAAGAATTTCCAGCTGGCCTTTTTATACCTCTGTTTTGCATGAAATAACTCTCCTTCTGGCTCGATTCTATAACTCGAGCAATTTGTGCTGCTTCATTATAGATTTTCTTTTCATGTCCCAGAACATGCTCACGGATGCTTCCCCCTAAAAAAGCATGTATAAATAGATTACCTTGATTAATAAATTCTAATGGCTAGCCTATTTTCTCTTTTGAGTTTGTTATTATTCTATGGTATTCTACGATCCTTGTATGGTATTTAGGTTTGTTATTGAGAACCTTAGACTGAGTTTTCCTTGTAGTTGGTATTAGAACCTACCATACAAACCTAGAATTAGTGATTATTGATTGTATCAATCTACCTTCATTGAATTGAATGAATCTCAAAATGAGATTTTTCTTGCCATATTATAACAACTTGGTAAAGGTTCGACCTTTGTAATTTTTTTAGACCTTACATACAAATGTATATGCTAGATTAAAGCTCTCAGCGAGACGATCATGGTGGTATAAAAATTGCCACCGCAGCAGAAGTACATCAAGAAACTAGAGGTGATGGGGGAGGCGGTGCCTTACGGTCTCTATCATAGTCCTCAGCGTAGACCCTGGTCAACCAAGCTATCTGAGTCTGGCTCGTCTAGAGACTAGCTGGGAGATCAGCCACCTGCTGGTCAGTCACACGCTGAGCCTCTAGAAGCTCTCCCATCCTCAGGTCAGACATACGCTGAGCCTCTCGTATCCCGTACATTATCCTCATCATGTCATCAGATGGAGTATACGAAGGACCAGCTGCATGCGAAGGACCAGCTGAAGAAGACGGACCCGCTCCAGTAGCATGAGTAGGTGATGGAGGAGGTATGGCATCTACATCCATCTACAGCCGATTGTCATCATCCCCATGAACCCCTGCTCCAGTGGCTGCTGCTGCAACCTCAGCATCAGCCATCTCCACTCGAGTGCGAGGGCGCACCATCGCGTTCCTCTCCTCATTACTGACCTGGGCATCCCGCATGCCCATCTTGCAGATGGCCTCCCAATCTAGAGGCGATGAGAAGGATTTCTCCTAAATATTCTCATCTACTAAGTCAACCCCCAGGCGGGTAAGCAAGGTAGTGATCATGCGTTCGTAAGGAAGGTTGCCAGTGTGACTGGGCAACGTGGCACTGATCATCGTACGCATGATGATGTAGGGAAGGCAGACGGGCTGCCTAGTGCATATGCAGTATAATAGATACTGGGTCAACTGGGAGACCCTCTCGTAATGTCCACTCTGTGGTATTAGATTATGCTGGATGATCTTGCAGTATACACGTGGATCTGAACGCAGATAACTCGCTTTCATCTGCCAGCGATCAGGTCTGATGAGCTGACGATCTATCTCGGCTCTCATCTGTAGAGAAAAGAACTGGGGCTCTCCAGGAGCACAGAACACCATGGGGCCAGCATAGGAAATGCCCAACAAGTCGGCCAGCTGTCGATAATCAAATGAAACGTCAACCCCCTTGACGTAGCTCGTGATGCGAAACTCACCACCCCTCTCCACATCATTGTAATCTCCCACCACCCGGAGATTATAGTAGAACTGGCGTACCAAGTCAGGACGGGTACACGCGTCATAAGTGATGACAATGAGCCATCCCATATCACCAAAGGCTCTCTCCACATTGAACAAGGCTAAGCTAGCCAAGTCCACTTTGCGGCCTCCCTCTACCTTCTTGCGAGCGTAGTGGGCATAATGTGTCTCGGCTTCATTGGAACGGAAGCGAAGACGGTCGCGAACTCTGGGTACCTTGGTACGAGCTATAGTGTCTGCAAATAGAAAGAAAAACAAATAATGGATTAGTAGAGAGGAAAAACCCGAGATTTCAACATAATAACGATGTAAATTGGTCAAAAGCCTCACTTTTCACCCATACGCGTGGGTAGAAGGACTTACATAGATCCTAAATTATCTTGTGAGACTCATACAGTCGAAAAATTTCAACTAATTAGATTGAATTGCAAGAAATTTCAAGAAATTCAAAATTTCAACAAAATTAGGGCAAAAAGTGAAAATTTCGAGTTTCTCGATAACCAACCGATGAAACTCAAATATTTTTGAGGGCTTTCGTTCCTCGAGTCACCAACAACAAAAGCCCCCAATAAAAATCGAATTTTTATGATTGAAAAAAGTTTAATTTGAAAAATACAAGATAAAAGAGCAAAAACCTAGGTTAGGAAACCTAAAAACATGAAAAGGTAGAAGAAATACATGTAGAAGAGGTGTAGATGACGAAACAAGGAGTGAAAATGACCAACGGATCGGAATTCACTGTAGCAACTCAGAGGGACGAGCTGAGTCGAAGCGGAGAAGAAAGAATGAGAAATGGACTTTGAATCGGACTTAAAAATCAGATTTTTAGTCTGGGGGTTGGAAAATTCGATTAAAACAATCGATCCCCGCATCGACCCTTGGCTCTCGAGAATCTGACAGAGAACCAGGGGTCGCACCCTGGGTCGGACATCATCCGACCCCCTCATCGACCTCCGGCTCTCGGGAAGAATTAGTGATTTCCCAGGGTCGAATACTGAGGGTCGGACACCCATCGACCCCCACCATCGACCCTACAGTGAAAACACAGCATTTTTGATAGAATGATCTAAAAATTTTGAAATTTAAAATGTTTAGTGGTTTTAAAATATGAGAATGAAGTATTTAATGATTGTCTCTCGTGTTCCATGATTTCAGGCAATCCCACTATCAGATTAATAAATGGCAGGACGCAGAGCAACCAGACAGAGCCGTAACTCTATCCCACCACCACCACCTGTGGGGGAAGATAACCAGACACAACTGGGAACACAAGGGAATATGAACACGGCACCGTCCGTCATAAATGGGCAGGCAAATCCTACCAATCCGCCAGCTCCACCTACAGACTTGACCACAGTCGTAATGAACTTGACCCAACAGCTGCAACAGATGCAATAGGCACAAGCTACTATCCAAGCTGCCATAGGCATAACTCTTCCAGCTGCACAAACACCTCCAATGCCAGCCGGACAGGCAAGCACAGCACCAGGGGGGAGTAACACAGTACCCCACGCACCTCAGACTCCTATCATGCAGGCTCAAGTACCAAATCATGAAATAGCTCAAGGTGGATATCACTACCAACCACCTATGTATGGAGCGTATGTCCCGCAGCCACTAGATCACTCCAGACTGGTGGAGCGTTTTCTGAAACTGAAACCCAGAGAGTTTAATGGCAAGCCAGCAGACCCTTTATGGCCGGCACACTGGGTTGACGAAATGGAAAGAAACTTTATGATGATGACATTAAATGAAGAAGAAAAAGTATTGTGTGCCACCTTTATGCTGAAAGGAGATGCACACCATTGGTGGAGGTCTACCAGGACGTATTTACTTACAAAGCACGCCCAACTGACTTGGGATATTTATAAGGAGGCATTCTTTGAGAAGTATTTTCCAAGAAGTTTCAGAGATTCTATGGAAAGAGAGTTCCTGAGTTTATATCAGGGACAGATGACCGTGGATGCGTACCAATAGCGTTATGAAGAGTTGTTCTTCTTTGCACCCACTAGTATGCAAGAGGAAAACACAAAGACCCGAAGGTTCGTTATGGGACTTAGGGGAAGCATCTGCGAGAACGTTCTGGGACATGAAAAGAAAATTTATAATGAAGCGGCACAAATTGCTCGAGTTATAGAATCAAGCCAGAAGGAGAGCTATTTCATGCAAAACAGAGGTATCAAAAGGCCAGCTGGAAATTCTTATAATGGAGGGAATAACAAGACATTCAAACCCTTCCGTGCTCAAGGCTTTACCGCGCAACCAATACTATCCCCATAGTTCAACACAAAGAAGCCACATGCGAAGGGATAAAATATTTTAACTGCAACCAAGTGGGACATATAGCAAGGGAATGTCCTAAGCCCAAGAAGCAGCTACATCAAGGACGAGTTTACGCGGTTACATCCAAGGATGCTGCCGCATCGCCTGATGTGGTTACAGGTATCGTACCTATTAATGGCATTCCCACCAGAGTACTCTTTGATTCAGGAGCTACTCATTCCTTTATATCTGTGACGTTTGGAAAGAAGTTAAATCTACCCCTTAAATCCTTAGACTACAAACTACTTGTACGATCACCTATGGGATTAGAAGTGGAGTTAGAAAAGGTTATGGACCATGTCCGAGTTCTTATTGATGAAAAGACCTTGGATGCAACCTTGATCCAACTTGAGATGGCGGACTTTGACGTCATCTTGGGAATGGACTCAGTTAGTTCGGCATTCTGCAAATCTATTATGTGCCGAAAAGAAGCTGACATTAAAGACAAGGAAGGAGCAGCGTTCAGTTTTTTTGGAACCAAACTTCCCCGTAAATGAAAGCTCATACTCTCGGCGCTAAAGGCTAAGAAGTGTCTTGAGAAAGGAGCAGTCGGGTATTTAGTATCTGTGGTCGACCTTACCAAGGAAGCACCACGAATGGAAGATATTGATGTCGTGCGGGACTATCCAGACGTGGTTCCTGAAGAATTACCAGGATTACCACCCGACCGAGCTACGAGTTTGTTATAGATCTTATACCGGGAGCCGCACCAATATCGAAAAGCACCTTATCGAATGGCTCCTACCGAATCGAAGGAATTGAAAGTACAACTACAAGAACTGGCTGGACAAGGGTTACATTCGCCTAGCATATCACCATGGGGAGCGCCAGAGATATTCGTAAAAAGAAGGACGGTAGCGTTCGCTTGTGTATAGACTACCAAGAACCGAATAAACCGACAATCAAGAATCGGGATCCATTGCCTCGGATCGATGACTCGTTCGATCGCTTATCAAGGTGCCAAAGTGTTTTCAAAGATTGATCTTGGTCGTGGCTACCATCAGTGAAGATTAAGGATGGTGATATCCCCAAGACAGCATTCAGGACCAGATATGGACATTATGAATTTTTGGTCATGTCTTTTGGATTGACAAACGCACCAGCAATCTTTATGGAACTTATGAACTGGGTTTTCCACGACATGTTGGATACGTCGCTTATAGTATTCATTGATGATATATCGGTCTACTCCAAAGATGAGGAAACTCATGTTAAGAATCTAAACGCCGCTCTGCAGCGACTACGGAAGGAAAAGTTCTACGCCAAATTTACAAAGTGTGAGTTTTGGCTAAAGGAAGTCGCATTTCTAGGCCATGTAGTATCCGCTGAAGGAATTAAAGTGGATCCCAGCAAGAACGAGGCTATTGTAAAGTGGGAAGCACCAAAAAGCGTAGCAGAAATTAGAAGTTTTTTGGGTCTAGCTGGGTATTATCGACGATTTATGGAAGACTATTCCCGAATTGCCGTACCTCTTACTAGTTTGACTAAGAAGGGCGAGAAGTTTGTCTAGACGGATAAATGCGAGAAGAATTTCCAAACCTTGAAGGCTAGATTAATATCAGCTCCAATCTTGACCATCCCGATTCCAGGACAACCATTTATCTTGTACACCGATGCGTCAGAACTGGGATTAGGATGTGTACTTATGCAAGGAGAACAAGTAATTGCTTATGCCTCAAGGCAACTGAAGACACATGAGAAGAACTATCCTACACATGATTTGGAACTAGCGGCAGTAGTACATGCTGTCAAAATATGGAGACATTATCTGTACGGGGAGAAGTTTCAGATTAAATCAGACCATAAAAGTCTTACTTATCTATTTAACCAGAAGGAGCTGAATATGAGACAAAGAAGATGGCTGGAACCATTGAAAGACTATGATTGTGATATCCAGTATCATCCAGAGAAAGCTAATGTAGTAGCCGATGCGTTGAATAGAAAGGCAATGATAAAATCTTGATAAAATCTCAGGGAGAGGTTAGCACAACTGTCGCAATGTGTACTATCAGAAACGTATTCAAGCATGGTAATGAGCAGTTTATGATAGATGCACCAGATGGATCAGCCAACCAAGGGTTTATTCATCGGTTTTCAAATATGTTCGCCGCATTAAAAATTATACCTGATATAGTTGATGAAGTGAAGACAGCTATCAAATCAGACCCTTACCTAAGAACAGTACAAGAAGACATCGAAAAAGGTAGAACTAACCCTGAGTTCACCTTGGACGAAGAAAAGGTACTGAAGTACAAAGGAAGAATATGTGTACCCGAAGCAGAAAGCTTGGACATTAGACACCGATTGATGAAAGAAGCCCATACCACCATCTATTCGATACATCCTGGAAGTACAAAAATGTATCATGATCTAAAGAAACTATATTGGTGGAGAGGAATGAAAGCAGATGTAGTTAAGTTTGTGTCTCAATGCCTAAATTGTCAGAAGGTAAAGGCTGAACGACAAAGACCGACAGGACTGTTACAGCCGTTACCAGAACCAGCATGGAAATGGGACTGCATCACTATGGACTTCGTCACGGGATTACCACTGACTCCTCGAGTAGTTGACGCAGTTTGGGTGATTGTAGACTGCCTGACTAAAACAGCTCGCTTTATACCTATACGACCTCAGTATACACTGGAGAGGTTAGCTAAGCTGTATGTGGATAACATTGTGCGATTACACAGTGCACCTGAAAGCATTGTGTCCGATAGAGATCCACGATTTACTTCAAAGTTTTGGGAAGGATTGCAAAAGGCTATGGGCACAACATTGAAGTTTAGTACTACATTCCATCCACAGACAGATGGACAGTCAGAGCGTACAATTCAGATTCTAGAAGATATGCTTCGAGCATGTGTAATTGATTTTAAAGGAGCATGGGATGAAAAGTTACCATTAATTGAGTTCGCTTATAAAAATAGCTATTAGGTTACTATACAGATGTCATCCTATGAAGCACTGTATGGCAGAAAGTGTCGAACTCCTTTGTTTTGGAATGAAGTTGGGGAACGTAGTATTATTGGACCAGAATTTGTTGAAGAGACTTGTCGAGTGGTCGACATTATCAAAGAAAGAGTGAGAACATCTCAGAATCGTCAAAGCAATATGCTGATACCCGACGCCGAGACCTTGAGTTCGTCGTGGGTGATAAAGTATTCTTAAAAGTATCGCCTATGCGAGGATTGAAACGGTTCAGACAGAAAGGGAAACTAAGTCCAAGATATGACGGGCCATATGAGATTCTAGCTAAGCATGGGAAAGTGGCTTACCAGTTAGCACTACCACCATCTATGTCAAGTGTGCCTGACGTATTTCATATATCCTTATTGAAGAAGTATGTCAAAGATCCAACGCACGTTCTGATAGTAGATCTACCTGATTTAACAGATGATTTGACATTTGAAGTAACACCAACTGAAATCACCAGCCGAAAGTTTCAACGACTACGCAACCGAGATATCTATTATGTTAAGGTCACCTAGAGAAGTAGAGACATGGAAGAAATCACATGGGAAGAAGAGAATGCTATGCGAAAGCAATACCCTCATTTATTTGACTCAGAAGGTATGTACAATTTCGAGGATGAAATTTTTATAAGTAGGGGGGAGTTGTAAGACCCGTATCGAACTAACCCGATCATACCACCTTGAACCAGGTATACCCATCATGGTCGAGCCAAACGGATCAAGTGCGTGAGGGAGATCGCGATCCCAGGTATTAAACTGACCCAAAAACACTAAAAATAGGGGGAGGGTCGCATACCCAGCAAGGAAGGGTCGGACATTTTAAGAGCCAGGGGTCGACGGGATCTTCGACCCCCTCATCGACCCCCAGTCTGCCGACAGAAACCGTGATTTGGAAACTTTCTAAATTTCAATGGAATTCCTTCCTAATCTCAATGAGACTTATTTTGGGAGTTTCTACTCTATAAATAGGACGTCCCTAAGCCTCTTTCACTCCTTTTAGAACCCTAATTGGATTGAGAGAAAGAGAAGAGAAGGAGAAGAGAAAGAGAAAAAAAGGAAAGTGGAGAAGAAGATCAAAGAGAAAGCTTCAGAGAAACAAGCCTAATTCTCAGGTATGGATACTATCTCCATGTAATTCTACAGACCTTAGAATAGATAGAGAAGAGGGAATGATCTAAGAGAAACCCAAATCATCCACCCATGGTTAGGTTTTCATGAAAAACCATGGGGGAAATCATAAAAGCCATATAGGTGAGTGAACTACGGTTCTAGACCATAGAACATGTGTGGAATGGATTGTAGAAGCAAGCCATAGGACCCCAAACATAAAGAATGGACTGTAGGAGGAAAAATTGACTAAACCCACAGGGGGTCGCACGGGGGTCGATGGCCAATCGACCCTACCAGACCCTGATAATCGACCCCCAGTGTTCGGGAAGTCCAGACTGTGGGTGGTCGCACCTAGGGTCGATGGAAGCTCCGACCCTAGCATCGACCCCCAGTTAATAGCATGTTTTTTAAAGTCTGAATTAATTCTAATTAAATTCTATCGACTTGGTTAGGTCTTCTAGTGATATAACATCGATATATAGTTGATTCTTAAAGCTTGAAAGAGGACCTACGATCAAGTAAAGGTGAGGGAACAAGATCTAAACTAATTAGTTAATAATAAACTGTTTTATTCTCGAGTCCAATGCCATGATTGATTCTATGTGTGTATGCTTGTTATGTGCATTCAACATGTCATCCAATATTTCTATTATTACTGTTCATGCATATTTAAATTATTATTTATAATGTGATGATGATGATGATAGGAATAGGCATGTGGATGTATGTGTGTGGTTGGTGTGCTTGATGCGAGCGAGTATCAGGGGGAGGTGTCATAGGCGGGGCCTCAACACTCTAGCTCTATCTCTAACTCAAGTCTTGTCCACTGACATCGTCGTATCGCCATTACGTTAGCGAAACTATTACGTCGTAGGGTATGAGGGGAGGTGGTCTCGGACCGTGTAGTCTCTGACTCTGCCGGGGGGCCTTAGCCCTATCTCTATGGACATATTGAGGGATGCTGGGGTGAGGCCTTGGATACACTGATTGGCATTAGGATTGGTTAGTTGCCAGCCCAGTTTGAGAGACCTCGCCAGCAGGGGCTTACGTGTTGGTATGGGCAACGGGTACAGCAATAAACGTGACCTTTGTGTGTACATTGTCCATGATTGGGTGCATGTGAGTCGGCAATAAACGTTACCTTTGGACGGCTTCACACACTCGTGTATAGAGGTGCGGCGTCAATAAACGTGATCTTTGGCCACCTATCCTTTCTATAGCACATTGCAAACTTATTTACTAGACCAAAGATATGAATTGAGTACATGCATATGTTTGTTGCATTGTTTTGTTTGCTCACTGAGCCATGATGTGTGCTCACCCTCTCGACGTCGAATATTTTTAGTTGATGATGCAGGTACTACAGTTGCAGATTATATGAATGGTCCAGTGTATGCGCGTGTTGCTGCAATGGAAGCTGAAGACTTAGAGGATGCACATGACCCCTCATGCGAGTGCAACTCATGCGTATTCTATTAGGATTTTATTTGATTTTATAAAAGGATGTAATTGATATTTTATTTATGTCACAGTTGATACGACAATAACTTGATATTTTAATTATGATTATTACATTTAGAGTTCTCAGTTCATTTATTATAAGACTTCCGCTTTTGTGTATTTATTCTGATTATGATTGTAGATGTGCATGGTTTTATTTTTAATGGATACCGCCTATTAGAGATCCTGGTTGAACCGTTGGTTTATAGCAGTTCATTACACCATTCTGAATGGTGCAAAATTGGGTTGTGACAGTACTGATCCACTAGGGTGGATTTTTAAAGATGATTGCTTTTTTACATTCCATAATACATTCGATGAGCAGCAGTTGAAGATCTCGTCCTTTCACATGGATGGTAAGCAACTTTCTTGGTTCTAGTAGATGTATCGCTACGTTGAGTTTCCCACATGGTTAGAATTTACCAAAGCCTTGGAAATCTGATTTGGGCCTTCCGAATTTGACGATCACCAAGGTACCCTATCCAAGCTTACACAGACATCTATGGTGGCAGAATATCAATCTCAATTTGAAACCCTGTCTAATTGCACCACTAACATCTCCAGTTCCTTCTTAACTAGTTGTTTTATATCCGGCCTTTGCGCTAAGATTCACAGCGAGGTTCTGGCATTTTGACCAAAGTCTTTATCTCATGCTGTTGGATTAGCCCTTTTGCAAGAATCAAAGTTTCTTGAGCAGCGCTGACGGTATGTACCCCACAATGAGGTTTCAGCGACTCAATCGGCCATTTTACAAACACTTGCGAATCCTCCAATTACGAGCACAACGTTGCCTGTACCACCAAAGATTCCTATTAAAAGACTTAGTTCTAAAGAAATGCAACGACGACGGGAGCAAGGTCTCTGTTATAATTGTGATGAGAAATTTTTGCCTGGTCATCGATGCAAGAATCGCCAATTTTTCCTTCTTGATGTCGACCTTGATTGTGAGGCAGTGGAATCTCAAATACCTTCAACTCTGGTAAGTCAAGATAACAGTGTTGCCGTCGAACCTTATGTTCAACTAGAAATTTCATTTCACGCATTGGCTGGTCAAACTTCCCTCCATACGTTAAGATTTTTTGGCTCCATTTATGGATCCGAGGTCTAGGTACTTGTTGATGGAGGAAGCATGCACAATTTTATACAAAGCCGACTGGCTTATCACCTGGGGTTAACAATAGCTGTTGAACCTCGAATCACAGTCATGGTTGGTAATGGTGACAAGTTGTAGAGCGATGGTTTTATTAGCAAGTTACCTGTTCTGATTTAGGGCCAACATATTGATGAACTTGACAGGACACTGAGAAGGGGTGTAAATCAGTGTCTGAAAATTCTCCATGATAATATCACTGCTGCCCAGAGCTGATGGAGATATATTCTTTTACACACACACACAAGCGTATGCAAATCTACCTCGCTACCACTCAGTGGCCAGGTCTACCAGATTTGCACACCTATCCTGCAAGCCATTCCACGCACTCAAAAATATACCAGAAAGATAAAACAATCAACACAAGGATATTACGTGGTTCACCACCACAATATGTGATGGTTAGTCCACGGAATAATGCCCCACGAGCTTCGTACTTACTTAATACTCAACTTTTAGTCTCTTACAGACAAGGATACTAACCCTAAGTTTTCCCAGCATAAAACTGAGATGGCGCAACAACGCCAAAATTCAGGCTGCAACAGCCAGTGTCCAGCACCCACTGAACACACCACTCTTAACTCGCACCCACGAGAAGCAAATAACAATTTTTTAGGCTTATAATTATGCCTTATAATTTTTCCCCGACTAGCTAGGTATTCAACAACTTTCACTTACGCTAGTATACAATATATTGAAAGCATAAATAGATAGGGAATTGGAAAATCTCACAAACAATGCTTTCGAATGGCCAAAAATCTGAAGCTTCACACTGCTCTCAAGTACTCTTCAACAGCCTTCAATGATGATAGAGATCGATTCACAAAGCACACCTCATCCATAGGCTTCCAATCTCTTCCAAACAACCCATAATCACTATGAATATAAAAATAAAAGCTCTTCTGAACTCTCAAAGGGATTTAGCACTCTATTGATGCACAGTGAAGAGGTAGTTGGTGATTGATCACTCCCACAGGGTATGAAACCCTAGAAAATCTTTCTGTCCGCCTTCAAAAAGCTCTTTTCAATTTTTCTCAGTGTTTTTATGACTTCCAATACTGCCCAATAAATAGAGGAGCCAAAAATATGGAAACTGCAACTTGAACAGACCGATTTGGAGTTTGGATGGCCAGGTTATGGCGGTTTGAAGTTCGACCAACCAGAACATTCAAAAGAGCATCTTTTGAGTCACTTTCGCGCACCTGCACAACATAGTATCTAAGCCACTCTATGCGTTATTGAGTCGTCATTGGCGGAGATGGAATCTACCTTGACATCCTTTAGATCTATCGGCTAGTGGCGGGATCGATTCTCGTCCATCGGATAGGCCAAATCACGTCATATGCTGTCGGCATCAATCGAGGCCGCAAGATCTGAATCTTTGCCATCGAAGTACCACGCGTGCGCTACACGGAATCAACGCGCCGAGTCCGTGAAACATGGACCACCATATTAATCTACATCAGGCCAATGAAATGCCTCATGATGGAATCAAATTCTATCCGAAGTAACCCCCTGGATCTGGCATTTTTGTGATCTGTCAGATGCGGATCTGACAAACGCGTCTCACTGGATGCCTTCCAAATGGAATCTTTAGCTATTTATGATAATTGAGGCTAAATTCATTGACTTTTGATAATTACAAAGGGGCCCCTAGACTTTTTGATAATGCAACTATTTTCCCTGTATCACATATACTCACTGAGAGCTCCTATTTTTGCCATTTTTCGACCGTTTCGACGAGAATAGCGATATCTCCCTCATCCGAAGTCGGAATTGAGCAATTCAAGTTGCATTGGAAAGTTAACTCGACGCCCTACATCTTTCCAATGCCAGATCTCCATGATCCTACTGCGGGACCCACCAAAATAGGACTAAAGTCAAAAGTCTATTAAACCTAGGAATTTGAACCCGAAACTTTGCGTGCATGCATGCCAAGCCGTGGACTGACGTGTTGGCATGACACCTTGCCACCACACCCATGGGTCCCACCACAGTCTCTCTCTTATTTTCTTCTTTTACATGCTTCAAAGAAAAATGCCACAACCCAGCCTTAATGCTTCAGAAGTTACCACAGTACTGTCTCAACACTAAAATCACTACCACATCAATAGAAACATTGTTACATCAGTAGAAACACTGCCAGATCAATAGAAACACTGTTACATCACCAGAAACACTATCAGATCATGTAGTGGAGCCCACAGACACTCTCTCTCATCAAACTCAGTGTAAAATCACATTCAACTCGTGCAAGTCATCTGAAACACATGTAGAATACTGTAGAACACACATACGAGGTTGCCACATCTGTGCTACTGCACTAACACTCTCTCTCCTACACTGGCACTCTCTCTCCTAATTTCTTTGACTGTAAACTCACAAACACTGTCACATCAGTCAAGTTGCCAACAATGAAAACACAAAATCCAATACATATTGTTGTCGATTTTTTTTACTACTGATACACTGTTGGGGTAAAATAGTAACAGATTTAAATCAGACCAATGGTGAAGAATCTGGGCTATAGATCATGGATGAGGAATCTATGACAGGCCTTGCAGGGTAGGACACGCGGTATACATCCTTTCCTCTTTTTTTTTCCTTGACTGGAGATAAGAGACTTTTCTAATACATAGAAGAACCCAAGTTTGGACTCGGAAGGTTGTGATAATACTAAACTAGTGCATTATCCATTTTGAGCTATCTTGTTTCTTTTGCCATTGCAAGCTAGGGAAATATTTTAACTATCAGAAGCTTATTTATCTATAGACTATGGGGATGATACCTATGTCACGTGGGATGGAACTTCATGTACTCAAAGTAGGATGGGAATGTTGCAATTGTCAAAAAATGGTTCCAAGCATGGACGAGGTGAAGAAAGAAATATGTGCTAATGGATTTTACATGAGCAATCCTTGTATCAGCTTCATTTGGATCCAAAATCTGCCTATAGCTTCATGTACTTTTTATTAGGGAATTGATTTTGACACCATTGTAAAACTTCTGTCAATGTTTTCATCTAATCCTAAACCTGATTGAATTGATTGGTAAGACTGCTTCCTTGACAATGACATGCATGCAATACCTTTCAGTGAGAACCTTGTGCCAGTTCTGTACTGTTAACTAGCAACAGGGTTTTCTCCTCCTCAATCTCTTAAATCACACCATTTTCTAGTTAATTATCCCATCCAGTGATTGATAATTTTTCCATTTATTTCCTGAATTGGGGTGCTTGGTCTTTAACCAATTTATACCTGATATAGTTCAATATGTGGTTGATTGTCGTACTTGCCCATTTTCTAAATTATAAATTATGTTTATGCCATTGAAGAATGTTGGCCTGCAGTTAAACACTTTTGATTCCATAAGAGTCAACACAACTTAATCCCACAGATGCTAGCCTGAATTGACAGTATAGCAAAATCATTTCATTAATTCATCAAAATTCATGGATAGGGTATAGCCATTACATATGTTCGAATAAAACTCAAAAAATCAAACTCAAACTAAGTCTAAAAGTCCTCCAACCAATATCTTACTATGGAAGTAGTCTACTGCTACTAAAACTCTGAATAAAATCAGAAAGAAACATCACAAACAAGGCTGGACTTATGGAGACCTAATCCAGCCTAACTAAAACAATTTAATAACAATGAAAATAAAGAATGGAAATAAAAAAGTAAATATAGGGAAATAAACAAATATGTTATCCAATTAATGTAGATTAAAAAATTCAGATTAGATGGGTGATAAGAGATAAAATCAAAGTCACAACCACGAGAATATTGAAAGACTTCAATAGAAAATTCTGCAAAAGAGATCCAACTGTATTGGTATTATAATGTTCAAAACAGGTTGTTGGCAGTGTTGAGGAGAAGTCTCTATTAGCATAGGTTATAGCTCTAATGAGAGAAGGCCAAAGTAAAACGATCCACAGATATGTTGGTAAGCAATAAAAAGAGTTCAACAATAGTCACATGACCAAGAAGCACATAAACAATAAATTCATCTACTTAGTACCATCTATATCTGGATGACTAACCAGGAGGGTGGGTATTTTAAATCCTTACACATTTATATGAGTTCAAATATAGATTTTGATCGATCTAGACAACAGTATCGACCTTATACCTAGATCATAACTTGTGGTTGTTTTGCAGCAGAAGTAGAGGACGATAACTAAACTCATGCTACTTGATTTTAAGAGCATGGAGGCATCGTTAAGGGCTGCAAATTCTTTCACATTGTAATCTGAGGAATCTTCTTCCTCACATTTTTTATTCAGAAAAATAAACAGTTATTTCATTGTAGTGATACAAAAATAAAGGGACTACACTTTTGGAAAAGTGATTTATACAAAAAAGGCATTTCCATCTACCTATTTGGGTTAGCATCTTATTTGAAAGACTGAAGCAAATTCTTAGAACCAGAATTTACCCCATTAGTCTTCCCATCTTGCAGACCAGAATCACCTCTCCAAGTAACTCTCTGGTCACTGAAAAGGTAGTCTGACCTCTAGACTTCAAAGAAGAGAATGCCTTACTTGAAACCTGACAATAGTCATGCCCAGCAACAGCATGAAACTTCAATTGGTAGGTTAATTCTGTTGATAGAATTGGTCTGCAAAGTTTCACCAAAATCTGAATACTGGATTGTGAGATCTAAAATAATCCTATATAAGAAATTGTAATTCTGAATACTTGATAATGGGATCTAAAATAATCCTACTGCTGTAAGGAATTGTATAAAGTAGATCAGAACTGCATTAATGGATTAGTAAGTTCATAAATTCAGAACAGAAACTCGAATGGAAGCGAAACAAAGATTAATAAAAATATTTGAAGAATAAACTGATAGAATATAATAGAATTTGAAACTAGTAGCAGAATCTGGAAATTAACAAGAACACAACCGCAAGATAATTAAGTTAAATAGATCAGACCTGTATATCTGTTAGAAGTATGAATAGAAGAATAAATAGAAAGAGAATAGATAACAGGTTAGGAATCCACCTAAGCCTCACCCAGAATCCACTTGGTAAACCCTTGAATCCACAGAGGTACCACTGAATCCACAAAGCTAATGTGAGAAAACAGAATATGCTTAATCTTTAAATTGTGGGGAGTCTGTAGAAAAGTAAATATATTTATAGCTTCTCATCTAGACCCAATCAGGATTGACCAAGGAATGACAGAAATCAAACCTGATCAGAAAAGAAAAAAAATAAAACACAGTGTAGTCTTGATGCGAGAGAAAGCAAAAAACAGTCCACATGAAAGACATATGGATGCCGAGCATGTTTATAGTACTGAATACTATCTGGATGATAAGAAACAGGAGTTGCTATTCAAATATTACTCCAACCCTGTTTGAAGCAATGAAGTTGGTAGCAGAGAAGACGATGACTGTTTGAAGCAGATTCAGTTTCAGTCGATTCTGTTTGCTTTATCAGAATAGGAATAACCTATAATACAGCATCCAACCATTGGATTTCTATGATATACTGGGTCTCTGTAGTGAAAATTATCCCCTGACTTTCCACTAGAATTAGAGCTTGATCAGTTTCATCAATTGAGAGATCAAGGTCTTCCAAAAATTCAGGACCAGGTTACATCATATCCATTAAATATGTGTAAAAACAGTGAAATTAAGCACCAAATCAAGTTTCTTACTTTCTTTCTTCCCAATAACCCCAAATCTGTCCAGATCTTTGACAGATATACAAACTTGCATCTTCCCCAAATCTGTCCAGATCTTTGACAGATATTCTAAGAAATATCCAGATCTTTGACAGATATACAAACTTGCATCTTCCCCAAATCTGTCCGCCTACTCTCCAAAACCCATAATACAGTAGTTTGCAAATACAATCCCAGAAGATTGTTCAGCCAAAAAAATTCTTCTAAAAGAAAGATAATCGACAGATGAGAGAGAGAGACAGACAGATGAGAGAGATAGATAGAGGACTCATAGTTGGATCAAGGATTACCTGTGGCTTCCAAGGAGAGAATCGATTGATGATGGAGCAAGTGCAGGCTCTAAACCGTTTAGAGGCTTCCTCTTCTCTGGTCTCCAGTATTTCTTCTGGCTTCCAAGGAAAAAATCAATTGATGATGGCACAGGCAGGTTCTCTATCAATTGAGAGAGCTGAGAGAAGGAGAGAATCGATTAAGGAGATTATTCAGTGAAATATAGAGTTTGAGAGAAAGAGATTAGTTAGGGCGAGAGCTGAGAGAAGGAGAGACGAAATATTGTAGACTTTGAGAGATATAGAGTTTGAGAGAAAGAGATTTAGTTTGAATTGACCTCTGAGAGAAAGAGAAACGAAATATAGTAGGTTTGAGAGAGAGAATTAGTTACGGCAAGCCGAGAAGTTCGGATGAGAATCCATAAAGGCGCAAAACTGAAAAAAAAATGAAAACTAAGAGAGAAGAATAAGGCGCGAAGGGAAAAATATTAGGTTCGTGGCGGGATTTCGATCCGTACCAGCGTTTCATAACAAACACCGCAATGAATAGCTGTGTTTCCAAACAAATGCAGTAATGTAATTATATCTAATAGTACGGGGATGGGGCGCGGGAAGTGAAAACTTAACTTCGTAGACTTCCTACGATGGCTTTTTGTAGGAAACGCCGCTTTCTAGACAACTAGGTGCTTAGACTTCTTATCCTAAGGCTCCAGATCTTCTACATCATTGCAGAGGACTACTGACGAAAACAGAGGGAGGAACTAGAACCCTTTACCTACCTAAAAAAAAAAAAAAAAACTAGAACCCTCTAAAGGTAAGGTTCAGTATCAGTTTTTGACAAAATCATATCGAAACTTATTAATACGTACTAACCAATCTAAAACAAAACAAAAACCTAATAATAGGTAGGGATGGAGCAGAACTAACCAAAAAAGAAATTAATCAGCTAGCTTGTTTGTAAAAGGGACAAAATCACCCAGTGAGTTTTTCAGTTTCTGGCTCAGGCATATAGGACTTTGCACGATCTCTCTTATTCAAACCTGTAACCAACATCATAAAAAAAAAAATAATATATATATATATATATATATATATATATATATATATATATATATATATATATATATATATATATATATATATATATATAATTCAGTATTTTTATTTATATTTTGAGAAAATAAACAAATTCAATTGTTATAAGGCATATCCTCACTATCCATTCATTATTACTTTTATTTCTTTATATAGTTAAATACGGATTTGTGAAGTTACAACTACACGTTTCATCAAGTATTTATATTGTTAGATCTTTATGTTCCCTCTTAATTACCAAAACTAGTCCCTTTCTATTGGATATATATAGAGCGAGATGCCAATGTGCATCCTCTAATTCACTTTTAAAAAATACAATTGAAAATAGATAGGAAATGAAAGAACAAACTATCGATTGAGAGATCAACTGCACAAACCAATCGTGAGAATTGAACAGGAGAAATTAAGAGAAAAAGAGAGATTGAGAGAAGGAGAGAAAAGAGGAGAAGCAAAGAGATTTAGTCAGGGCGGGGATTAATTGGGGTGACTTGATTGAGAGAAAAGGAGAGAAGGAGAAAAATCGATTAAAAGAGTGGAGACAGAGAGAATTGATTAAGTGAAAAGAAGAGAGAAAGATTGAGAGAAAGAGACTCAGCTAGGGCAATTTTTAGTGAAGAAGAAGGAAATCTCAGAGGCAAGGTGAAAATCAATTGAGGTGCGGGGAAGAAAGGCGCGAAGATAAAAATATGGGTTCATAGGTATTCGTTCCATACCTGCGTTTCCGCCGCCGTGCACCTGATCAAAAGCTGCGTTTATGTTGGTTACACAAACGCCATATTTATATATAGTTCATAACTGCATTTTCAAACAAACACAGCAATGTCCCTCATATTGTAAACAAAATAAAGCACGGGACGGGGAAGCAGGAATTAGAAGGACCCTATGACGGTCTTTCTTAACATACTCTGTTACATATACGACAGCGTTTTGTAGTAAATGCCACTTTGTATATGACCTACGACGGCATTTGGTATTGAACGCCGCTTTATATGTCTCCAACGACGGCGTTTTATACCAAACGCCACCTATGACGGCGTTTTGTAGTAAACAACGTTGTTTTTAGATCATCCAACGGCGTTTAATAAAAAACGCCGTTGTATACCCTCCCTACGACTGCGTTAATTAGCAAACGCCTCTTTGTAGACTCCCTACTATGGCATTTTCTAAGAAACGCCGCTATTTATAATCAATAGCTGCTTTTACTACGAAACGCTGCTATAAAAATGCCGCTATAGACCTACTTTCTTGTCTTGTAGTGTGAGGACTAAACAGAATCCATCAACAATAGATACATGACGCAGAACGGGTTTTCAACGTCCATTGGCTTTTGCAACTTGGTCCAGTAATATTTGATTATCAACAATTAATGTTGGAATTTCAATAGGATAACTAGACCATTACTTTTCAAGGAAACTCCATTCCGACCCCAGCGCCGATGGCTTATCAAGCTCTACAGCGATTGACAGACACTGATGGTCTCGCAGCCTATTTCCAACTAGAGGTCCAGTATGAAACCCCAACACCAGATAATCAAACACTTTCAGAACAACAAGATGTTGATTTCACGGCTTTATTGGATTGTTTCTCTATCGTATTTGTAGTTCCAACAAAGCTACCACTACACTGGGAATTCGACCATACAATCCATTTACAATCGGGTTTACAACCCGTAAATGTTAGACCTTGTCCACACTTCTAGAAAACAGAAATAGAGAAACTGGTTGCCGAAATGCTACAATCAGGGATTATACAGCCCAGTGTCAATCGGTTCTCATCGTCGATTTTATTGGTAAAAAAAGGACAGTACGTGGCATTTCTTATTGGTTACCATGCTTTAAATACAATCATAGTCCATGATAGGTTCCCAATTTCGACGGCAGATGAACTGTTTGATGAGCTGAATGGTGCTCAATTTTTTTTTTTAATTTGGATTCACGAGCCGGGTACCACCAAAGACGGGTTGCACCAACGGATATTCATAAGACTGTTTCGTATTCGCGAAGGGTATTATTCGTTTCTCGTTATGCCATTTGGATTGACAAATGCCCTTTCAACATTTTAAATGAATACGGTATTTCGGCCGTTCCTATGGCGATTTGTGTTAGTGTTTTTTGATGATGTTCTCGTATACAGTGACTCGTGGTCAGCTCATTTGAACCATTTAGTGTTGGTTCTGCAGGTCTTATCTGAACATTCATTATTTGCCAAGCAATCTAAATGTACATTTGGCAAGAGACAAGTCGAGTATTTGGGTTATCTGGTATCACGAGTAGGGCTAGCAATGGATCCATACAAAATAGTTACTGTTTTAGCATGGCCATTCCACAGTGTGTAAAGGTGTTACATAGTTTTCTGGGCCTAACAGGTTATTATCGATGATTCGTTCATAGATACGGCATATTGCAGCATCATTAAAAGATTTGTTGCGCAAAAGATACATTCCAGTGGAATGCGGCAGCCCAACAAGCATTTGAGTTATTGCAGAAGATGATGACTACAGCACCTGTACTTGCTTTGCCAAATTTTTCTATCCCCTTCATCATCGAGATTGACTCATCCGGCTATGGTATCAGTGCGGTTTTGATGCAGGCGAACATGACCAATTGCATTTTTCAGCCCACAAATTATCTTCACGAATGCAGGCAGCCTCCACCTACAGCCGTGAAATGTTCACCATTACTACTGTCGTTCTCAAGTGGCGTCAATACCTTCTGGGTTCTAAATTCTTCATTCATATGGACCAGCGAAGTTTAAAGGATCTAATGGAGCAAAAGATTTAGATCCCTGAACAACAGAAGTTTCTGATTAAACTGTTGGGTTTTCAATTTGAGATCCGTTATAAACCCGGCAAAAACAACTCAACGGTCGATGGTTTGTCTAGAGCTCCCATGGCATTCCAATGTTTTTTTTTTTTCAATTTCTAGGCCTCAATTCGACTTCCTAAAATAGCTTTGACAGGCCAACAACTTTAATAAAGAACTTCAAGTCATCCACAGAGGGTTGGAATCACAACCGGAGGCTTTTCCTGGTTACATAGTATGCAATTCGTTGCTGTAGTACCAGAATCGGTTGGTTATTCCTTCTTATTGAAGTCTCTGTTCTATGATGATTTCAGAATTTCATGCAACTCCCAGACGAGTGTTGGCCTTCGTATTGTAATTGTTGGCACCATGGGCTAACTAGGCCAAGTTTGATGAGAGAGAGTGTCTGCGGGCCCCACAGGCGATATGGAAGTGTTACAGGCGATATGGCAGTGATATGACGATATGGTGTCGCATTCAAGAAGAGAGAATCAATCTTAGAAGAGAGAGAAAGAGGAGAGAGAAAATTGATGGTGGGACCCACCATACTGAGGTGGCATGCCACCATGGCAGCCAGCTTAGCCGAGGGCCACGCCGCATGCAGCAGCCGAGGCCAGCAGCAGCAGCCAGCCCCACAGCCACAGCACCATGGGCAGCAGGGCCAAGCCACAAGCAAGCCAAGAAGGCCAGCAGTGCAGCAAGGCCCTCAAGCACTGCCGCGCGCATGGTCTTGCCGCAAGCAGCGCGCGCATGGCCTTGCCGCAAGCAGTGCGCTGGCTTCCTCCCTCCCGCATGCCATGCACTCCAGGTATTTGGTGGATTTCCAGGAGAGAGAAAAGCTCTCTGGGATTTCCAAGAGAGAGAAAAGCTCTCTGGAAATCCACCCTGCAGCCGTTTTAACAAATGGTTAGAATGGTTACAGAGGCCATTCTAATGCATTTCAAGGGTATTTTGGGGAATTCAAAGAGAAGAAAATGCGAAATCGGTGGCCAAGAGAGAGCCACGTATGAGAAATGCCGATCGGATGGCTTAGAAGAAGGTGGGCTCAGGTGTGGCGCAAGAGTTGCGTCGAGATTCTTGCGCACGAGATCTGATTGGGTCGGCACAACTTATAATGATGATCCGCAATGTATGGTGGCGAAGTTTTGATTCTGTGCGGCGCGCGTTCGGTACGACGGCGGCCTTGATCTCAATCCAACGGTATCTATCAAAGCCGATCGGATCTGACGCGATCTGACCAGATCCGTCGGCCGGTAGTCAATCCCGCCTTTTTGTAGATATCCAACGGTTATATTTTGAAGATGCTGCCTCCGCCAATCGCAGATCGACAATGGTTCTGACTCTGTCAGCGTAGGCGACGATCCGGTGTAGCGGCTGTACTGAATCAAGCCTGAATTGATTCCATTTGTTATGATCTGGTTGGCCGATCTTATTTTGGCCATATCTTGGCCATCCGATATCCAAATCAGATGGTTCAAGTTGCACTCGACTCTGTTTCGAATTTCCTATCTATTGGGGATGGTTTGAAGGTCGTGGAGTGTTCTGAAAAATTGAAAAAGGAGGAAGAGAAGGTGATAGTGGGTTTTTGAGATTGTTGGAGCTTTAAATGCCTATCCAACCTCTCCATCTTTGATTCATTGTGTGGAGGCTCGGGTTTTTGGGGGAAAACCTTCCCTTGAAGGTATGTGAGTGTTCAATGCTTGGTTTTTGATTAGCAACCTTCCATGGATTCAACTGGACTCTGTTAAGCTGTATTGAAGATCTTGTATGAGGGTTTGGGAGAAATAATTGTTGTGAGCTATAATGGCGTTTGCTATGAATGAAAGCTTGGAGTGATTATATGCAATTAAACAGGAGCTGTGAGAGCTTGAATGTGCCTATGAAAGCCAGAAAGTCACGTTGAGTTTGTGAAAACACTAAGGGAGAAAAAGAAGGAAAGGCATGCACTCAAGGTGTTTGTTAAAATGCCAAAGAAAAAAATGGAGACTGCAGTGAGCCGTTGGAAGTATTGAAGGGTTCAATTGTGTATTTGTTGCATTGAAGAAAAAAAGGGAAAAGTGAAATGGAAAGGGAGGCTAGTGTTTGGTGTTGAAATTTTTCATTGAAGATTCCAGTAGACCTGAGGGCTATGCCAGGCTTTACAGAGACATCCCAGAGTTTTCCCAGAGTACCAGAAAATGTCAGACAAGGGTTGTAAGATTCCTAACCCTGTATGTATTGCATTGTTTAATTCTTGTACTCAATATATGCTAGCTGTAGGTGGTAAATGATGAATGCCTAGCTAGTTGGGATTAAATTGTAGGGCATTGATATAAGCCCAAAAACTTTTATTGTTTGCTTCCCGTGGTGCGGGTTAAGTGTAGTGTGTGCAGCGAGTGTTGAGCACTGGTACTTCGGTACCTGAATTATTGGCACATCTGTGCCCTTCTGGTTTTATGCTAGGTAAACTGGGTGTATGTACTCCCTGCTGTGTAGACAGCTAAAAGTAGAGTATTGAGTATATACGGAGCCCGTAGGGCATTACTCCGTGGACTAGCCATCACACACTGTGGTGGTGAACCACGTATATCTTGTGTTGTGAAATGTGATTATCTGTATATTGTGAAGTGCGTGGAATGGCCTGCAGGATGGGTATGCACAACATGGTAGACCTAGCCACTTTGTGGTAGTGAGGTGGTTGTGCATACGACTGTGTGTGGTAGTGCTTCAGTGATTGTGTGGTCGTGCTTAGTGAGTAAAGCATCAGCTCAAGGCAACGTCTATCTTCAAAGGATTATTTAGAAGAATTTTTGAAGACACTGATTCAACCCCCCCCCCCCTCTCAGTGTCAACCTGTGATCAACAAGGAGGCCATGTCGACGCTCATTGAACATATCTTCGGTTGTTGGGTTACCTGTACTGGAAAGGAATGAGAACACAAGTGGAGAGGTATGTTGTTGGATGTCAAATTTGTCAACAAATTAAATCCACTAATAGGTCCCCAGCCGGTCTTTTGCAACCTTTACCCATACCCTCCCAAGTATGGGAGGATATTGTCATGGATTTCATTACAAATTTACTAGTTTCACAAGGAAATTCAGTTATTTTAGTTGTAAGACCCGCCCTCCACGAACCCGATCCAAACCTTTAATTCATGTCATAACAGGTCATCCAATCATCACCGGGCCAAATAGGACGAGCGGATGACAACCAGGTACAAAAATAGACCTAAAAATATGATATTTTTTGTCCGGTCTTGTGGTACCGGTCGACCGGTATGTCTGCTTGGGCAAACTAGTTAGATCCAAAAACGGATATCTACGGGTCCCGCTTGCCAAATCACTAGCCTAGGGACTTTCCTAATGTAGGAAAACTTCCTAAACCCCAACCTAGTCTATTTAAGGACCCTTGAAGCTCCTTAGAACTCTTTGATTGTTTCTCACAAACCCTAGAGAAGAGAAAGATATCAAAGAAAGAGAAGGAGCTAAGAAAGGTGGGAGAGGAGCCGTCGTTGGACGAAGAACACCATAGTTGCGAACCAACAGTAAGTGCTTGAACTTCTCTCTAAGTTAAGCATTATAGATGATTAACCATGAATTGATCAATACCATGCAAGGCGAGGTATTGATCTAGAACCCTTAAATTGTAATCAAACCCTAGTACAGTCGATAAACCCCAAATTCGCATTCTAGGCTAAGAATCATCGAAACTAGGACTTGAATGGAACATGAAACAACTTTAACTCGTTGCTCAGACCTAGAATGCATAGGAGAAACCCTAGAACCAATAATGGGTGACTGACGGAAGGCGAACACCAAGATTAGTAGTCTTCCGGAGGCATACCAGTTGACCATACCGGTCGCACCATATGCGACCAATACTGCGACCGGTACCTCTCGGGAGCTGGTCTGTGGGGGACCGGTCGACCATACCGGTCGCACCTTTCCCCACAGTGCAGCGACTGGTACCTGCGACAGGTATGCACTGTGAGGGGTATATTTTGATCAAGTTGGTTTTTCGACCAACGTAAATCCTAAGAAACTAATTCTAATCCAACCTTAACATCGTGTAGGACCTTGTGATAGCGAGTTTTGATTCTATGACGCGGAGCAAGCTAGCAATCAAGCGTTAGGTAAGGGAATCGGACCTAAACCCTAATAACTTAATAACGGTAGAACATTATTAATAATTATGATTCTGTGGAATGGTGTTTGTGCATACTCACATGTCATCTTTACTTTCAGTTACTATATTGTTCATGCATACTCGCTATGCTAAGTTTGTGTGTTAGGCATGTGATTGTTTTCGTTGGTGTGTGGAATATGAAGGGCATGGGGTCTGGAATCATTCCTCACACTAGCACCTTTTCGTATCGCTTCTGTCTTAGCATGCTTAGTGCGGATAGGGTATCAAGGGGAGGAAGTGGCATTGTGGTCTCCAGCCTGGCTACTAGACTCGAGCCCTATCTCTATGCCGTAGGGAGCTATGCTGGGATAGGGCCTACTGTGATGACATGTAGGATTCGTTAGTTGTGAGCCCAGCTTGCAAGCCCTCGCCAATAGGGGCTTACGTGTTGGTATGGGTAGGGCATCAAGGGAAGTGTTGGCGGTGTGTGATTCGAACACTTTAGCTCTATCTCTATTCCATGGTGGGTGCATGTGGGACGACAGTGGTGTTTGATCCATTGGGCGGATTTACACACTCATGTATAGAGGTGCGGTGGCCGCCAATCCTTTCTATAGTACATTACAAATTTAAAACTAGACCACAATGTGAATGTTACTCATGCATGATGTTTGTTGCATTGTCTGATTTTCTTACTGAGCTAAGTTGTGAGCTCACTCTTGTACATATACATGTTTTTAGATGTTGATGCAGGTTACACTGTCGAGGACTACATGGATGCTCCAGTGTATGGAGGTGCTACTGCCTTGGAAGTGCAAGCAGGGGAGGACGAGCATGACGCTTCATGCGAGTGCCCTTTCTACGTGTACCTCTAAGATATGGATGATTTGATTATTTTATTTCAGTTGGATTTTATAAACGATGTAAAGCTATTTATTTACGTTTTGATATTTTAAATAATTGAATAATTTATTTATTTATCAATAGAAGTACTCAGTTCATTATTATTAAGACTTTCGCTATATTTAATCTTATTCTGATCACGGTTATGTGCAATGGTTTGTGTTAGTGGACACGGTCTTATTGAGATCCTGATATGAACCGTTGATTTAGTGGCAGTTCACTCACACTTCTGGTTCTATGGAATGGGAGTGCGATAACTTGGTATCAGAGCTCTTAGGCTCTATCCAACATACCATATTTGCACTTAACTGAGTCAATGAACTGAGATAGGAAGAATTAAAAGCTTTAGTAAAAATGCACCATAAGCATTTGTTTGATGCCTGAGACTAAATACTAAAGAGCATAATGTACTATGTTAAAAGTGAGAACCTAATAAATAGAAATGCTCTAGTTAGAAAATCAAGATGAACAAGCAAGAATGATCATAAACTTTAATAACAAGTAAGAAAAAAATAAAAATTGTATCAAAGAGTAATGCATGAAACATCCAAAGAGTGAAGAGTTAATTGTACCACAGGGTACAGTCCACAAGCCGGACAGTTATCCTGTTATAATAAAACTATAATGATAGAGGAGAGAGAAAAATGAAGTGATCCATCATGGGGTTGGGGGCATCGAAGGAATAGGGTCAGTGATGTCATAGTCATATTCATATGCAACCCTGAGCCAGTATACCTGCTCCTGTGTGACTCTGAGGCTGTGAGAGAGGCCCCTTAGGTCACCGTTCATCTCGCGCTGGGCATCTCAAATCTCTGTAAACATACCCATCACCGTATCAGGAGGAGGCTGAGATGGTCCTACTGCAGGTATGGGCTGGGGTTCTGGTGCAAAAATATCCTCCATCTGTTCATCACCATCACCCCCTACCTCTTCTGTATAAGCTGCATTGGCTACTGCTGCTACTGCTGACGCTACTGCTACCCTCCTAAGTGGAAGAGGACGAGCCTCTAACTCCTCATCACTGATTGGCAGGTTGTCCATCCTCATCCGAACAATGGCATCCCAGTCAATGTCTGATGTAATAGTGTCCTTAATCGTAATTTCATCCCTCATATCTACTCGAAGGCGCTGTAGGAGTGTAGTGATAAGCCAACCATAAGGAAGGTTGCTTATCTGGTCGGGCATGGTAGCCTGACGCATAGTCTTGATGATAATATAAGGGAGACAGACCCACTCCCTAGTGTAGACACAATAAGTCAGGTATTGGGTGAGCTGAGTCAACTCACTGTAGTGGCTGCTCTGAGGGACAATATTATGCTGGATAATGCGGCAATAGACTCGAGGGAGAGGTCTCAAACTGGTAGCTTTCATGGGTGCCCCTGGGTTAAGGATCTGTTCTGAAACCTCCAGGCGCAAATCATCAGTAATGAAGCCTTTCATCTTGGAAACGTAGTAAACCAAATCACCATCATTAGGAATCCCCAAGATATCAGTGTGCTGCTGAGTGTTAAATGATATTGGGACACCCTTGACAAAGCTACTGAGGCGGAGGTCCCTACCGTGGCAGAAATCGTTAACATCCCCCTCAACCTCCAGGTTTGCATAGAAGTGCTTTACCAGATTGGGTTGGGTAGTCATTGTGTAGGTGATAACTGGTAACCACCCAACTGCACCAAAGGTTGCTTCAACATCGAATCGCTGCAGTTGCTCCAGGTTTACGCAGTGTCCAAATTCTATGTTTTTCTCTTCGAACCATGGGAAACGGGCTTGCGCCGTAGCCAAATGAAACCACCACTCATCAAACTACGGAACCGGCGGGTGTCGACGGTTCATGCCCGAAGCGTATGCGTGCCTACCAGCACCTTGACACCGAGACATTGTTTAACTACAAAACAAAACAAAAAAATGAGAATTAGTCAAAATTTTTTGAAATTTTGGCAACATAACGACAGTATTTCAAGCAAAGGCCCCGAACTTACCCAAAATCTGGGAAGGAGGACTTACGTAACCATATAGCCACAAATAGATACTAAACAATCATCAAACAAGCAATAAATTCAACAGTTACAAGAAAAAAATTGATTTTTGACCAAAACCTAGGTCAAAATCCAAAAAATTTTGATATTGAGTAAACCATACGGTGGAACCTTAAATAAATTGAGGGCTTTTGTTCATACGAGTCCCAAAACTATTTCTAAGCCGAAGAAAAAGAGTTTGTACGGTTAGAATTTTCTAAATCCAGGAAAACCTAGTTTTTGGGCAAGAAACCACGAAGAAACATTGTAAAAGAGAAAGAGGAAGGAAGGAACTTACTTGGATAGGTTGTGAAGTACTCTTGGGAGAGAAGAATCGCTTTTACAAGCACTGGTCGAATTGTAGCAGCTCACTAAGTCAGAGAGGAATCGCCACCAGAGAGAATGGAATGAAGAAAGTGAGAAAAAGAGTCAAAAATCGCGGTTAAAAGGGGTTTTAACCTATACCAGTCGACCGGTTTGAGCTCTACCAGTCGACCGGTACCCCTTGATACCTGCGACCGGTATCTCTCGGCCAAAGGAAAAATTTAACCGGTCAACTATACCGGTCGCACCATACCATATAGAGCTGCGACTGGTATATCAACCAGTACCCCTCAGGAGGTCCGAGAGGTTTGTCCGCCTGACCATACTGATCGCACTATATTCTACAGTGCCACGACTGGTATGTTGCGACCGGACAAGTATTTTGAACCCGGAAAATTTTGAGAAAATTTTTAAAATTTTGAGAAAATTTTAAAAATTTTGATTTAAAGTTCCCATTACAATTTTTGCCTCGCACGTGTTAAAGACTAACATTATTATGACAAATGTGACTATTCGAATGTTCCTCATGTGTTATGTCTTCTTCTTAGATCCAAATAGGAAGAGTAATCTGAGTTGGTAGGCGAAAACGGTCGTAGAGGCTTACAGAAGCGTTACCATTCAAGGGTGCGCCAAGCTGAAGACAATGTGGAAACAGGAAACGTTGGTGAGAAAAACCTGAACCCGGAAGGTGGAACCCGAATGAGGGATGATGGGGACAGGACACCAATGAGAAATGGTGGAGAAGGGTAAAGTCACAGAGCACCAACAAATCTGCCAGGCCCTCCTCACACCAACTCTGAGACTATTGTGACGAATTTGGTCTACCAGATGGAAGCTCAGCAGAAGGCATTCTTGAACGAGATGCTGAAGATGCTCAGGCCATCGGGATATATCCGTATGGAAGGTATGCCTGAGTCTGGGGGAAATAACACCGCACTGCCAGTGGATGGTAGCACTGGCCGATGGGCCAAGAACAGAACCCACAACTACCACATCAATTTCTAACATCGTCTGCCTATCAAGGGATTTATCAATACCCACCACTATGGTATGGAACAAATGCACAGGGGCAGAATGACCTAAGCCGAGCAGTGGATAGGTTCTTGAAACTGAAACCCCCTACCTTCACAGGGAAACCAGGAAAACCATTATGGCCAGCACAGTGGGTTGCTGAGATAGAGAAGAACTTCCGTCTGATGACTTGCACAGAGGATGAAAAGGTGTTATTTGCTACACACATGCTTAAGGAAGATGCGAATGCCTGGTGGAATTCTACCCGGACATACTTGGAGACGAAGCACATCCAAATCACCTGGGAAATATTCAAGGGAGCCTTCTTCGATAAGTACTTTCCTAAGAGCTTTCGTGATCAAATGGAGAAGGAATTCCTCAACCTGTAACAATCCCAGTTGACTGTTGATGCATACCAGCAGAGGTACGAAGAGCTATTTTTCTTCGCTCCAGTGAGCATGCAAGAAGTGGAAACCAAAACCCATAGGTTCACTATAGGATTGTATGGAAGCATTCGTGAACAAGTTTTGGGTTTGAGAAGAAGGTGTATAACGAAGCTGTGCAGATTGCTCGAGTGATTAAATCAAGCCAAAGAGACAACTTCTTTGCTCAAAATAGGGGACTGAAGAGGCCTGCTACTGAGCCTTCGGGTGGAGGGAACACTAGACCATTCTGCCCATATAGGGCTCAGTCTACTGCGATGCCAGCAAGGAATACTACTGCACCACCACCACCACAGGTAGCAGGTCAAAACCCTAATGTCAAATGTTTCAACTGCCAATAATTGGGCCATTGTGTAAAGACTTGCACTCTACCAAGAAAGCAACCGCCACAACAAGGGAAGGTATTTGCAGTCACTACTGAGGAGGCAATCGCATCACGTGATGTGGTCACTGGTATGAATTTGTCTCTTGTTATTTTTTTTGGTTACTGCATTACCAAGTATGAGCATGTAGACTAAGGAATAATTAAATTTCAGGAACTGTAGATATAGCTACTATACCCACCAGAGTACTCTTTGACTCTGGGGCTACACACTCCTTTCTTTCTGTGTCTTTTGGGAAGAGACTGGAGTTACCTGTCAAGCTCTTAACTCCAAGCTTATTAGTTCACTCTCCATTGGGAGTAGAAATGGCCTTGAATGAATGCTATGGGTTGTGCCTAGTTATTATTGATGGACAAAACCTAGAAGCAAGTTTAGTCCAACTCGAGATGGTAGACTTTGACGTCATCTTGGGAATGGATTGGTTAGGCCATCATTCAACTAGCTTATTATGTGTCGAAAAGAAGCTTGCTTTCAAGGATGATAATGGGAAGGAGTTTAGCTTCACCGGAACCAAGTTACCTAAGAAGCGGAAGCTGATTCTCTCTGCTCTAAAAGCTAAGAGATGCTTAGAAAACGGAGGAGTGGGTTACTTAGTGTCTGTGGTCAACATCGCTGCAGATGTGCCAAAGATAGAAGATCTGGATGTGGTACGAGAATTTCCAGATGTATTTTCAAAAGACCTACCCGGACTACCTCCAAACAGGGCTACAGAGTTCGCGATAGACCTTATGACAGGGTCGGCGCCGGTGTCTAAGGCACCATACCGGATGGCCCCTATAGAATTAAAAGAGTTAAAGATCCAGTTACAAGAACTATTAGATAAGGGTTTCATACGACCAAGCATATCGCAATGGGGAGCACCTGTATTGTTCGTAAAGAAGAAGGATGGTAGCGTACAACTATGTATCAACTATCGAGAGTTGAACAAGTTAACCATCAAGAACCGATACCCTTTGCCTAGGATTGATGATCTGTTCGATCAGTTGCAGGGTGTAAAGGGTTTCTCGAAGATTGATCTTAGATCAGGGTATCACCAACTGAAGATCAAGGCAGGAGATATTCCGAAGACTGCTTTCAAGACAGGTATGGACATTATGAGTTCCTTGTAATGTCGTTCGGATTGACCAACGCCCCAGCGTCGTTCATGGAACTGATGAATCGAGTGTTTCATGACATGTTGGACACTTTGGTCATCGTATTCATTGACGACATCTTGGTCTACTCATAGGACAAGGAAACTCATGCAACACACTTGAGAGCAGTCCTACAATGGTTGAGAAGGGAGAAGCTTTACGCCAAGTTCAAGAAGTATGAATTTTGGCTAAAGGAAGTGTCCTTCTTGGGTCACGTAGTATCTATAGATGGTATCAAGGTAGATACAAGCAAGATCGCAGCTATAGTAGGATGGGATGCACCGAAATCAATTGCAGAGATTCGTAGTTTCCTTGGATCGGCTGGTTACTATAGAAGATTCGTGGAAGACTACTCAAGAATCACCGTTCCACTTACCAGACTAACCAAGAAAGGAAAAAAGTTCATATGGACAGATGAGTGTGAAAAGTGCTTTCAGACTCTGAAGTCAAGACTAGTCTCTACACCTATCTTGACCATCCTAGCATCAGGCTTGCCATTCACCCTGTATACGGATGCCTCAGGGTTGGGTCTTCAATGTGTGTTGATGCATGGAGAACAAGTGATTGCCTACGCATCAAGACAGTTGAAAGAGCATGAGAAGAACTATCCTACGCATGATTTGGAGTTAGCAACGGTCATTCACGCAATCAAGACTTGGAGGCACTACCTTTATGGTGAAAAATTTTAGATCAAGTCAGATCATAAGAGTTTGACTTACCTTTTTACTCAGAAAGACCTGAATATGAGACAGAGGAGATGGCTGGAGCTATTAAAAGATTATGATTGTGACATCCAGTACCATCCAATAAGGCAAATGTCGTAGCTGATGCCTTAAGCAGAAAGTGGGCATTGAAACTTGAGGCAGGACCTAGTATAAATGCTGCATTGTGTGTTGTAGCCTCGGGCTCAATAGAGAATGATAAAGAGCATATATTAGAGACTGCAGAAGATCCAGTGGAACAGGGCTTAATTCATAAGTTCACATTGATGTTCGCAGCTTTGAAGATCTCATCGGATTTAATAGATAAGGTAAAAGTAGTAATCCTACAGGTTCCACACCTTAAGACTGTGCAAGCAGATCTATAGAAGGGTAAAAGCAACCCTGACTTTACCTTGGATTCAGACAAGGTACTCAGGTATCATGGACAATTATGTATACCTGAGAGTGAGAACTCAAATATCAGAGACAGAATTATGACAGAAGCTCATTACACCCCATATTCGGTATATCCAGGAAGAACCAAGATGTACCATGATTTAAAAAGATTATATTGGTGGAGGGGTATGAAAGCGGATGTAGATCGATTCGTATTCCAATGTCTAAATTGCCAGCAAGTGAAAGCAGAAAGATAGAGACCCACAGGTTTGCTACAACCACTATCGGAGCCAGCATGAAAGTGCGATTGTATCACAATGGATTTCGTCACTGGCCTACCCTTGACACCAAGGTCAGTGGATGCCGTGTGGGTTATAGTCGATTAACTTACCAAGACCGCTCGCTTCATTGCTGTCAGACCTTAATACACCATAGACAAGCTAGCCAAGCTATATGTGGATAATATAGTCAGACTTCACAGTGTCCCAGAGAGTATAGTATCTGACAGAGATCTCTGCTTTACATCAAAGTTCTGAGAAGGATTACAGAAAGCCATGAGAACCAAGTTAAAGTTTAGTACAGCTTTTCATCCTCAGACAGACAGGCAGTCAAAAAGAACTATTCAAATCTTGGAGGATATGCTTCAAGCGTGTGCCCTAGACTTCAAAGGAGCTTGGGACGAGAAGCTATCGCTCATCGAGTTTGCTTATAACAATAGTTACTAGGCTACGATCCAAATGGCTCCATATGAGGCACTCTATGGGAAGAAATGTCAAACACCTCTATTATGGAATGATGTGGGAGAGAGAAGGATTGTAGGACAGGAGTTTGTAGAAGAAACTTGTCGAGTGATTGATCAAATTAAGAAAAGAGTGAAGACAGCTCAAGTTTGACAAAAGCACTACACAGATAACCGACGTTGAGGTCTAGAGTTTGCAGTGGGTGACAAGGTGTTCTTAAAGATATCACCTGTGCGAGGTCTGAAACGGTTCAGTAAGAAGCGAAAGCTATGCCCCAGGTATGTGGGACCATACGAGATTTTGACCAGATGTGGTAACGTGGCATATTAACTGGCTCTACCACCATCCATATCAAGTGTTAATGATGTGTTCCATGTTTCTTTATTGAAGAAGTATGTCAGGGATCCATCTCACATCTTGACAGCAGACCCACCAAACATGACAGAGGACTTGACATTTGAAGTACTACATGTGATGCTCACAAGCCAAAAGGTACAACATCTCCAAAGCAAGGATATCCATTACGTCAAAGTGCATTGGAAAAGCCAAGAAGTAGAAGAAATCACTTGGGAGGAGGAGAACGCGATGCAAAGGAATACCCTAACCTCTTCGATGAACAAGGTACGTGCAAATTTCGAGGCCGAATTTTTTTTAAGGGTGAGAGAGTTGTGAGACCTACATGCAAATTTCGGGGACGAAATTTCTTTTAAGGGTGGGGGAGTTGTAAGACCCGCACTCCATGAACCCGATTTAAATCTTTAATTCATGTCATAACAGGTCTTCTAATCATCACCGGGCCAGACGGGACGAGAGGATGACAACCAGGTACAAAAATGAACCTAAATATTTGATATTTTTCATACCGGTCTTATGGTACAGGTCTATGGTACCGGTCGACCGGTATGTCTGCGCAGGCAGACTAGTTAGATCCAGAAACAGATCTCTGCTGGTCCCGCTAGCCAAATCTCTAGCCTAGGGACTTTCCTAATGTAGGGAAACTTCCTAAACCCCAACCTAGTCTATTTAAGGACCCTTAAACCTCCTTATAACTCTTTGATTGTTTCTCACAAACCTAGAGAGGAGAAGCAGCTAAGAAAGGTGGGAGAGGAGCTGTCATTGGATAAAGAACACCATAGTTGCAAACCAACAGTAAGTGCTTGAACTTCTCTCTAAGTTAAGCATTATAGATGATTAACCATCAATTGATCAATACCATGTAAGGTGAGGTATTGATCTAAAACCCTTAAATTTTCGTCAAACCCTTGTACAGTCGATAAACCCTAGATTCGCATTCTAGGTTAAGGATCATCAAAACTAGGACTTGAATGGAACATGAAACAACTTTAACTCGTTGCTCAGGTCTAGAATGCATAGGAGAAACCCTATAACCAATAATGGTTGACCGATGGAAGACGAACATCAAGATTGGTGGTCTTCCGGAGGCATACCGGTCGCACCATATGCGACCGGTACCTCTCGGGAGCTGGTCTGTAAGGGACCAGTTGACCATACCGGTCGCACCTTTCCCCACAGTGCAGCGACTGGTACCTGCGTTCTGTATGCACTGTGAGGGGTATATTTTGATCAAGTTGGTTTTCTGACCAACGTAAACCCTAGGAAACTAATTCTAATTCAACCCTAACATCGTGTAAGACCTTGTGATAGCGAGTTTGGATTCTGTGACGCGGAGCAAGCTAGCGATCAAGCGTTAGGTAAGGGAATCGGACCTAAACCCTAATAACTTAATAACGGTAAAACATTGTTAATAATTATGATTCTGTGGAATAGTGTTTGTGCATATTCACATGTCATCTTTACTTTCAGTTACTATATTGTTCATGCATACTCGCTATGCTAAGTTTGTGTGTTAGGCATGTGATTGTTTTCGTTGGTGTGTGAAATATGAGGGGCCTGGGGTCTGGGATCATTCCTCACACTAGCACCTTTTAGTATCGCTTCTGTCTTAGCATGCTTGGTGCGGATAGGGTATCAAGTGGAAGAAGTGGCACTGTGGTCTCCAGCCTGGCTACTAGAATCGAGCCCTATCTCTATGCCGTAGGGAGCTGTGCTGGGATAGGGCCTACTGTGATGACATATAAGATTCGTTAGTTGTGAGCCCAGTTTGCAAGCCCTCACCAATAGGGGCTTACGTGTTGGTATGGGTAAGGCATCAAAGAAAGTGTTGGCGGTGTGTGATCCAGACACTTTAGCTCTATCTCTATTCCATGGTGCGTGCATGTGGGACGAAAGTGGTGTTTGATCCATTGGGCGTATTCACACACTCGTGTATAGAGGTGCGGTGGCCGCCAATCCTTTCTATAGCACATTGCAAACTTAAAACCAGACCATAATGTAAATGTTACTCATGCATGATGTTTGCTGCATTGTCTGATTTTCTTACTGAGCTAAGTTGTGAGCTCACCCTTGTATATATACTTGTTTTTAGATGTTGATGCAGGTTACACTGTCGAGGACTACATGGATGCTCCAGTGTATGGAGGTGCTGCTGCCTTGGAAGTGTAAGCAGGGGAAGACGAGCATGATGCTTAATGCGAGAGCCCTTTCTACGTGTACCTCTAGGATATGGATGATTTTATTATTTTATTTCAGTTGGATTTTATAAACGATGTAAAGCTATTTATTTACTTTTTTGTATTTTGAATAATTGGATAATTTATTTATTTATCAATAGAAGTACTCAGTTCATTATTATTAAGACTTCCGCTGTATTTAATCATATTCTAATTATGGTTATGTGCAATGGTTTGTGTTAGTGGACATGGACTTATTCAGATCTTTGTGTGAACCATTAGTTTAGTAGCGGTCTACTCACACTTCTGGTTCAGCCAGAATTGGGATGTGACATTTGTAGTAGTCAATAGACTGACTAAATATGCTCATTTTTGGGGGTTGCCGAGTCCTTGCACTGTGGCCAAAGTAGCTGCAGTCTTTATCACTGAGGTAGTGAAATTACATGGGTTTCCTCAGTTAATCATCAGTGACAGGAACCCCCTGTTTTTAAGTTCCTTTTGGACGGAGCTCTTTAGATTACAAGCCTCTCCATGAGCAGTGCTTACCATCCCCAGACGGATGGCTAGTCCAAAGTTTTAAGCAGATGCCTAGAAATGTATTTACACAGCTTTGTGTGCAATACGCCACAACGATGGTTCATCTTCTTGCCTTGGGAATAATTCTGGTACAATTCGTCGAAACACTGAGCTATCAAGATGACTCCCTTTCAAGCTCTATATGGCTGCCATTCTCCTAAACTCTGCTAGTTTCTACAAGATTCATCTTGTAATGATGATGTGACACATGAATTGGGACAATGTTGTAGTCATTAAAACAAAATTTACATCGAGCTTAGGACCACATGAAATTATAAAGTGATAGAAGGCCTGAGGTACAATACTCAATTGGTGATTTGGTTTTGGTCAAACTCCAACCCTATAGACAGCATTCAGTTGCCTTGTGCATTAATAAAAAATTGGGTCGTAAATTCTTCGGACCATTTTGCAATACAGCACATATTGGACCGATAGCTTATCGCCTTGATTTGCCAGCAACAGTTCGCATACACCCTGTTTTTCATGTTTCAGTTTTGAAATGTTGTGTGGGTCCTCTACAGTGCCATACTACACCATTACCTCTACTTGATCATTCCTCAAAATATGCTCCATAGCCCTTAGCGGTTTTACAAACTCTGGTGGTAAAATATCAAGGAGTAGCAGTTCTCTTATAATGGCAAGGGTTGCCTTTGGAAGACAGCACCTGGGAGAATGTCAATGCCATTCATCGACAGTTTCTAGATTCAGACCTTGGTGACAAGGTCCCTTCGGCAACAGGTGGCAATGATACAAATGACGACATGGCAAAACCAAGAAGGGGAAGTAGATAAAGAAGATACCCTGGCAAAATGGAAGGATTACATGGATTACTGAACAGAAATATTATGTAGTTGTAATCGGCTATAATAGCATATCGAATTGGTAGGAAGAAGAAGTAGGATATGAATAAGATCTGTTTTCTTCTTCAACCTTTGAGCCGTCTACCCTCGAAGTAGACAACTCTATAACTTTCTTCCTTCTTCTCAGTTTTCTTGAATAGGATTGTTCCAATTTTGTCAGGTTTCTGTAACCGCAAATCACACATTTTCTTCTCAATGACCTACAAGTTCAAGATCGAACCCAAATAATACACCATACTGATGAATTAAAATAAGATCCAGTTAAACAACACACAACAACTCATACCATCCATATTGTGGTGGATGCTGGGGAACAAAGTCAAAGGGCTTGATCATTTCCACTTGAATATGCATGAAACACATACTCGTTGGGTTGCAGGGGTGAATAGAGAAGAGAGGGAAGAAGGTGAAGAGAGAGAAAGAGAGAGAGAGAGAGAGAGAGAGAGAGAGAAAAGAGTACTTCAAACTGGTGGTCGTTGCTTTTGCTTCTTCAACGCGTAGCTGCGGCAGGCTCTACTCGAGAAAAAGAAGAAGAAGCAAAAGCAACGACCACTAGTTTGAAGTACTCTCTCTCTCTCTCTCTCTCTCTCTCTCTCTCTCTCTCTCTCTCTCTCTCTCTCTTCACCTTCTTCCCTCTCTTCTCTATTCACCTTTGCAACCCGATGAGTATGTGTTTCATGCATATTTAAGTGGAAATGATCAAGCCCTTTGACTTTGTTCCCCAACATCCACCCCAGTATGAATGATATGAGTTGTTGTGTTTTGTTTAACTAGATCTTATTTTGTTTCATCAGTATGGTGTATTATTGGGTTCAATCTTGAACTTGTAGGTCATTGAGAACAAAATGTGTGATTTATGGTTACAAAAACCTAACAAAACTAGAACAATCTTATTCAGGAAAACTGAAAAAAATGAAGAAAGTTACAGGGTTGTCTACTTCGAGGGTAGACGGCCTCCAAGGGTTGAAGAAGAAAACAGATCTTATTCATATCCTACTTCTTCTTCCTACCAATTCGATATGCTATTACAGTCAATTACAACTATATAATATTTCTGTTCAGTAATCCATGTAATCCTTCCATTTTGCCGGGTATCTTCTTTCTCTACTTCCCCTTCTTGGTTTTGCCACGTCATCATTTGTATCATTGCCACCTATTGCCGAAGGGACCTTGTCACCAAGGTCTGAATCTAGAAACTGTCGACGAATGGCATTGACATTCTCCCAGGTGTTGTCTTCCAAAGGCAACCCTTGCCATTGTAAGAGAACCTGAGGTATTGCTACTCCTTGATATTTTACCACCAGAGTTTGTAAAACCACTAAAGGCTATGGAGCATATTTTGAGGAATGATCAAGTAGAGGTTGTCACACCCCAATTCTGGACCAACTGGAATGGTTTGATGATCCGTCAATAAACCAACGGTTTAACCAAGATCTCATATAGGCTATGCCAATCGTGTTAAACCAAACACATTCCACATTAATCAGAGATAATAAAATAATTAGCGAAAGTCTTATTAATAATGAACTGAGGTCAAATCATGATAAATAATTAATATTCCAGTAATCTCTAAGTAACCAAAATATAATTTAATACATATCACAAATATCCAAATATGAAAGTTAAACAATAAGCGTATCCATAGTTGAAACGCTCACTTAACGAATCATAATAGTCCTCCACAACTTGCTCATCCATAGCCGCTACCTGTTCATATATTGGCGTGTCGACATAATCTTCAATCGTAATATCTACAACATCAGAAACTAAAAAGAATTACGCGCGCGAGGGTCAGCTCTCCAACTTGAACACAGTGAGTAAGCAAAACAATGCAACAAACATATGCATGCATTCAATTCATATCTTTGGTTTGGTTTATATGTTTGCAATGTGCTATAGAAATGTTTGGTGGCCACCACACCTCTATACACATGTGTGTAACTCCGCCCAATGGATCAAACACCATTGTCGTCCCACATGCACCCACCATGGAATAGAGATAAAGTTAAAGTGTCTGGATCAAACACCGCCAACACTACCCCTGATGCCCTAACCATACCAACAAGTAAGCACCTACTCGTGAAGGCTTGCAAACTGAGCTCGCAACTAATCAATCCTAATGCCAAACGGTGTATCCAAGGTCTCACCCCAGCATCCATCAATACGTCCAAAGAGATAATGCTAAGGCCCCCCGACAAAGTCAAAGATCACATGGTCCGAGACCACCTCCCTGATGCCCTACGACATAATAGTTCTGCTAAGGTAATGGCAATACGACGATGTCAGTGGGAAAGACTTGAGTAGAGATAGAGTTAGAGTCTGGTGACGAGGTCGAAGACCACCATGCCACGCTCCCCCTGATGCTCTACTCGCATCCAACACACCAATCACACACATACATTCACATGCCTATTCCTAGCATCATCATCATCATCATGATATAAATAAATGAAAAAAATATGCATGAACAGTAATAGTAGGAATATTGGATGACAAGTGAGATGCATATTACAAGCATTCAAGCATAGAATCAATCATGGCATTGGACTCAAAAAAAATAAACAGTTTGTTATTGTCCGATTAGTTTAGGTATTGTTCCCTCACCTTTGATCTATGTTTGTTCCTCTCCTTGTTCGTCTCCCAAGCTTTGGAAGTCACTTTAAATTTATTAGGATCCTAAACAATTAATGTATGTAAGTTAGGGTTCAAGTTTACCAAGTTACAATAGTCAAAAACCATGTTTGGTTTTAAAATATGCTTGTTGTTTTCCTACGGTCGATGCAGTGGTCTATGCTATGGTAGCAATATATGCCACCGTAGGACCTACGGTCGATATCCTATGGTCGCATTACATGCGATCGTAGCTGCGACCGTATGTTTCCTGAATTCTTTCCGAATGGATGTGGTCAATACTTTTTCATCCTATGGTCGACCATAGCTACGACCATACGTAGTTTGGTTGATTTTTACCTCTCACATGAGTTCCTTCTCTTGGATCGTCAATGGGGTCCTCCCTAATGATCATTCTAAGGCCAATATTCTTAGTTTTTCCCTCATCCATTAACCCTAACCTATTCTTTATGGTTTTGCTTAGAAATTCCATAACCGAAATAGTTACATTAAATTCAACACATCAATTTGACGGAAAGGAACCTATCCTATCTGATCTATTCTACAGAGTCAAGTCCATACCTTAAGCTTGTTGTAAAAAGATAAAATTCTTCTCTGCAAACCTTCCTCTCAGCCTTCTTCTTCAAATCTCCTTCTCATTTTCTTCCTCTCTCTCTTTCTCTCTTAAGTTTAGAGTTTCTATTTGGGTTCTAAAAGAGTGAAAGAGGCTAAGGAACGTCCCTTATATAGAAGGAAAACCTCCATATAGAGTCCTCTTTCAATTAGGAGAGAGTCCTCCTCAAATTAGGAAAGTTTCCTAAACACGAAGTCGGTTCTGGGTTCCTACGGTCGATCATAGGTCGCATAAACCGTTGACCTTACCACCAAGACATGCGACCATAGGTCCCATGGTCTCACTACGATCGACCATAAGTGCGACCGTAGCCCCCAAACATGCCACCATAGGTCCAAAATTCACTAGTTTTTAGTTTTTTGACCGTTTGCTTCTATAAAAACTTAACCAGTCAACCACAATAACTAAATTTAACTTGTGACTTACCTCATCTTGTGGTTTCTTCATATAATTGGTTCACTTCAGTCGATTATGATGGGAAGACCAGTCACGACACGAGAACATAAGGTTAGACTGGGTTCGTGGCGTACGGGTCTTACAACTCCACCACTCTTAAAAGAAATTTCATCCTCGAAATTTGTACACACGGATCTCACAACTCCCCCACCCTCAAAAGAAATTTCGTCCTCGAAATTTAGATGTACCTTTAGAGTCGAATAGGTGGGAATACTATTTCCGCAATGCATTTTCTTCTTCCCACATAATCTTCCCCACGTCTTGTCTTCACCAGGTTACCTTCGTATAATAATTATCTCAACTTTGGAGATGTTGTACCTTCCAACTAATGATCTAGGCTGGTACCACTTCAATAGTTAAATATTCTATCTAATCCAGTGGATCCACAGTCAATACATGATATGGATCTCCAACGTACTCCTTTGGTGAAGACACGTGAAATATGTTATGTATACTAGACATGGATAGCGACAATGCTAGTTGATATGTAACTTTTTCACATCTCTCCAAAATTTTATAAGGTCCAAAACATATATAGGACATAATTTTCCCTTCTTATCACACCGTTCCAAATCACGCATAGGTGACATTCTTAAGAACACTTTGCCACTTACGACGAACTTGTGGTCTTGGTGTCTCTTCTGACAAACTTGAGCTATCTTGGCCCTTTTCTTTGATCTTGTCTGCCACTCGACAGGTTTCTTCAATAGACTCAGGTCTTACAATTCCTTATTCTTCGATTTCGTTCCAAAACAAAGGAATTCTATATTTCTACCATACCATGCTTCATAGGTGACATCTACATGGTAGCTTGGTAGCAAATTCAATCCGCAGTAACTTCATAACTCAAGCTCCTAGAAATCAATTTCGTAAGCTCAGGCATATCTTTTAGGATCTGGCTCCGACTGTCCGTCGGTTTAAGGTAAAATGCGATACTAAACTTCAACTTCGTTCTCATTGCCTTCTGTAATCCTTCCTAAAATTTTGAGGTAAGGTGTGAGCCTCTGATCGACACTATGCTCTTAGGCATATCATTCAATCTAGCAATATTATCCACATATAGCTTAATTAGTCGATCCAAAGCACACCGAGGTCGTATAGCAATAGAACGGGCCATCTTCATAAGGAAATCAATAATCATCCAAATTATGTCAACCGATCTAGGAGTCAGTGGTATACCGGTGACATAGTCCATTGTAATGCAGTTTTACTTCTAGATTAACTCGTATAGTGGTTGTAGTAAGCCATGTTGGTCTTTGTCTTTTAACCTTTACTTGCTGATAATTCAGTCACTGAATCATGGATCTAGCCACAACTACTTCCATTCCCTTCCACCAAAATAATCTCTTCATATTTTGGTATATTTTGTACTTCTAGGATGTACCTAATACGGAATAGAATGGGCTTTTAGCATTATCTTGTATCTATGATCAGCGTTTTTCACTTTCAGGTAGGCATAATCATCCTCTATATCTCAGGACCTTTTTTTCTCGCATCCGAAGTAAGTCAGGGTTAGGTTTTCTTTCTCTAAATCTTCTTGCACCGTTCTTATATACAGATCTAACAAAATTGCTGCTTTTACTTTATCCATCAATTCAGAGATGATATTTAATGCCACAAGCGCAGTCGAGGAATTATTTCTCCATAAGTTCTCGTTCAATTGGATCATCACGAGTTTCTATTATATGTTACTCTTCTTCCAAATCTGAATCTGTTGTTGTAGAACACAAGGCAGCTATTGTACTAGGTCCTCCTTTTGGCTTCATTATTCCCCTTTTTACTCAAAGCTTCAGCTACCACATTAGCCTTGCTCGAGTGACACTGCGTATCATGGTCTTAATCCTTCAGAAGTTCCAACCATCTCCTTAGTTTCATGTTCAACTCTTTCTAGGTGAAGAGATAAGTAAAACTCTTGTAATCCGATTTAATCTGAAATTCTTCTCTGTATAGATAATGTCTCCCAAGTCTTGATTGCATGAATCACAATTGCTAACTCCAAATCATGAGTTGGGTGATTCTTTTCATGGTCTTCAGTTATCTTAAAAAATATGCAATCGCTTGTTCACCTTACATCAACCTGCATCCTAGACCTAATCCAGAAGCATCGGTGTGTAGGGTAAAAGGTTTCCCTGGTGCCAGAACGATCAAGATAGGAGTTGATATCAACCTTGTTTTTAGAGTCTGGAACATTCTTCACACTTTTCAGTCCAACAAACTCCTCTCCCTTCCTGATTAGCTTGGTAAGAGGTATTGCGATCCTAGAATAGTCCTATATAAATCATCTATAACAACCAGCTAAACCCAATAAACTTTTGATCTCTACAATGTTCTTTAGGTGTTTCTGACCACGATTACTTCTATCTTAATAGGGTCCACCTTTATTACTTCTGATGATATTATGTGATCCAAGAAGATCACTTTGTTTAATCAAGTCTCATATTTCTTGGACATGGCATAAAGCTTCTCCCTTCACAGCTGTTGTGAAGTTGTTCTAAAATTCATTGTAGGACTTTCTTCGTCTTTGGAATAAACCAATATATAGGCTATAAAAACAATGACCGACATGTCCAACATGTCATGAAACACCCGGTTCATCAACTCCATAAAAGATGTAAGGGCATTGGTCAAACCAAAAGACATAACCAGAAACTCATAATGTTTGTACCTGGTTCCGAATGCTGTCTTCGAAATATCGCTGTCCAAATTCTTCAGCTGATGATATCTTGACCGAAGATCAATCTTAGAAAATACCTTTACTCCTTGCAACTGTTTAAACAAGTCATTGATCTGAGGTAGTGGATATCGATTATTGATCGTGAGCTTGTTCAATTCTCGATAGTCTATACATAGACGAACACTACCATCTTTCTTCTTTATGGGTCACACTATTGCTTCCCATGTGGTATACTGGAGTAGATTAAACCTTAATCTAATAACTCTTGTAGTTGAGTGTTCAGTTCCTTCAATTCTATAAGAGTTATTCTATAGGGTGCCTTAGACATAGGTGTCGTACGATCAGGTGACAACCCAAGTAAGTCTCCTGAAAACATATCAGGGAATTTATGCATCACATCAATATCTTCCTTCTGTGGTGCTTCTTTAGTAACGTCCACGACAAATACCATATATCTAATTCTTTTTTTTTCAATGCATCTCTTCACCTGTTATGCAGAGAGGATAAGCTTTTACCTGTTAAGCAATTATGTGTTGTCTTTGTTCTTAAATGACAACCTCTTCTATGCACAACATAACTTTATAGAGTGTTGAGACAACCAGTATATCCCCAAGAGGACATCAAAGTCTGCCATCTCAAGTAGAACTAGGTTGCATCTCAATTCTGTCCATCCATACGATTCGAACATTGTTCATAATACTCACCTATACAACATTTAGTCCAAAAGGGCTTAAACTATCAAAATCTGATTTAAAGTTCTTAAGAGCTTTTCTAGTTCCTTCATTTCTTATAATTTTTCAAAAGACTAACACCAATAATCTCAGATCCCAAAAAGCTCATTAGCATACACCTCTTTTGTCATTGCTATTCTACCCTGATCTCTCTATCATATACCTCGAAAAGTATCTTGTGATTGTTACTCACTTCATATCCCAAGTTTACCTATAAGCATTAGGGTATATGATTATAATTTCATTAATTCTGTCAAATTTTCTTAGTCTTTACTTAATCATTTCATTTAACATTGAGCATAACTCAGTATTACTTGTACTAATCCGAATACTATCAATGCCACCATTTTCGATTTCATACTTGCATCCATTCTTAGATATGATTTTAGAAATCTTTGGCCTTGTCAAAATTCATACCGATATAGCCATCTTTAACTCTACTTGAGTGCTATCTATTTCTTTACTGGCTTGGCTACTCTTGATAGAGTTTACTTTTCGCTCATGCACTCTTTTATAGATATGACTCATATCCATCCATCTAGCAATCTCGAAATAGATTTTCTATTACTTCATCTAAGATTTCTTGGCTATAATAAAATAATATGAATTCAATCATTTTACCTTCAATAATTCCCTTATTAACTAATTATCTTTATTAAATAAGGTCAAAAAATATAAGAATCAGAATGTTTATCCAAAAACGATTCACTTCCTTCTTTCGAATTTAGTATGATGACGAACACTTGTTCTATCTAGTGAACTTCGGTTTAAAGGATCAGGAGTAAATCTATGGTAATCGAACCAACAACCAAGGACCGTTAGTTGCAAGGTGGTCCAAATACATAGAAGTAGAGGTTCTATAGCTCTTAACCTCATGGTTATAGGCTCTATCGGGTATATAATGTCATTGGTCAAGGCACTACAAGAGTAAATCTGGAGAAGTTTTGGTACATCAATAAATCAGGTATAAATCGAAAAGATGTATGTTCAAAATGATTAAACCTTTAAATGTTCATTCAGTTCATAATTCTATTCATGGTGTCGATCATGGGAGTAGCTTAGATTGGTATAATCAGGACTAATTTTAAGGAAATTACATCTATAACTCCAATTGACAGGTTGAATCAATAAGGTATTCTGTCAAGGTACGAGAATTAGAATCAGGTATGTGCATCCTCTATAATCATAAGAGTAAGTCAATAATGCACCGCATCCTATATAAACCTATCTAGTGATATGACCACAATAGATTTGATCCTTTGCTGAAATGTTTGAGGCTTCATCTTTAGAAAATATTCCTCAACCCTGGTTAGATCGTTCTGCCATGATGCAGCTATCCCATACATCGGTGGCTGATAAGGGTAACCACCTTGATACACTGCATGTTGTGCACCAAGCTTCTGCACTGGGGTGTGTGTTACTGGGACATGCTATATGGTAGGCACTATGTTACGGCTAACATATGCTAAAGGTATAACGTTGCTACCAACTAGTATTGTACTTGATCTGACCTGGAGGTGTTGGTGTAGCATTGCCAACTTGGATAGTAATTTCCTTGGCAACTTGCATAATCGGTCTCCTCTATTGTTGCTCTTGTATTTTGTTAGGTCAAGTTTATTACAACCGTAGCCAAGGCACTTGGTAGTCCAGGTAGATTGGTTGGAGTGGTCTGATTGTTCACCTCCTTTGATTTGCTCCATTCTGATTATCATTATTTAGCATCTGCTCAAATGAGTTTTCACTACCCATTCTCAACCCAGATAATGGTGGGGTTAAGTTGCAACTCTTTTTAATGCTCAGCGGGCAATGGATTAGCGTATGATGGATCTCACTCTAAGTCTCCACGTCACCCAGGAGTATAGCTTTATCTTCTTTTGTAATTACTCTTATTTTTGGTGTATGGCCATTGTTCTTTTATCTCTGTTGGATTCAGTCCGAGATCTTTCCCTTTACCTTTGCAGGGATTTAGGCATTACTAGCAATTTTCCTTCTTTCCCTATCATACATCAAGTTTCACATCTTGTGAGTACCAACTCGGTATTCTAATTTTTTTGTTTTACAGGTGCTTCCTTCTTGCTACTGTACTATATCCTTTGTATACTTAGACAACTGTCCGACTTATAGATTGTACCCTATATTATTTGTTTATCATGATACATTTAGATTTTCTTTTTCTATCTGTGTATACATATGGTTCCACCTTTTATATGTACATTATTGTCTTGTTTAAGTTCTGACTCAACCAACACAGGTGCTTATGGTGTATTTGTATTAAGGTTTTTAATTTATTTTAACTCAGTTCATGGACTCTAGTAGAAGTATTCGGGTTTGATTGACAAAGCCTGAGAGCTCTGATACCAAGTTGTCACAATCTAATTCTAGACCAACCGAAATGGTGTGATGAACCATTAATAAACCAACGGTTCAATCAGGATCTCATATAGGCTATGCCAACCGTGTTAAACCAAAACACATTCCACATTAATCAGAGATAATAAAGTAAATAGCGGAAGTTTGTTGGCGTGTCGACGTAATCTTCAACCATAATACCTACAACATCAGAAACTAAAAAGAATTACACGCGCGAGGGTCAACTCTCCAACTTGAGCTCAGTGACTAAACAAAACAATGCAACAAACATATGCATGCATTCAATTCATATCTTTGGTCTGATTTATAAGTTTGCAATGTGCTATAGAAATGCTTGGTGGCTGCCGCACCTCTTTTCACAAGTGTGTGAATCCGCCCAATGGATCAAATATCATTGTCATCCCACATGCACCGACCATGGAATAGAGATAGAGCTAAAGTGTCCGGATCAAACACAGCCAACACTTCCCCTGATGCCCTACCCATACCAACACGTAAGCCCCTGCTGGCGAGGGCTTGCAAACTAAGCTCGCAACTAACCAATCCTAATGTCAAACAGTCTATCCAAGGCCTCACCCCAGCATCCTTCAATTCCTCTATAGAGATAGAGCTAAGGCCCCCCGGCAAAGTCAGAGACCACACGGTCCGAGACCACCTCCCCTGATGCCCTACGACGTAATAGTTCTCCTAAGATAATGGTGATACGACGATGTCAGTGGGTAAGACTTGAGTAGAGATAGAGCTAGAGTCTGGTGACGAGGTCAAAAACCACCATGCCACATCCTCCCATGATGCTTCACTCGCATCCAACACATCAACCACACACATACATTCACATGCCTATTCCTAGCATCATCATCATCATCATGTTATAAATAAACAGAATTAAATATGCATGAACAGTAATAGCAGGAATATTGGATGACATGTGAGATGTACATTACAAGGATACAAGCATAGAATCAATCATGGCATTGGACTCAATAAAAATAAATAGTTTGTTATTATACGATTAGTTTAGGTATTGTTCCCTCACCTATGATCGATGTTTGTTCCTCTCCTTGTTCCTCTCCCAAGCTTTGGAAGTCACTTTAAATCTATTAGGATCCTAAACAATTAATGTATGTAAGTTAGGGTTCAAGTTTATTAAGTTACAGTAGTCAAAAACCTTGTTTGGTCTTAAAATATGCTTTTTGTTTTCCTACGATCAATGTTATGATCGATGCTATGGTAGCAATATATGCCACCGTAGGACCTACGGTCGATACCCTATGGTCGCATTACATGCGACCGTAGCTGCGATCGTATGTTTCCTGAATTCTTCCCGAATGGTTGTGGTCGATACTTTCTCATCCTATGGTCGACCATAGCTGCGACCATACGTAGTTTGGTTGATTTTTACTTCTCAGATGAGTTCCTCCTCTTGGATCATCAATGGGGTCCTCCCTAATGATCATTCTAAGGCCAATATTCTTAGTTTATCCCTCATCCATTAACCCTAACCTATTCTCTATGGTTTTGCTTAGAAATTCCATAACTCAAATCGTTACATTAGATTCAACACATCAATTTGATGGAAAGGAGCCTATCCTATAGAGTCAAGTTTATACCTTAATCTTGTTGTAGAAAGATAGAACTCTTCTCTGCAAACCTTCCTCTCAACCTTCTTCTTCAAATCTCCTTCTCCTTCTCTTCCTCTCTCTCTTTCTCTCTTAAGTTTAGAGTTTCTATTTGGGTTCTAAAAGAATGAGAGAGACTAAGGAATGTCCCTTATACAGAGGCAAAACCTCCATATAGAGTCCTCTTTCAATTAAGAAAAAGTCCTCCTCAAATTAGGAAAGTTTCCTAAACACGGAGTCGGTTCTGGGTTCCTACGGTCGATCATAGGTCGCATAAACCGTCAATCGTACCACCAAGACATGTGACCATAGGTCACATGGTCTTACTATGGTCGACCATAGGTGCGACTGTAGCCCCCAAACATGCCACCATAGGTCCAAAATTTACTGGTTTTTAGTTTTTTAACTATTTGCTTCCATACAAACTTAACCAACCAACCACAACAACTAAATTTGACTTGTGACTTACCTCATCTTGTGGTTTCTTCATATAATTGGTTCACTTTAGCCGATTATGATGGGAAGACCAGTCACGACACGAGAACATAAGGTTAGACCGAGTTCATGGCGTATGGGTCTTATAGAGGTAATGGTGTAGTCTGGCACTATAGAGAACCCACACAACATTTCAAAACTGAAACATGAAAAATACGGTGTATGCGAGCTGCTGTAGGCAAATCAAGGCGATAAGCTACCGGTCCAATATGTGCTGTAATGCAAAATGGTCCGAAGAATTTACGACCCAATTTTTTATTAATGCATAAGGCAACCGAATGCTGTCTATAGGGTTGGAGTTTGACCAAAACCAAATCACCAATTGAGTATTGTACCTCAATTCGCCTTCTATCACTCTATCATTTCATGCGGTCCTAAGCTTAACATAAATTTTGTTTTAATGACTGTAACATTGTCCCAATTCATGTGTCACAACATCATTACAAGATGAATCTTGCGGAAACTAGAGTTCAAGAGAACGGAAACCACATAGAGCTCGAAAGGGAGTCATCCTAATAGCTGAGTGTTCCGACGTATTGTACCAGAATTCTGCCGACGTATTGTACCAGAATTCTGCCCAAGGCAAGAAGACGAACCACCGTTGTAGCATATCATACACAAAGCTGCGTAAATACATTTCCAAGCATCTGTTTTTTTGGACTAGCCATCCGTCTGGGGATGGTAAGCACTGCTCATGGAAAGAGAGAGAGGAAAGGAAGGAGCTTGCTGACATTGTTACTCGAAGGAGGAGGCAAGCACTAGGTAGAGAGTCTCAAAGTGCGACCATGCGAGTGCTATAGGAAATGCAAATAATCGTCCCACTGATCTGTAACCCAGACAACCTGCAATCACAGAGATTAGACAAAGGAGTTGGGCGACTAAGTCTCGGGTACACTCCAATGCCTAAGTCAGACTCCCAATGTAAACAATCAAGAGGTAGTAGAAAGTTATCTCTAGTTTAAAGAGAGGAGGATCATAGAGTGTTGGATTGTGTCTTGTATTCTGTGGGGTCCACACTGTTATTGAATTGTACTTGTATTAGGGTTTGGGTCTACTACATGTACGGGATAAATTTGTAATTATGTGGGGATTAGGGTTTCTAGGGATCCCTATACATTGTCTCTATGGAAAAAAACTTAGGTAAGGCTGAGTGACAAATATAAGGCTGACAGAGAAGAACACTCTGTCAAGTAGAGATCTGTAGAGGTTTCTTGACAATAAAAAATTCTTTTTTTCTCCGTGGACGTAGGCATCCCACAATGGGGTGTTGAACCATATTAATCTTCATGTTTTTCTTTTTGTTTGTATATGTCCGATCCTAACAAGTGGTATCAGAGCTTAGGTTTTTCAAAAAACGAAGAAGGTAAGTGGTATGAAGAAGAAGAAGAAGAAGAAAAAGAGGTACGGTTAGTGGTTGTTATTTTTCTCTTTTGGTGAAATCGAAAAAAGAAAGAACAACACGGTTGAAAACCGTAAGAGAAGTTTTTTTTTGTTTTTTTTTCCTCTGATATTCCTTTGGAAATATCAAGGAATTAAAAAAAAAAAAAAGAAGAAAACGTCATCACTGCTAAACTTTTTTAAGTGACATTTGAATTTTTTTTTTTTTTGAAAGTATGGACCCAATCCCATGGGCTAGGGTTTCTGGAGTACCGTCTGGTTTTTTTACTCAAGAAGTGGCTAAGCAGTAGGGAAGGTAGCCGAGGGTAATGTGGTGACGGAAGGGAGTACCTCTAATGCCAGTGTTGCAGGGAATACTCATGGACAGGTTAGGGTTATGATGTTATCGAACGAACCCAGAATTGTCACACCAACAGAATCGTGGGTCAAGGGTGCATGCTTAAGAAAAAGTGGACAAAGGTCTAGTTGCAGATGGTTTAGGTCGTAGTAGTGCATTCATCGACATTGTGGTGGATAAATTCACGACAGGTCCGTCGATTGTAGGATGTCTATCGCCAGAAGAGACCTTTGCAGCAGGAGGATTGATGGAGGTGACGAAGTTATGTCACTAGTTGCAGGATCAGTGCTTGGAGCAGTACATGCGATATCGCATGTGGAAGGACCTTCGGATTCTGCAGCTTATCAGTAGCAGGTTACTAGAGTTAATGGAGGTATCTCCGATCACTGTGCAAAGACGGCTGTGGTTTACAACAGTGGTGATAGAGTTTCAAGGGGTGTCCAAGGATGGAAGGAAGGGAGATGACCAATCTGGGCTGCTATCTTGGGTTTCCTAATGAAGAAACTAATCCTATGGCTTTTGTGTTGCACTCTGTTGGAGTGGAAGATCCAGTAAGAGTGCAGCTAGTTGGTAGGGGTGATATGGCAAATCTGGGGGCTTCTAAAAACATGAAGCAGCAAGAGGATGGGATTCCAAGATTGGAAAGAAACCCAAGGGTCGATCTCGGTGGCTTCCTTGGACTTCCAAATGAAGAAACTATGCATGTGATTGTCGGTGGTGTGGCAATGCCTGCGGAAATAAGGAAGGTCATGGTTGGATGTAATGGGATTCAGGTGGAGACTGAGCCGAGTCGACAGATGTGGTCAGAGATGATGGTCGGTAAGGTTTGTATGCCAGCGGTAGGACTGCTCTTTGGTCCTAGGTGTGGAATAGGGCAGCAGAATGGCTCAGAGCTTGAAATTAGTTTTCAAAGGCTTTTATCACATGAGCTATTCTCGCTTATGGTAGGATCACATGTGGTGTTGGATCCTTACAGGGAGGATGGTCAACGGCAGTTTGGAGGCCTTGATCGGACTGATGGGGTGATGATAGCTATTCGTGGATTGGGTCGGATCAAGGGGGTTTTCCCCTTGGATCTGACGATTGTTTTGAATTGCAGCATGGTGTGCATAATGGCTAGTTAATGTTGTACCATGGGATAAAGAAGGACTGACTGGTTGCGGTGAGGAGTCAGTTCTCTAGGTCTGCACTGGAGGTGCAGAGGTGAGAGGCTTGGGTTCCAGATGTATCTGGAGTTGCAGCAGATTGTGAGTGACGTTATCTTTTCAGTGATGCTGTGGTAGTGGAAGAAGTAGAGTCACATCACTTCTTGCAGCGGTGAGCTATGCAAGATGCTTGAAACGGGGTGTGGGCTATGCCCGTCTGGGTGTAGCAGTTTGGCAGAGACGGGTTTACAGACTCAACATCAATGGGTTTCTCTTCAAAGTGGCTTATAGAATTCAAGCTAGGTAGAGATTTGTTGGGTTGTGTCATGTATTCTATGGGGTCCACACTATTACTAAATTGTACTTGTATTATTGGGTTTACTACATGTACGGGGTAAATTTATATTATGTAGGGATTGGGGTTTTTAGGGATCCCTATATATTGTCTCTGTGGGGAAAACCCTAGGTCAGGCTAGGTGACAACTGTAAGACTGATAAAGGAGAACACTCTGTCAGGTGGAGATCTGTAGAGGTTTCTTGGTAATAAAAAAGTTCTCTTTTTCTCCGTAGACGTAGGCATTCCACAATGAGGTGTTAAACCACGTTAATCTTCATGTTTTTCTTTTTCTTTTTGTCTCCGATCCTAACATAAAGAGAGCTTGAGTGCAAAAGAGATGAAGTTGTTAGATCCTTTGCCTTTGGAGGTACTTGGACTTTGCTTGCCATGCGCAGAGTGGATTGCCAGGTGTTGCAATACGAGACACCCCAATCATAGACTCCAAGTCGGAGTAGAAGACCTTAACAATATGGACCACCGACTCCATTAGGACGAAAGTGACAGGTGTCACAATATAAATGATTCTCCATGTTGCGTAATGTAGCGTGATAGGGATAGGACTCCCACATGAGTTGTTCAGAGCATGATTGAGTTGCTTGAGGACACATAGCCCTGGAAGCCTATTCGATTATATGACGTATCCTAATAGGATTAGTTGCTAAGCAATGGAGGCCGAGTGCAATCGTGATAGGCCAAGTCGACTGGGCCTAATAGTGTGCCATGTATCAGTTTTTTATAGTGGGATATATTTTTCTCTTATATATATATATATATATATATATATATATATATATATATATATATATATATGGTCGGGTTGGGCCAAGCCAGGCTCAGCCCGAGGCCTCAACCCTGGCTTAGCCACTCCCCCCCTTAACAGGGTTTTAAAAAAACCATGGCCCTAAACCAGCCTTGATCGGGTTCAGGGTGGGTTCGGGTTGTCAAGGTAAGACTTGCACCCCTAAATATAACAATTTTTTTTTTATTAAGAAAGGAATTTATTGAAAATCATAAACCAACAGTTCAAACCCAACATAATTGTTTCCAAACCACCTACACACCTTATCCCATACTTCCATAGCCACCTCACATTTTAGGAATAAATGTTGTAGGAATTCTTCATACTTGGATCCCAATGTGGATACAAATATACGCAGATGAACTATTCTCCCATCTACCACCCAAAAATCGCAATTCTTGGTATTAGTTTTGATCTCCACACCGAGGAAGCCCAAGTAACGGTCACACCTTCCAATCACAAGCATTCCCATGCAGACTTTACCGTGAAATTTCCTTTCAGGGATGGTTCCCAAATCCAATAATCCTCTAAAGAAGACAGTGGGATTGAAATCATTTCATCCAAAATACTCTAGAGCAGTGGAGACTGGACCTGGGGAATCCTCCAATGCCCATCTAGTATGATATCCGAGACTCACATCTATACCCTTAAAAAACCGCTGGTCTAACCTCAATCTATCAATAATTGATGTATCCCCCAACTATTGATCACGTCCAGAATCAATTGTGTTCCCCTTTCCCACAATCCATCTCCCATGCATTGTTACAAAAAACCATTCCTTTTTTATACTCATCCAAACTGTTGATGCGGTAACATTTTTCCGTAATCCACCATTAACCGTTAGTATTTATAATAGTAACCCAACCTTGGACCAGTCTCACAGTGGAATAGGTAAGTTTATCTCACAATCATACTTGAACTGGTCTAGTAAAATAGACTCTCACTGAACAACCAACCCTATAATTAATTAAGCCCACACAAAAATATCTTATAGAATCTCCCATTTACCCGTCAATTGTATCCTTTGACTTCCCAAGATCTCCAGACTAAATGAAATTGGCATCCACCCTTCCATTAATTTAACAAGTACCACTGGCCATCATACACTGCCAAATATGAATTAATACACTAGAGAGAACAAATTTAACCAATTCCGCTCTCCCTGCCATGGAAAATAGTCTACACGTTCCAGGCAAAGTACCATTGCTTTGGTGACTTGATTTTCTACTCCCATTAAATACAAAACCTTTATCAAAATAAATAAATAAATAAATAAATACAAAAACCAAATCCCATTGCCTAAACATCTTTTTCCTACGCAGAATCTGCTATGGATAATAATGTCCTTCAGAACATGGATCTGCCTAGAATATTATCAGATTCCCAAAAGGAGATGTTGATACAGCCTATTACAAAAGATGAGATCAAAATCACCATATTCTCCTTTGATGGAAATAAAGCTCCAGGCCCTGATGGATTCAAAGCCAATTTTCTATAAGTCGTGCTGGAACATTGTGGTAAAAGAGGTAATTAGTGCTATCAAATGGTTCTTCAATAATCCATTCATACCTAGAGATGTCAATAGTACCTTCTTTTGTTTGATTCCCAAATTGGCTTGTCCCATTACCTTTGCTGATTTTAAACCTAAGCCCTCTGCAATGTTTTATATAAATTTATTGCAAAAATCTTGGCTAACAGATTGCAGTTAAGTATTCATTCTCTTGTGGCTATTAATCAGTCAGCCTTCATCAAAGGAAGGAACATAACAGACAATATTCTCCTTTGCCATGAAATTGTGCGAGGTATGGAAAGATTCTCTTGCCCTCCCATTGCTATCCTAAAAGTGGACTTACACAAAGCATATGATTCCCTAGACATAAATTATATCTTATGTGTATTGAGGAAGATGGGTTTCCCAGATTTGATGATTAAATGGATTAGTGCTTGTATCCACACTCCTATGTTTTTAGCATTGGTGAATGGAAGTCCTACTGGGTACTTCAGAGGTTAGAGGGGCATTCAACAAGGTGACCCTATTTCTTCCTATTTGTTCACTTTCGCAATGGAGCCATTAGCTGTCTTCCTAAAAGATGCAACTAAAAGAAGATTGATCTCTCTCCCTAATAGATGCAAGGCCAATTCTATCTCTCATCTTATGTTTGCTGATAACCTGATGATTTTTGTAAAAGCTAATCATCGATCTATCTTTGGTGTTTTGGAAATTCTCCAGTCATTTTCAACCTACTCTGGGCTGATGGTCAACTTTAGAAAATCCTCTATTCTTATAGGAGGTGTTGAGACTCAAATCAAGAATGACCTCATTGCTGCAAGTAGTTTCTCAAGTGGATCCCTTCCTATCTCTTATTTGGGCATTCCTCTAGTAGCGGCTAGTCTTTCTTATAGAGAATGTGAGCTCATTCTTGAGAAGATCCGTTCCAAAATTGAAGGGTGGAAGTGCAAGTTTCTCTCCTTTACAGGCCGTATACAGCTCATTTCTTCTGTCCTCCAAGGGTGCTACTTCTATTGGGCTGGCCTTTTTGGCCTACCAAGGAAGACTAGTGATGCTATTGAATATCTGTTTGCAAAATTCCTATGGTCAGGTCTGGATCTCAAGAAGAAAATTCATTATGTTAGTTGGGCCAAAATATGTCTTCCTAAGGATGAAGGGGGGCTGGGAATTAGAAGAGTGCAAGACATGTGTAAAGCTGGAGCTATGAAACAGTTAATTGAACCTGATTTCCAACAAGAATAACCTATGGGTCCAATGGCCTAGAAGCAAATATCTCAAAAAAGACTCAGTATGGACTGTAAAATCATCTAAGAATTACTCTTGGATATGGAGACACCTTCTCAAGCATCGAGATTTTCTGAAAACAAAATTGGTTATCTCTAGGATCAGGAGAAGACACATATTTCTGGCTACACCCTTGGATGGATGGCGACGTCTTATGGAACAGGATTGCAAATTTTTCTTCCTATGTGAATATTAGCAGCAAAATGGCCAAAGTGAGTGACTATTGGGACGGATCATCATGGAAGGAATGCCCCATAATGACATCCAAATATTCAGAAACTTATGGGTGGAGATTCATCAACATCAATGGCAGCCGAGAGATAGAAGGGATAGCATTCAGTGGATAAAGTCCAATGGCACTCGATCGGACTTCTCCATCAAGGAAGGTTGGAAAGCTGTTCGGCAGCATAGCCCCAAGGTTTGTTGGTATGGGGCCATCTGGTTTCCTTCTAATACCCTTAAAGCACTCCTTTGTCACCTGGAGAGCATCCTTGGATGCTCTTCCCACTGCCAATCAGCTCCAAATCCGAGGGATCTTTGTTTCCCCGAGCTGCTGTTTTTGCTGGAATGGGAGTGACTGCAGAAATCACCTTTTCTTTGAATGCGATTATTCAAAATTCATTTGGAGAAAATGCAACTCTAAGTGTAAGCCGAGACCTGGAAGACCTTCTACATGTGAAAATGAAGCCTCTCATTTGGCAACCTCCAGCTCCAAGGGAAGCAGCCTGCCTGTCTTGTATTCATAAGATTGTCTCAATGCCATGGTTTATCACATATGGAAGGAGCGTAACACTAGAATTTTCTCCAGAATTTCTGAACCAAAAGAAACTGTAGCAAATGAACTCATCAGAGAGATTGAAGATAAAATCTCAACTATGTATTTCAAAAATCCTCCCAATCAACTAGAGTCCTTATGTTCTCAATGGATTATTGATGTCCATTAGTCCTTTGTAGGGTCCGGCTTAAGGTCGGATTCCAAGTTGTATTGGGTCTGTTTGTATTCTAGTGCTGGGCGCAGGGCCTGTGTCCCTCCCTGCCTAGCAGGTTGTATGTTAGCTCCTTTTCTCCGGGTTTAATAAAATTATCTATTTACCCCAAAAAAAAAAAAAAACTTTTTTTTTTTTTTTCAGTTGCAAACTATGAAAACATTAAACTATCATTGATCGATCATTCGTATCTTTTAGTGGTATTTCGCAGTTCATAAATTGGGACAAACAGAGAATCCAAGAAAGCTCTACCTATGAATCCATAATCTATAATTTGCTCTGGATATTTTTCTGCTTTGCCTCCGTCGCTGAAGCTGTTTCTGGTCCATCTCCTTCCACTTTGTGAGTCCCAGCTTGCTCACTCTTTGTTTTCTCATCATCTTGAAGAGATTGGAGCCATTTAATTATTTCATATATTGAAGCGCAGCCTAAACGTACACATCAGAATAAGAATTAAGGGCCGAGGCAACAACAAAAGAAATTTTCACCAAATAAATAGAAAGAAAGAAAGAAGAGAAATTTAAAATATTCCAGGGTATGCAAATATAAATATAATAAATGAGCAAGAGAGATGGAATTAGGGCTCTGATAGTCATATTCCAAAACCAATAAAGAGAGATGAAAACTTAATTACCTGGGATGACTCTGCGAGCCACTTTGCCGAGGGGATTTTCGAAGATGTTGACGGACTTGTCAAGGATCCTCTGCCGGGCTTCAGGACCAGGGATGAACTGCCCAAGCTTGTGCTTTGCTTCGCTAAGACGCGTAGCTTCATCTGAAAATTTTCTCCTCACATTCTTGACGGCTGAGTTGACGACATCAGTTAGATCCATCTCTCTCCCTCCCCGCCGATCAGTCGAGTGCCTTCAAAGGCAAAGTGAGGATGGATGTCGAAGCCATTCATTTGCAAAGGAAAGTGGGGTTGGTCCATCTTTTCTCTTTTTAATTCAAAAAATGGTCATAAAAGTGAGAGATCTGAGAAATCATTTTTTCGGGGTTCCAAGGTGGGTCCACCACACTGGTCACAGGTCGCCAGCGCTAAAAACATAGTTAAATTAAGTTCAGGTTTTGATTTGATCCAGATCGAATCAGACTGATTCATTTTCAATTGGGATTTGACTTTACCTATAAGTACCCGTTTGTTTGCAGATAAAGGGATAGGATTATTTTTTACTAAAAAAAAAAAAAAAGGGGGATAGGATTATTGTACGGTTTTATAAATCATGTAAGTTCGGTGATATGGGGTGGAATTTACACAAAAACAAAATTTGTTGTGTTAGCTGCTCGCGCCCTCCAAATTCTCCAAGCCACCCAACCGAAAGTCCAACAATTGATATTTTTCAAAGGGTCTGATAAAAACAAAAAGGAAAAAAAAAGAAGACACTGTTCATAGGGAATCCACAACGGCCTCTTTTTAGGATAGAAATCTTCTCCAATTGGAGTATCAACAGGAAAATGGTCAGCCACCGCTTCACTCGTGCTTACAAAATCCGACGGAGTTGCATAGAATCTTACATCACGTAGTGCCAAAGGTAAGTTAAGCCACTAACATGAATATGAAGTTAATCAAGAATGTAAAGGGATAGCCAAAAATCTGGATTCGATTCGAATTCTCATTTGTTTAGGGGAATCTGAATAATCGGATTTGAATCTGGATAGCAGAAGTCAGATTTAGATGCGGATTCGGATATCAGTTAAACGGCCAGGATTATATCCGCTCTGTTTAGCCTAGTGTTAAAATACATATAACCTCTTAATGTTTATATAGTCATTTAAGGTTTCGTGTCTTATTTTCTTAGGGTAGGCTATATATTTGTTTTAAACTAGGGATTTTCATGCAATTTGTATTCTAATTCCATTTTCTGGATTTGAATTGGATTTTAACGGAAAATTCGGTTAAAATTTCTAATTCTGATTTGGATTTGATTTTTATAGATTCGTCGGATTTCAGATCAGATTCGGATAGGTTAGTTGGTAAACGGATTCGAATTCGGATAGTGGTGTATCTGATTCAAATTCGATCCGTTTACATCCCTACATGAAGCTTCATTTTTCCTTCTTCGTTCCTGCTCCATCTCCAAGTTTTGGTACCTTCTTCGTTCCTGCAACCTCTCCATCTCTAAGTTCAAGCAGTAGGCTGGTAGTGTGTCGAATGCACTAATTTTAATTATGTGCTTTTTGACTGACTTAATTAATAAACTATAGCCTAGGTAAGTAAAGGTTGATCCCACAAAGAATGATTTGATTAAAGTTTATATTTTACTCAACCTAAAAATACTAAATAATACTAAGCAATCACAATAACGAAAAGGGCTTTGATTGGTTGAATCAAACTGAAAATAAACAGACATAATTTAAATGAAAAAGTAATTAATGAAAATATTTAGTTCTTGATTCAATCTCCACCCACACATGCAATGAGTAAAATTAATCATAACGTTAATCTCTTTCTCCTAATTAGAATTAAAGACCCTAGATAACAATAAGCTTTGTTACCTAGGTTTTACCTTTTATATCTCTACAGAAACAAGCTCTTCAGAGAGATCTAACCATTGAACAACACTAAATAAGCTTTCAATTTTTAATTCAACTGCAGCGTAAAGTAAGAGGAGAACAAGTCAATCTAAGCAACAATCTCTCACAAGCGAAGATTATTTAACTTATGTTATTTCATTCATAGTGATGAGATTAAAATTTAGACATATCATCTACCACTATTTGCTACTTCTGATTAGAAACAAGATAATTACGTATCACAATTTCTAAATCTAGCAATCAATATCAGTCTAACCGATTCAGCAAATTATTACTGAACTATTCAGACAAACATAATAGATAAAGATAGAAGAATAATATAAACAATTTCAATAAAAGAGAGAAGAAGAACAACGTTACTCAAAAATGATTATACCATTAACATAAGTTTAGGCTTCAAAATCCCCTTGAACTAAATGAGAAAACTAACTAAACATTACAATTTTTTCAGAGAGAGATTGAAGAAAAATCATAAAGAGAGAGAGAGAGAGAGAGGGAGAGATTATCTTCAACTCTAGTACTCTATTTATAGAGATAGCACTGACAATCCTTTGTAACTTAGAATTCCTTCTTTGTTTAGAATTCTAAAATTATAGAGTTTCCTTCCTTAGAGTCTTCTAGAATAGTAGTTTCCTTATCTGACTCATTCAAAATCAATTCAACATCTTCTATTTCAGGTTTCCTAATTTGAGTAGGAAACTCTATATGGAACTTTCATCCACGTTGAATGCTTTAATCAGATTATGCGGCTACTCCAATTCGGATTAGAATCAACTTCCCATACTAGATTTCGAAATAACATTTGGGGGGCTAAATGAACTCGGATTTTTACCCATAATACCACTCTGGAAAGCTTGAGACGTCATCTACAACTTCACTGAAGACCACTTTTAAATTTTGAAACTCTGTCAATGTCAAAAACCTATATGAAGCTCAGAACGTTAATATTGAGAATGTTAGAATTTTCTTATCTTTTAGCAATTAATTCACAAAATCTCAAAAATATGCCAAACTAATAAAATAAATTCTAATAAGCTTAATAATGCATAAGACATTAAAAAGTATAGTGCAAATGGATAAAAATATAAAAATCACACATTTATCGTAGGCCCAAATTTCTCTATAAAATAAAAAGAGAGCAAGGGGACTCGAAGGATGAGGATTTCCTTCATCTACAATCAAACCCAGAAATCAAGAACAAAATTAATAATAAATCAGAAATTGGAAACAATTCAAACAAGAAAATGGAAACTAATAAAGAAGGAGGCAACCCTTCTTTCCTTTTGATTTTTTCTTCAGCTGTTTTGTGTTTGTCATAGCCCATTTCTTTGGGAGGCAATAAATGATGACGAAATCAAGAATGTAGAGCCTCATTTATTGCCTCCCAAAGAATAGACTATGACCATATCACCCACTGATTTTGTCATAGCCCATTTCTAGATACGTGCATGATACCCAAGTAACCCGAATGGTGACCCGATCCACCCAAGATCCACAAATTTGTTGTGATTCACTAACCACACTATGTAGTCTACATATAAAATATACATCAAAATCAAGTAAACAATACAGATTGAGATCGTAGAAACATGAGCTTGTGATATAGCTACACCTAATTCCAGACTAGTTAATGCAAAAACTATAAATAAAGGACCAGGATCTCTTATGAAATATAAAATATCATTCATACATAGCATAGTCCAAGCGTACCCACTTAAAATCTTTATCGAACTATTACTGGCCATCATAAGTAACACCAGTTCCCACGTCGATCCAAAGAACCTAACCCTACCAAGTAATACCTCCCCTTTTCGAGACCTTAATCGTATAACCCACCTATGAAGTTTCACTCCCCCAGTTCAATTATGAACTATTCAACCCTTGCTTCCTGATCCTAGATATGTGATTCTAGACTAGGTCTTGTCCGATCCATCCCATTTTCCTCTACTGAGACCAGGATCCAGACGCTTATTCCCCTACACCCAAACTCATTCTCCTCCCGGTTCTAGCCCTAGAAATCCTTGTCCTGATAACCCTTAAGGAATCCAAACTCCCTCTCCTTTATCTTAGCATCCAGGCCTGGTCCCCCAAACCCAATTTGGTCACTGATAACCATAGCATCCCCCCCTTCCCCCTGTGCAAACATTATCTATCGTTGATCAAATCCAGCAGTACCACTAACTTAAGCCAGGGATTGAATATTAACCATGCAAGGGAATCACCAATGCCTGAGAACCCATGCAAGGAACCTGAGAAGAGATGGATGAGAGCATCTAAAACGGCCCCTATAAAAGGCAAAAAAAAAAAAAAAAAAAAAAAAAAAAAAGGGTGGTGGGGGAGTGTAGCCATGGCTATTGAACCCTGGAACATCAAGGGGCTCAATTCCTCCTATAAGCATCGAGCTATGAAGAAATATTAAAAAAAAATTTTAATTTATGTGTTTGAATTATCATATTATCATTGACTCAAAAATCGAGGAAGGAGAGTGCGGATTTTAAATTGAAAAGTATTCTTGGAGGGTAGAAGACTTGCCACAATATTTGCCAGGATAATTTGGCAAGATTAGTTGTGGGTTGGGATTCTGCCATAGTGGATGTAGAGGTCTTGAGTACCCATCAACTCATTCATAGCGAAGTGGTCTTTAAAGCCTCTACGAAGGAGGTTTACTGTTCTTTGTTTGGCTGTGTATGCATTGAAATCCAAAGAGGAGAGAGCTCCCCTATGGGCTGACTTGGTCAGGGCTAGAGTGGCATCTACAGGTTTGTGGACAGTAGTGGGAGATTTCAACATTATGAGGTTTGGGAATGAAAAAGTGGGAGGGCTGCCCCCTAATTCAAAAGCCATGAGGGAGTTTAATGATGGTGTTGCAAGAAATGGGCTAGGGGACATCAATTGCAAAGGTGAAATGCTCACTTGCTAAACCAAGAAAATAGGGGAAAAGAGGATATTTTGTAAACTAGACAGATGCCTCATTAACCACGATTGGATTGATAGGTTCAGAGCCTCTGAGGCCAATTTTGCTCCTAGGGGTATTTCTGACCATTGCCCATGTATCCTGAAGGTAGAGGAGCTCTCAAATTTTACCCCGAAGCATTCCAAATTCTTTAATTTTTGGATTCAAGATCCTCTCTTCCATGATGTGGTGAAGAAAGCTTGGGAGGAATCTCAAGTTAGGGGCCCGAATCCCTGGATGGTGGTGGCCTCGAAAGTTTAAAATATCAAATCTACTTTGAAGGAGTGTAATAAAACCAACTTTGGAGACCTATGTGAGGTAGTGGAAGTCTTAGAATCTAGCCTCCATGCTTGCCAGAAGATAACAGTAGATGACCCCTTCAATCCTAGGATGGCTGAGTTAGAGAAGGAATTTAAGGAAAAACATTCAGAAGCCATGGGAAAAGAGGAAGCTTTGCTCAAGTAGAAATCTAGACTGAGATAGTTGGATTTGGGAGACTCTAGTGATAAGTACTTTTTATAAGCACCCCCTTTTTTCCACCTCTCCTTAGTCCAAATCAGCTCAAGAAAAAGTAAGAAGAAGCTAAAAAAAAGGCAAAAAAGGTATAGTGGCCAATCCTAGTCAACACCCAGTCAACCCTAGCCAGCACATAGTGAGCACCTAATCAACACCCAGTCAACCCTCGCTAGCAACTAGCCAACATACAGTCATCCCCAGTCAGCACCCAATCAATACCTAGTCAAGACCTAGTTGTCTCCCAGTCACTTGGGATCCTCCATACTCACCTAGGGTCATCCCTAGTCATTGCCCAATCATCATTCAGTCATCCCGAGTCATCATCCAATTACCCTGTTATAAGGACAAAAATGGTTAAAAATGGAAATAGAGTCACCACCTAGACAATGTCACACCCCAATTCTGCACCAACCAGAATGGTGTGATGAACCGTTAATAAATCAACGGTTCAACCAGGATCTCAAAATAGGCTATCCCATATATGATAAACCAAAACACATTCCACATTAATCAGAGGTAATAAAATAAATAGCGGAAGTCTTACAAATAATGAACTGAGGTCTAATCATGATAAATAACTAATATTCCAATTATTTTCAAGTAACCAAAACATAATTTAATACATATTACAATATCCAAATACGAAATCTAAACACTAAGCGTATCCACAGCTGAAACACTTGCTTAACGAACCATGTTCGTCCTCCACAGCTTGCTCATCATAGCCGCCACATGTTCATATGTTGGCGTGTCGACATAATCTTCAATCATAGTACCTGCAACATCAGAAACTAAAAAGAATTTTGCATGCGAGGGTCAGCTCTCCAACTTGAGCTCAGTGAGAAAACAAAACAATGCAACAATACATATGCATGCGATCAATTCATATCTTTGATCTGATTTTACGTTTGCACTGTGCTATAGAAAGGATAGGTGGCCGCCGCACCTCTATGCACGAGAGTGTGGATACGCCCGATGCCCACAATGGACATTGTACACGAAGGTCACGTTTATCACTGCACAACTCCATACTAACAAATAAACCCCTGATGGCTAGGGCTGCAAACGGGGCTCGCTACTAACCAATCCTAATGTCAACCAATGTATCCAAGGCCTCACCCCAGCATCCCTCAGAGCACCTGTAGAGATAGAACTAAGGCCCCTCGGTAGAGTATAGGACTCAAGGACCGAGACCCTCCTTGATGCCCTACATCGCAATAGTTCTGCTAAGGTAACGGCGATACGATGATGCTAATGCACAAGACTTGAGTCAGAGATAGAGCTAAAGTGTCCGGATCAAACACCGCATAACACCTCCCCTGATGCCCTACTCGCATCAAGCACACTAACCACACACAAACATTCACATGCCTATTCCTAGCATCAATCATCATCATCATGTTATAAGTAAACAAAATTAAATATGCATGAACAATAATAGCAGAAATATTGGATGACATGTTGAATGCACATTACAAGCATATTCACATAGAATCAAGCATGGCATTGGACTCAAGAAAATAAAAGTAATTTATTATTAACCAATTAGTTTAGGTCTTGTTTCCTCACCTTAGCTTGCTAGTATATCCTCTTTCAAGCTTTAAGAATCACCTTTATATTGTTAATATATTGCTAAAAGACCTAACAAAGTCGATAGAATTTAATTAGATTTTATTCCAATTTTTCTAACTTACTGTTAACTGTAGGGTCGATGGGTCTATCGACCCTAGGTGCGACCACCTCTTTTCTGGATTTCCCCAACACTGGGGGTTGATGCTAGGGTCGGACCTGCCATCGACCCTAGGTGCGACCCCCCATGGTTTGAGTAAAAAATATCAGATTTTGTTCTCTCTTTCATGGTTGGGTCCTATGGCTTACTTCCACAATCCATTCTATACATGTTCTATGGTTTAGAACTATACTTTATTCACCTACATGGTTTTAATGATCTCCTCCATGGTTTCCATTGAAACGAAACCATGGATGGATGATTTGGGTTCCTCCTAGATAATCTCCTCTTCATTATCTACTCTAAGGTCTTAAGAAATTCATGGAGATAGTATCCATACCTGAGAAGTATGCTTCTTCCTCTGAATCCCTTCTCCTTGGTCTTCTTCTCCACTTTCCTTCTCTTCTCCTTCTCTTCCTTCTCTTCTCTTTCTCTCAATCCAATTAGGGTTGTAAAAGGAGTAAGAGAGGCTTAGGTACGTCCTATTTATAGAGTGAAATCTCCCAAAATAAGTCCCATTGAGTTTAGGAAATGTTCCAATTGAAATTCGGAAGGTTTCCTAATTTTTGGTTCGTGCTATTTTTTTCGAATACCGAGGGTCGATGGGAGGGTCGATGGGAGGGTCGGACAATTCATAGACCCCCTGCGACCCCTGGTCACGGGTCGATGGGAGGGTCGATGGGGGGGTCAGACCTACCTGTTAAAACCTGCGACCCTACCCTCATTTTGACTGTTTTTGAGTAAATTTTCATTTTGGGTCTTGGTTTTTCTTCACACACTTGGTCCACTTGGCTCAACCATGATATGTAGACGGGTCCCGACACAAAATATAAGGTTAAGCCGGGTTTGTGGCATGCGGGTCTTACAACTCCACCACCCTTACAAGAAATTTCGTCCTCGAAATTTGAAAGTACGGATCTTACAACTCCCCCATCCTTAAAATAAATTTTGTCCTCAAAATTTGAATTTACTTCGGAGTCAATAGGTGGGAATTCTATTTCCGCATTGCATCTTCTTCCTCCTATGCACTCTTCTCCACGTCTTGTCTTCGTCAGATTATCTTCATATAATAATTATCCCAGTTTTGGAAACATTATACCTTCCAACTAGTGAACTAGGCTAGTACCACTTCAATAGTTAAACATTCTATCTAATCCAATGATTCCGTGGTCAATACCTTTGATATGGGTCTCTAATGTACTTCTTCAATAGAGACACACGAAATACATCATGCACACTAGACATGGATAGCGGTAACACTAATTGATATGTAACTTTTCTACGTCTCTCCAAAGTTTATAAGATCTAACACATATATAGAATACAATTTTCTCTTCTTGTCTAATCGTTTCAAACTGCGCATAAGTGATATCTTCAAAAACAACACTTTGTCACTTATGGCGAACTCGAGGTCTTGGTGTCTATTCTGACAACCCTGAGCTATCCTGCCCCTTTTCTTTGATCTTGTCTACCACTCGATAGTTTTCTTCATTAGACTTAGGTTTCCAAAATTCTTCATTCACCAACTTTATTCCAAAATAAAGGAATTTGACATTTCTACAGTACCATGCTTGATAGGTGACATTTACATGGTAGCTTAATAGCAACTTCAATTCACGGTAACTTTTCAACTCAAGTTCCTTGAAATCAATTTCATAAACTCGGGGCATATCTCTTAGGATTTGTATAGTCCGCCCCGACTGTCTGTCGGTTTAAGGTAAAATGTGGTACTAAACTTCAACTTTGTTCCCATTGTTTCCTATAGATCCTTCCAAAACTTCAAGATAAAGCATGAGCTTCTGACCGACACTAAGCTCTCAGGCATACCATTCAATCTGACAATACTATCCATATATAGCTTAGTTAGCCGCTCCAAAGCATACCGAGGTTGTATCGCAATGGAATAAGCTATCTTCATAATGCGATCAACAATCACCCAAACTGCGTCAATCGATCAGTGGTATACCGGTGACATAGTTCATTGTAATGCAGTTCCACTTTCAGACTGGCTCCGATAGTTATTATAGTAAGCCATGTTGGTCTTTGTCTTTCAGTCTTTACTTGTTGATAATCCAGATAATGGAACACGCATTACACCACCTTTGTTATCATTTATCTTTACCAATACAATCTCTTCAGCTCATGATACATATTGGTACTCCAGGATGTCCTGAATATTGAGTACAATGGGCTCTTATCATTATCCTCTTCCTGACATCCGAATCTTTATCTTTAGGTATTCAGAATCTACCACTGTATCTGAGTACCGTCTCCGCATCCAAAATAAGTCAGGTTTGGTTTTTTTTTCTCCAAATCTCCTTGCATTGTTCTTATATACAGATCTAACAAAATTGCTACTTTTACTTCATCCATTAATTTAGAGATGATCTTTAATGTACTGAACGCAAGCGAAGAATTATTGCTCCATAAGTTCATCCATAAGTTCTCGCTTAATTGGATCATCCCTAGCTTCTATTATATGTTACTCTTTTCCAAATCCGAATCTGTGCTTGCAGAACATAAGGCAACATTTATACTCGGTCCTTCTTCAGACCTCATAATCCTTTTTTTTGCGTAAGGCCTTAGCTACTACATTAGCCTTGCTCGGGTGACACTGAATATCACAGTCTTAATCCTTGGGCAATTTCAGCTATTTTATCCTCATGTTCAACTCTTTCTGGTGAAGAGATAAATAAACTCTTGTATTCCCATTAAATCTAACATTCTTATCCGTATAGATAATGTCTCCAAGTCTTGATTGCATGAATCACAATTGTTTACTCCAATCATGAGTTGGGTAACTTGTCTCATGCTCTTTCAGTTTTCTTAAAGCATATGAAATCGCTTATTTACCTTACATCAACCCGCATCCTAGATCCAATCCGAAAGCTCCGATGGATAGGGTAAAAGGTTTCCCTGGTGCCGGAACGATCAAGATGGGAGCTGATATCAATCATTCTTCACACTTGTTAGTCCAATTAAACTCCTCTCCCTTCCTGGTTAGCTTGGTAAGAGGTTTTGCGATCTTGGAGTGGTCCTCTACAAATCGTCTGTAATAACCAACTAAACCCAAGAAACTTCTGATCTTCATGATGTTCTTTAGGGGTTTCTCACCATATGATTACTTCTATCCTAATAGGGTCCACTTTAATCCCTTTTATGATGGTACGTGATCTAAGAAGATTACTTTGTTTAATCGGGTCTCATATTTCTTGGACTTGGCATAAAGCTTTTCACTTCTCAGCTGTTGTGAAGCTGTTCTAAATTCCGTTGTATGAGTTGCTTCATTCTTGGAATCAACCAAATATCATCCATGAAAACTATGACCGACGTGTCCAACATGTCATGAAACACCCAGTTCATCAGTTCCATAAAAGATGTAAGGGCATTGGTTAATCTAAACATCAAAATCGATAACTCATAATGTCCAATCCCGATTCTAACAGCTATCTTCGAGATATTTCTGTCCAAATTCTTCAGCTGATGCTATCTTGATCGAAGATCAATCTTAGAAAATACCTTTGCTCCTTGCAACTATTTAAACAAGTCATCGATCTGAGGTAGTAGATATCGATTCTTGATCTTGAACTTGTTTAGTTCCCGGTAGTCTATGCATAATTTGACACTACCGTCCTTCTTCTTCACGAATTCCATTGGCGTTCCCTGTGATGTAATACTTAGCTGATTAGAACCCTTGTCTAATAACTCTTGTAGTTGAGTCTCAATTCCTTCAACCCCATAGGAGCTTACTCTATGGTGCCTTTGACACAAGTATCGTCCTTGGTAACAAGTCGATGACGAACTCGATCACTTAATCAGATGGTAACCCGATAAGTTTCCTGGAAATACATCAAGAAATTCACGCATCACATCAATATCTTCCATCTGTGGTGCTTCTTTGGTAACGTATACCACAAGATACCATATATCCAACTTCTTTCTCTTCAAAGCATCTCTTCGCCTTTAGCATAGAGAGGATCAGCTTTCTTTTCTTAGGCAACATACTACCAATAATACTAAATTATATGTCGTCTTTATTCTTGAATGATAACCTCTTCTATGCACCTAATCACTTGTAGAGTGTTGAGACAACCAGTCTATTTCCAAGATGACTTCAAAGTCTACCATCTCAAGTCGACTCCGGTTGCTTCCAAATTCTGTTCATCCATAAGATTTGGACATTGTTCGTAACACTTATCCCATACAACATCTAGTCCAAAGGGCTTGAACTAGCAAAATCTGGTATAAGGTCTTAAGAGCTTGTCTAGTTCCTTCATCTCTTATGATTTTCAAAGACTATTGCTAACAATCTCATATCTTGAAAAGTTCATTAGCTTATATTTCCTTTATCACTTCTGTTCTATCCTGATCTATCTTTCATATACCTCGAAAAATATCTTGTGATTGTTACCTCATATCCCAAGTCTATCTATAAGCATTAGGGTATATGCTTATAAATTCATTAATTCATCTAAACTCTTGTGGTCTTTTCTTAATCAATCACTCAACATTGGGCATAACTCAATTATCATTGTATTAAATCGAGTACTATTAATGCCATGATTTTTTTTTTGACTTTATCCTTGTATCCACTCTTAGATTTGCCTTTAGGAATCTTCTACCTTGTCAAAATTCATACCGATATAGCCATCCTTAACTCTAATTGAGTGCTATCTATTTCTTTACTGGCTACTCTTGATAGTTCTCTCTTTTGCTCATGCACTCTTTTATAGACATGACTCATATCCATCTATTTAAAAATCTCAAAATAGATTCTCCATTACTTCATCGGAGGTCTCTTGGCTATAGCATTTAATCTGAATCCAATCATCTTTCTTCCAATCATTCCATTATCACTACACATCTTTATCAACAATGATCAGAGAGTGTATAAATCAGAATGTTTATCCAAAATAATTCATTTCCTTCTTTCAATTTAGCATAATGGCAACACTTGCTTTATCTAGTGAACCTAGGTTTAAAGGATCAGGAGTAAATCTGTGGTAATCCAACCGGCATCCAAAGGTCGTTAGATTGCACGGTGGTCCAAATACATGGAATAGAGGTTTTTCAGTTCTCAACCTCATGGTTACAGGTTCTATCGAATATATAATGCCATTGGTCGATGCACTACAGGAGTAAATCTGGAGAAAGGTTTCGCACATCAGTAAATCAGGTATAATCTGGAGAAAAATTTCGTACATCAATAAATCAGGTGTAAATCGAAAAGATGTACGCTCAACATGATTAAACATTTAACTATTCGTTCAGTTCACATCTCTGTTCATGTGGTCGATCATGAAAGTTGCTAAGATTGGTATAATCAGGACTACTACTAAAGAAACAATATTTATGACTTCAATTGATAGGTTAAATCAAGAAGGTATCCTGTTAAGGTACGAGAATTAAAATCTGGTATGTGCATCCTCTATAATCATATAGTAAATCAATAATGCACCGCATTCTATATAAACTATCTTGCCATATGGCCACAATAGATTCGATCTTTGTTGAAAATGTTTGAGGCTTCATCTTTAAAAAATATTCCTCAACCCCTGTTGGATCATTCTGTCATAATGCAGCTATCCCATACTTCGGTGGCTGATAAGGGTAACTACCTTGATGCACTGCTTGTTGTGCACCAAACTTCTGCACGGGGGTGTGCATTACTGGGACTTGCTATATGGTAGGCACTGTGTTATAGTTAACAGGTGTTGGGGTATAGTGTTGCTACCAATTGGTACCGTACTTGGTTTGACTCGGAGGTGTTGATGTGGCATCGACAACTTGGTAGTAATTCACATAGCAACTTGCATAGTCGGTCTCATCTGTTGTTGCTCTTGTATTTTATTGGGCCAAGTTTATTACAACCATAGCCAAGGTATTTGGTAGTCCAGGTGGTTGGCTGGAGTGGCTGGTTGTTCACACTTTTAATTCGATACAGTCTGATTATCTACTCAAAAGAGTTTTTATTATCCATTCTCGACCCTGATAGTCATGGGGTCAAGTTGCAACCTCTTCTTAATGCTCAGCGGGTAATGGATCAGCTTGTGGTGGATCTCACTCTGAGTTTCCATGTCACCCAGAGTATAACTTTATCTTCTTGTAGTTATTCTTATTCATAATGTATGGCCATTATTCTCCTATCTCTGTTGGATTTAGCTCGAGATCTTTCTCTTTATCTCCACAGGGATTTAGGCATTACTAACCATTTTTCTTCTTTCTCGGTCATGCATCGAGTTTCACATCTTGTGAGTACCAACTCGGTATTCCAACTTTTCTACTTTACAGAAGCTCCCTTCTTGCTACTGTACTTTATCTGTTGTATTTCTAGATAATTGTTCGACTTATAGATAATACCCTATATCATTTGTTTATTAGGATAATTTTTTTGTCTTCTCTTTCTGTTTGAGTGTATATATATATGGTTCCACCTCTTATATGTACGTTATTGTCTTGTTTAAGTTCTGTCTCAACCAACACAGATGCTTATAGTTTGTTTGTATTAAAGCTTTTAATTTATCCTAACTCAGTTCATGAACTCCAGTGGTAGTATTTAGGTTTAATGGGTAAGGCCTACGAGAGCTCTGATACCAAGTTGTCACACCCCAATTCTGCACCAACCAGAATGGTGTGATGAACCGTCAATAAACCAACGGTTCAACTAGGATCTCAAAATAGGCTATCCCACATATGATAAACCAAAACACATTCCACATTAATCAAAGGTAATAAAATAAATAACGAAAGTTTTACAGATAATGAACTGAGGTCTAATCATGATAAATAACTAATATTCCAATTATTTTCAAGTAACCAAAACATAATTTAATACATATTACAATATCCAAATACGAAATCTAAACACTAAGCGTATCCACAGCTGAAACACTTGCTTAACGAACCATGTTCGTCCTCCACAGCTTGCTCATCATAGCCGTCACATGTTCATATGTTGGCGTGTCGACATAATCTTCAATCATAGTACCTGCAACATCAGAAACTAAAAAGAATTTTACGCGCGAGGGTCAGCTCTCCAACTTGAGCTCAGTGAGAAAATAAAACAATGCAACAATACATATGCATGCGATCAATTCATATCTTTGGTCTGGTTTTACGTTTGCACTGTGCTATAGAAAGGATAGGTGGCCGCCGCACCTCTATGCACGAGAGTGTGGGTACGCCCGATGAACTCTCACCGTCGCCCACAGCACCCACAATAGACATTGTATACGAAGATCACGTTTATCGCTGCACAACTCCATACCAACAAATAAACCCCTGATGGCTAGGGCTGCAAACGGGGCTCGCTACTAACCAATCCTAATGTCAACCAATGTATCCAAGGCCTCACCCCAGCATCCCTCAGAGCACCCATAGAGATAGAGCTAAGGCCCCTCGGTAGAGTATAGGACTCAAGGACTGAGACCCTCCTTGATGCCTTACGTCGCAATAGTTCTGCTAAGGTAACGGCGATACGATGTTCCTAATGCACAAGACTTGAGTCAGAGATAGAGCTAAAGTGTCCGGATCAAACACCGCATAACACCTCCCCTGATGCCCTACTCGCATCAAGCACACTAACCACACACAAACATTCACATGCCTATTCCTAGCATCAATCATCATCATCATGTTATAAGTAAACAAAATTAAATATGCATGAAAAATAATAACAGAAATATTGGATGACATGTTGAATGCACATTACAAGCATATTCGCATAGAATCAAGCATGGCATTGGACTCAAGAAAATAAAAGTAATTTATTATTAACCAATTAGTTTAGGTCTTGTTTCCTGACCTTAGCTTGCTAGTAGATCCTCTTTCAAGCTTTAAGAATCACCTTTATATTGTTAATATATTGCTAAAAGACCTAACAAAGTTGATAGAATTTAATTAGATTTTATTCCAATTTTTCTAACTTACTGTTAACTGTAGGGTCGATGCTAGGGTTGATGGGTCTATCGACCCTAGGTGCGACCACCTCTTTTCTGGATTTCCCCAACACTGGGGGTCGATGCTAGGGTCGGACCTGCCATCGACCCTAGATGCAACCCCCCATGGTTTGAGTCAAAAATATCAGATTTCGTTCTCTCTTTCATGGTCGGGTCCTATGGGTTACTTCCACAATCCATTCTATACAGGTTCTATGGTTTAAAACTATACTTTATTCACCTACATGGTTTTAATGATCTCCTCCATGGTTTCCATTGAAATGAAACCATGGATGGATGATTTGGGTTCCTCCTAGATAATCCCCTCTTCATTATCTACTCTAAGGTTTTAAGAAATTCATGGAGATAGTATCCATACCTGAGAAGTATGCTTCTTCCTCTGAATCCCTTCTCCTTGGTCTTCTTCTCCACTTTCCTTCTCTTCTCCTTTTCTTCCTTCTCTTCTCTTTCTCTCAATCCAATTAGGGTTGTAAAAGGGGTGAGAGAGGCTTAGGGACGTCCTATTTATAGAGTGAAACCTCCCAAAATAAGTCCCATTGAGTTTAGGAAAGGTTCCAATTGAAATTAGGAAGGTTTTTTAATTTTTGGTTCGTGATGTTTTTCTCGAATACCGAGGGTCGATGGGAGGGTCGGACAATTCATAGACCCCCTGCGACCCCTGGTCACTGGTCGATGGGAGGGTCGATGGGGGGGTCGGACCTGCCTATTAAAACCTGCGACCCTACCCTCATTTTGACTTTTTTTGAGTAAATTTTCATATTGCATCTTGGTTTTTCTTCACACACTTGGTCCACTTGGCTCAACCATGATATGTAGTTGGGTCCCGACACAAAATATAAGGTTAGGCCGGGTTCATGGCGTGCGGGTCTTACAGACAAGGTCTAGGACCTATAAATATAATTTCTCAAATGAGAAATACTAATGACTCACGTAATGGATTAAGGCTTATGGTCGGAACTAGAAAACAATGGGTAAGTGTCAAGTTACAATTTGAGAAGGTGTTAGGCATCCAAATTGCCAAATCTGAAGATTAGTCTCTATATACTATCCTTTTCTATCCTAATTTAAATTACAGGCAATGGCTAAATAAATTTTAACAGGTACCAGACCTAAGTTCTAGATATATTTCAATCTAAGAGCAAGCCATACAATTATGAATATAACAAGAATGAAAATTTAAGGTGTGATATAGATCAGAAATAAAAATGATTGGATGAAGGACCAATCAGCCAATCTCGAGTAACAAGTGTGCAACCCTCAACACGTTGACAAATAAAAATCACTTTCAACTATTAATGCATAGTTCAAAGTTTGAATGCAATGAATTGAAATTAATTCTAAAATTGACATTTTAAATGACATGAAGAATAGAAAGTAAATTAAAGTAAATTAGTTTAGGACTAAACTCGAATGATAAGCACTCAAGCTACCTACGTATCTTAGGATAAGTCCAAGAATCAAGCCTAATGTACTTCAACCGCTTGGGTTGGTAAAATAGTAGATTCCTATAGTCACTGGTTAAGCTAACAGGTCATCTAGGTTTAGGATATTGAATAGATTCCCACAATTACTAGTCAAACTGGTAGGCCATCTATATAAAGTAATCAAATAAATTTTTACAGCCATTGGTCAAGCTGGTAGACTGTTTATGTATATATAAAGGTTGAAAGGGACTTCCATACTATGATGGAATGCTTGCTCAGGATTGAAAGGGACTTCCATGCGATAATGGAATGTTTGCCCAAAGTTCCATGCGAAGATGGAGAATTGAAATTGAGATTGAATTTGAGAATAAATTTGAAATTGAAATTGTCATTGAAATTGAAATTGAAATTGAATTTTGAGATTGAATTTGAGATTGAAATTGAAATTGAAATTGAATTGAATTTGAAATTGAAATTGAATTTGTAATTGAATTTAAAATTGAATTTGATATTAAAATTGAATTTGAAATTGAAATTGAAATTGACTTTGAGATATGCTTGATGATTGAAATAGTAAAATTTGAAAAATGCAATTAGAAACAAGTGTGAAGAGTACAAGGCATATTATGACGTAAATTGGGTGTTATTGCAACCCTCATGGAAATTGGAGATAAGTATGCAAAGTACAAGGCACACTATGATGCAAATTGGATGTTATTACAACTCTCATTGCAATTGGAGACAAGTATGCAAAGTGCAAGGCACATTATGACATAAATTGGGTGTTATTGCAACCCTCATTGCAATTGGATTGAGCTTGGGTGATGAATATCCAAGCAACCTATGTATCTCAGGGTGAGGTCCGAGAATCAAGCCCATACATAGTTCAGAATGAACTACACGTAAAGAAATATGAAAATGATCTCTACTTGTCAACATATGAGAGTGTGCTCTCGATATTGGAAGATAGGCACCTGAGCCTCGCTTTGTTTTACATACATCCACACATCCACATTTATTTGCGCATCACAAAAGCTTGAGTCCGCACTATGAGAAAAAATTACAAAAATTGTACAAATTCCTATAAGATACATAAGTAGGGATTAGAAATCAAAACTATTAATATATTTCCTTTTTGCATTTATGAGATACATTGAAGGGGGTAGGGAGCATCCTAGTCTATTCTGTCCGTCACTACACTATGAATGGCATGTGCCCCATGCATATCGTATTACCCACCCGCATAGAATAATCATGGGCGCACGATGGCCGAACCCATATACCATATAAAGTAAAGACAGAGAATTAGGGGCGTTATTTGCCCACGAGTAGAGGTTGACCTTTAAGATAATAAGAAAGAGGTAGCACCTCTCCAATGCTGTGTACATTGAATGGAGATGCTCAAGTGACACACTTGTCACTCATATGAATATAAATAAATAAAATATCCGGGAGTACAAGACCATATGTAGAATAGATTATCAAACAAATGATCTAATAAAGCACATCTAAAATTAATGAAATCAGACCGTGAGAAGAATTAATAGAAAAATATGTAAATCCAATAGGAAATTGGAACCAGGTCCTTAAAGTAAAAGTTAATTCAATTAAATGAGAACCTGTTCAATTGAAATGGGAATAATCTAATAATGAGATTTTATTTAATTGGTGCAAATTCATTAGATTTAGGCCTGGTTTAGTGGGAACCAACCAATTGAAATAATAAACCTAATTAATATGATGCAAGATAAACATTTAAAATGAAACTAGTCTGATTAAAATGGGTTTGATTTATTAAAACATGGAAATTGATTCAATCAAGGCGAAATTGATTAATCTGATGGTCTTGAACCATGATGGACCGATTTGACAAGGGGGTGACTTAATTTAAGATGCCGATTGGATTTGTAGTATATGCTAATTTTAGTAATAAATTAATAGAAATTAAATGAACTTTAACTTTGTCACTGGAGAATCAGCATTGAATCCGTGATAGCTTCACAATACCCGCAACAACAGTACAGACATCATAAAAATTATAAATAGTTACAATCAATAAAATTAACTAAAACTATAACAAAGTTGCAGATATTATGCAAACTGAACTAGCTTCAGATCAGGTAGAGAAGGAAGTCTAAAAAATTTTCAAGAATCAGAATCAAGATGAAAAAACAAGATTGCTGGCCTAACAATGAGAATTGAAATACTCGTGGTAATGCAAATGTTGGATTAGAAAATTTAAGAAATCAGATTAGTAATTATAAACAGATTGTTTGAATCAGACCTCATGAAAATAACTTCAGAAATTCATAACTAAATATCAAACTAGGTCATCAACATGAAATATCAGAACAAATCATGATCCAAGAAAAAATCAAGAAAATAAATTGGGACTGAAGGAACCTCATAGAGATTGAATCACCATTGAAGGACTCTAAAGAAACCTGATCGCCATTAAAGAACGTCAAAGAACTAAATCATGATTAAAGAACTACAAAGGGATCAAATTGAATCTTAAAGAAAGAATTGAAACTTACTTTGTCGTCGAAATCAGACCAGGTCAAATTGCAGGGAAACGAATCAGACCACCAGGGAGTAGTAGAAACCAGATCTTCACTGTCGAAGGATCAAGAACCAGATTGCCATGAGATGTCAAGAATAGATTCGCCGGTGCCTGAGAAATCCAACTGAATCGTGCCTAAGAGGAAGCAATTGACGTCAAAATATAGTTCGAATCGCCGAAAAAAAAGTACCAAAACCTAGATCTGAAATCAGGTTTTTAAAATACCAAAACGAAACTCAAATCTCAGCAAAATTGAATTGAATACGCTGTTGGAGTTTCCGCCATTGTACCATGCTACCGCCGTCGCCGTCGCACTAAGTTACTGCCATCGTCGTCGCACCAGGTCGCCGCTGCTATGCCTTCTTCTTCCTCCTTCTCTCTGTTCTCAACTCATTCTCTCTTCTTGCTCTCTTTCTTGCTCCCTACGTTTCTTGCTCCTTACGTTTTCTCTTAAATGGAATTCCTAAAAAATGATTTCATCCCTTCATTGTTTCCTTTTATAACCCATTTGTCCATGATTTTTCCAAAATGTCCTTAAAAGTCAAGTCACTATAACTTTTGTTTGATTCTAACGCAACCTTAGGAACTTTCCTTTTTTTTTTTTTAAATATAAATTTATTTATTTTAATGTTTCCTTTTATTAATTTCATTGGTTATTTAAAAAATAGGTTTAGATTTTTTTTTTTTTTAATGAACCTCAAAAATTATCTCGTGTTACTTTATGCTACCATATTGAAACATACAAACTGATTTAAAGCTATCTATAAAAGTTATGTTGATCCGACTATGACCATTTCAAAAAATATATTAAAAAATAAATTATTTTACTATTTTTATTGCTAATTCTAATTCATCTTATCTTATTGGCTGCCATATTTGTTAAAAAAAATATTTATTTACACATTTCATATACTTAGATAATAATTTACTTACCTCAAATTTTAGAAAGTTGACTTGAATTTGCTTGTCAAAATTGAAGCGTCTACACTTGTCATTCGTCACCCAATCGCTACTTAGTCATTACCCAGTTGCCACTTAGTTGTCACCTAGGGATGCCCCCGTGTCGCCAAGACGTCAGACACCCCTCACTTAGTTTATAAGTAGAGGGAAGAAAAAAGGAGGGGATGTGATAAATTAAAAAAAAAAAACATGTAGTGTCCTTTCCTCCCTTTCTCATGAATAGAGAGAATGAAAAAAAAAAACAAAAAAAAAAAAAAAGAGAAGAAAGGGGAAAAAAGCGAGGGAAAAAAAAGAAAAAATAATAAATAAAGGTGGGCCCCCCTTTCAGATAAAGAGGGGGAACCCCCTTCACATGAAGAGGAGACAGGAGGGAGAGAGAGAGAGAAAAGTATGTGTAAAAATTAAAAAAAAAAGTTGGTGGGTCCAAAGAGGGAAAGAGGAGGGATTTTTTGGACAAAAGGAAAAAGTTTCCCATAAAAAGAAGGACACTACCTATATAAAAAGGGAGTCAAGGACTCTCCGCAAAGGGATTCACAAATTTTGGAGAGAGTCGTTTCCCAAAAATCTTGTTCATTGAGAGAGTGCTTGGGATAGAGGGAAAAAGAAGAAAGAAAGACGAAGAAACAAGAAGAAGGACAACCCCTCACCTCATTTCAACCCCTTGTTCAAGTATCATTATCAAGGAGCTATAGCCCCAATATCTATGGGTGTAATCCTTCTTCTAGCTTGCTAATCAGGGTAAGGATCTAAAACCTTATTTCATCCTTCTCTCTTGTGTTTGCTAAATAGGAGTATGCGATGAGGTTCATGCATGAAAGATTGAATTTATGCTTTATAGTATAAATTCCTGTACATGTTAAATGATGTGTCTATCATGTTTATTATTTTTATTCAATCATATTATGTGTATTGAAGATTTGACCTAAATTGTGTCTCCATTCGATGTAGTTTGTCCTTGAAAACAAATACATCAATGGAGTTGTAGTTCTGGGGAAGACAAATTTGGAGCCCAAATTGGGGAGGGCTCAAAGGGTGGATGGTAAACTCCTCTTTGAGTCTGGGTTATTTTGAAAAAAAAACCCGGATCCATTTAGATAAAGGAAACCTTGTTTATAGTTTTGGAATGCCATTGTACATAGGTTTTATACCCAAAAAATGGTACCCTGTAGATTAATATATAAATATGACTTAGAGCCATTGTTTTGACATGGGATTGAGGAAGAATATAGCCCTAGAAGTCCTCTTTAATCTTATACATTTTGGTAAGGATTTGCATCCATGACATATATTTCCTGAATTTCTTAATGAAATTGAACAGAATCTGAACAGATTTTGGATAGTGTAGTAGCCAAGATTGGGAAAGATTTTTTTACCAACTTAGACTCACTATTTTGACTACATATTTGAAAAACATTTAGCTCATTGAGTCTAGTTTAATTTTGTGCAGAGTGGGAGTCATTTGAGTTCGAAAAATATTTTTCCCTTATTTTATAGTGAAACTGGATTGAATCTGAACAGATTTTGGATAGTGCAGCAACCTAAGATTGGGGAAGATGTTTAACCAACATAGACTCACTATTTGAGTTCATATTTGGGAAAATTTTAACCCTCTGAGTCTAGTTTAATCCTAAGCAATTTGAATGCCATTTGGATTCAGGAAATAATTTTTCTAAGCCTTTTGGTAGAACTGGACAGAGTCTGAACAGACTTTAGACAGTGTTGGAGCCCGAAATTGGGTGGACGTGTTAATGAGCTTAAGTTCATCGTTTGAAGCCTATATTGGGTAAAAGTCTTTCTCTCTGAATCTAGTTTCATCATCTACATTTTGAGTGTCATTTGGATTCTGGATGTTCTAGTTATTGCTTGGTTTTACAGCTATGCACAAAATGTTGTTTTGCTGATTTGCTTGCCATATTGATTCTTACCATGTTTTGCAACTCTTACATGATTTTTACCATCATTGGTGTGATTTTTACCATCTTTGGATTTTGATGCATGATTTTTACCATATTTGGATGTGTCGTGTGATATTTACCATTTTTTGTTGATTTTCTATCTTTGTACATCCTGCCATATTTGAATGATATCTATTTTAGCATGAACATAATTTCTAAAATACCTTAGTGAAACTACCATATTTGAACACCTAGAAGACTCTGTTAGGTGTGGGGACATGCTCTTAAGCACGTAGATTCATGATCAAGGGTGAGGTAAAGGAAACCCTAAAAACGTTAATCAAGAAATTTTTTTTTCCAAATCCTTATATTAAAGTTTAGGCCAAAGGGTAGTCTATGATGATCCTTACCCATCAATACATCCCCTCTAGGGTGCACTGATCTATGTAGATAGGTCCACTTTGCTTGAATGGATCGAGACTCTCAAGAGTTGGATTTTAGGACTGATCCGCATCCCTTAGCACCATCTCACCCTTTTAGTCCACTAGGATTTTCCACCTCTAATCCTCTTTAGCTTATCCACTTCTTAGTCCTTTTAGGCTTATCTATCTCTTAGTCCACTTGGGTTATCCATCTCGACCTACTAGGGTTATCCACCTTAGTCCTATTGGGCTCCATATCCGTACCTTGGTCCTTTTGGGCTGTACGCACCTTAGTCCTATTGGGCTCCATATCCTACCTTGATCCTCTTGGACTGTATGCACCTTAATCTTCTTGAGCTCCATATCTGTACCTTGGTCCTCTCGGACTATATACACCTTAGTCCTTTTAGGCTCCATATCCGTACCTTGGTCCTCTTGGTTTGTATGCACCTTAGTCCTCTTGGGATTCATACCCGTACCTTGGTCCTTTTGGGCTATATGTACCTTAGTCCTCATTGGGCTGTTCATATCTTAGTCCTTTTAGGCTATTCATATCCATATCTACATCCATATCTATTGGTCCACAAGGACAATTGATATCCTTAGTCCCCTAGGACTATCCACATCTTAGTCCACATAGACTACCTATCCATAGATCCTCTAAGATTATCCATCAATCCTCATGGACTATCCATCTTCTGACCTACATGGGTCATTCAATCTTCAACTGAATTCTTATATGATGTTTTGAACTATGTTGTACTTTATTTATAGGGCAAACCCTAGAATACGTAGACAATTTAAAAAATTCCTAAGTACGGTACCATAGTCCACATGGACTATTTAAATTTAATCTCATCCCTCTATCAAGCATAAATCTCAACTTTAATTTGAAATCTAATGAAGCTCAAGCATAAATCAATTCCATAAGCTTTAATAATTTATTTTGAAACTACATTTTCGGACTTGATTTCTAGGATGAAATACGTAGGAAATTTAATATGGACATCTCAGATTCAGCCATAACTGAGACCATTATTTGGTATGATTTACTATATATTATTTGTTTGTTTGTTTCAAAAACATGTTTGGCTGAATCTAAGTTAGAAGAACATAGCAATATGGTACAAGATCGCTCATGAGCCTAGTCATCCATTGATCAAGCATTATCTGAACAATAGAGTATAAAGAAAGTAGAATAGATCGGAGGCCAATTTTGGATGCCTAACACATTCCAAAACTGTACCCTGAATGCTAAATCGTTCTTTGATAAACCAAAGCTGATATATTATGTTATGAGTCAATAGAAGTCTTATCCTATGATCAGTCTATATTTGTGATCCTAGACCTTAATTGTAAAACTCATACCCAAAAAACCCGGCCTAACTCGGATTTTCTTACCATGCCAGGGTTTTCCACTATCGACGAACCCAACCCCATATCAACTTGAAGACCTGCTTGAATTAGGTATGAACCATTTTGATCAAACTTTAAAATTTCAGACTTAAACTCTTAAAACTAGTCACCGGTCTCGACAACCGGCTTCTATCAGTCATAGCTGGATGGTCGCAACCAATCAGAACTGAATAGTCTACCCGTAAATGTAAAATTTAAAACTCCGTTTCCAAGTGGTGTGGGAATATTTTCTAGACCTAGAGACTACCCCAATGGGTCCCACTTGACTCCTAACTGATCTAGAGTTGTTTGAGGAAGTGGAAAACCTAGGGAATTCTCAAGATGCCAATTGGCAGTCCCTTCTCCAACTCTCTAAGGAGTTTTACCCCAATAGGGAAACTTCTAAACCATAAAACCTTCTCCAAAATCCTCTCTCTCTCAGAGTACCATTCCAAACCCTGGAGCTTTGATGTGTTCTCAGAGAGAAGAGAGAGTTGAAGAAAGAAGAAGGAGGCTAGGAGGAAGATTTGCCTTGGGAATCACCGATAAGTTTTGATATCATCGAACTATAGCTCGAAACCACTATAAGTAAACCCTGCTCTACCTTATATTGAATCCTAGGCCAAGTAGAAAGGATGAGACCATGGTTCGTCAACCATTAATGGAGCCACTATCTATTTATGGATGAACATCGAAGAAGACCTCGTCGAATTTAAATCTGGAGCGAACCTTGTATAGATTCAAATAATAAACCTAACTTATGTGGTTAATTGATTTATGACTTCGTGAGCCTAGAATATGTTTGATAATCCTACATGGATGTTAGTCCATGGGCTCCACAATGGAGTTCCATCTTAAGGAATCCTTTGTTGGAATCCCGGATAAAAAAAACCCAGACCAACTCTTCAGAGAAGGTCCGGTCGCGACATACCGGTCACGAAATACGTAACCGGATATGCGACCTGATGCATCCAAGAAGTTTACAAAAAGTGTCCAGCCTCGACATGTGATCGTGATAACTGTGACAGGACTCATGATCGGTTAGGAACAGAAGGGTTCCCGAGAGAAACCGGTCTCGACGACAGGTCCCGACCAATTGGAGCCAGACAGTCGCAACTAGTTCGCCCCATAAAGCCCTGTATTAGGTTGAATTGAATAAGCAAAATAACTAATGAGATTCCCATACAATAAGTGACTTGTACGTAACCAAGAGTGACCCTTTGACTGGGAACAACAATTATCTTCAAATCTTAGGTGAGAGAATAGTACCCTTGTCCTATTGTGGAATGTTTTTCTACTTTGATTATTCCTAAGAATGTATTGAAATGACTATGATAAGATGTCATCTAATAATTGTTCTTGCATGCCTTTTCATTCTTTTATTATGAATATTGTGAATGTGCATCGTGAGCAATGGTGACACGATCGAGGACCGTAGGACCCGACTCACTGATGTTTGGCTTGTAATGTTCTTGCACCCCTAGCGGGATGACAACATCTTGGGGGGGGGACAAAACGGATGGGCTGGAATTTCTACTGGGTGTGTATGGGGAAATTACGAGGGATGACATGTAGAATGATGGCTAGTGTAAGACCCATGTATGTGACCCTGGCCAACAAGGGGTCAGGTGTTGGTATGGACAGAAGAGGAGTGCAAGGTATTGGAAATGTTCGTTGGAACGTCATTGGCCAGACCTTTGCCCTACCTTTGTCTCTCTTGGGATGATGTGTAGGAACACCAGGGCTATTGGAGTAGGCTGGTGAGTGTCTATTCTTTCCTCGTGCATGGAGGTTATGGCTAGCTTTGGTGAGTGTGGTCAGGCCTTCCCATAGCTATAGCATACATTATACCAGACCAGTAGTGTTAACTAGGAATAATAAGTTGATCATGCATTTTACTATTTGCCTGTCTATTTTATCACGAGCTTAAGTTGGAGAGCTCACCTTTGTGTACATAAAATTTTTAGTTGATGTTGCAGGTAACACTGTGGCTGATTAGGTGAATGCTCTGAGTGTTACTTCTATGGCGTATATGGACATGCAATCTCTGGAGGAAGACAAACGTAATGCTGACTGTGAGTATGACAGATGCATGTTTTGGTAGAAGAAGCAAGAGACGCTGTGTCGATTGTTGTAAGATGCGAAAGCTCCATTTTGGTTCAGTTTATTTATTTTCATTTACTTTTTACAAATACTATTTTATAGCCCAATGTTATAGGGCCGGATTATAAATGGTTTTAGTTATTGGTGGTGGATGGTTAAACCCAAATAATTCTGATGTAATGTTTTTTATTTTATTTACAGTAACAATAGAAGCTCAATTGGTTTATTATTTCTGTTAATTATGTAACTCTGATAAATTATACTGCAACATTGGTTGTGATGTGGTTGAGATGGGCATGACACCACTTATGTAATTCTGGGTTGGACCGAACATAAAATGTGTGTCAGTTTAGATAGCTCTAAAATTTTACATATCGTAAATTTGGGGTGTGACATTAATCTAGGTAGCGACTCCAGATCTTTACCGTCTATTGGTGTGGGTGAACAAAATCAATCAGGCGAAGACCTACGATCTCTTGATTCGGAGGGCAAATTTCTTCTTGTGTCCTCACACTTCCATAAAGTGGTGAGGAGCAGGCAACACCATAACAACATCCTACAGGTTAGAGATGAGAACAATAAGCCTAATAGCAATCTAGACAGGATTAAAAGATGACTATTTCTTATTTTGAAGAGTTATTTGGCAAACACTATAGTAGCAACTCTAACCCAATGCAAAATCTTAGATTCAAGAAGATGGTATTTGAGACTTAGAAGAAAGAACTTCTCAAAGAAGTCAGTGCTGATGAGATTAGGTAGGTTGTCCATGCCAAGCCCAATGGTAAAGCTCCGGGCCCTAAACAAGTTCAATGTCTTCTTTTTTAAGGGGTGCTGGAATATTATGGAAGAAGATATCACTTTGGCTATCCAATGGTTCTTCATGGAAGGAGTTATGCCAAGGTTCGTAAATTCTATTTTCATTTGCTTGATTCTGAAAAATGAGGGTGTAGATGATTTTGCTGGGTTTCGGCCTATAGCCTTTGCAATACCTTGTACAAAATTATAGCCAAGATCGTGGCTAATAAAATTAGAGAGGTGACTCAAGATGTGATATCAGAAACCCAATGAACATTTATAATAGGAAGATCCATTGCAGACAATATCATGATTTACCATGATATTATGAGAGGTGCGACTCAAAAAAATGCCCCTTCCATGGCTATGGTCAAGATTGACATTCAAAAGGCCTATGACTTTGTGGATAGAGATTACATCATGGATGTTATGCTGGCTAGGGGTTTCCCAGATTTGTTTGTTCATTGGGTGCATCAGTATGTGTCTTCGACCATATTCCCCATCCTGGTGAATGGAAGCCCGACAAGTTTCTTTAAGGGGTAAAGGGGTATTCGGTAAGGAGATCTCCTTTCCCCTTATTGGTTTACTACTACAATGGAGGGCCTGTCCTCTATCATTGACTGCAGAGTTGTTAATAAAGAGGTCATCTTCCCAGGAACATGCAGAAAGATGGGAATCTCCTACTTAATCTCATCTGATGACTTAATGATGTTTTCGAAAGGTGAGTGGAGTTCCTTGAGTAATATATTTATGGGCTTGGAGTATCACATCCCAAATTTTTTATATATAAAATTTTAGAGTATAACTAGACCGACACAAAATTTAGATGCGGTCCAACCCAGAACCACATAAGCCATGTGCGTCTCTAACAACCGTACACTAGTTAAATGCCACAGAAAGCAAATCAGAGTAGATATTATAGCAGTAATAAACTAAGTAACACTGAGCTCCTATAAATATGAAATAAACAACATTTGTTCAAGTCTTGTCCTTGTACTTTAAACCACAATAAAAATCATTCATCAAAACAACCCCGTGATACTGGGTTCTTATCAAAATAACTATATAGTTAACTGAAAGGAAATTAAATAATTAGGTAATCTTTTATAGCATTTTTTCTACTCGAACACGCACGTGTTGCACTTATAGTCCGCGTCATGCTCTTCTTTTTTGGGTGATTGCATGCCCAACTGTGTCAGGTTAGAGATGACTGGTGCATTTACATAGAGCGATCATAGAACCTGCAACATCATCTAAAAAGAAAGCCGTACGCAAAGGTAAGTTCTCCAACTTGAGCTCCATGAGAAAACAGATAGGCAAGCAAACAAGATGCATGGCAGATTATTACACACATAAAGTCTGGTATAATGTATGCTACGTACGATTGTAAGGCCTGGTTATGCTCATCGAACCTAACCATAACCTTCATGCACATGAGAGAGTGGATATTCACCTAGCCTGCTCTGACAGTGCTGGTGAAGCCACGCATCTCCCACTATGGATGGTGTTAAATCAGAAGTCTGATTAGTGATGCTCCAACTAACACCGTTAATCGTTCCCCCTCATCCCCCATCACATACCAGTACCTGACCCCTACTGGCCAGGGTTGCACACATGGGTAGTGTTTCTAACCAATCTTACATGTTATCAATTGTACTCTCTCACTATCCCAGCAAGAATCACAGTCTGTCCTTCTACCCCCCTAGACGTTGTCATCCCATTAGGACATGAGGCAGCACATGGCAAGGTTTGTCTAGTAGGTCAGATCCAGCAGTCTTCGACCATTTTACCACTACCCACTAGACATCACACCATACATTCATTGCAGTCCTATAATAGATGTAAATGCATGCAAAAATATAGTTATTGGATGACTTGTTATTCACAATCAAGCATGCAGCATAGACAAGCACATAATCAGAAACACTTCAAAAATTAAGTCAAGGTTCTATCCCTCATCTGAGATACGATTAACTCTACAATTTGCACGATTGAGTTGCTCTTGGCTACCTATGTATCACCTAATGTGTAAGTGAGGTCGTTAGCTACAATGTGGATTAAGATAACCTATTATAGGCTTCTTGGGACTAACTAGTGGTAGATCTGGTTGCAGCAGTGTGTGGCCGGTATTGTTCGAGCGATGAATGATAGCAACAAGCGGGGGCGACGATTTTCTAGATGTTCTTCCCACTAAGCTTCTCTTTCCCCCTTCAACTCTCTCCCTTCTCTAAGGATGCATCAGAACTTTTGGTGAGATGAGTGTACTCCTTTGGAAGGTGATTGAGGAGGAGTTGGATGTCATGGAGTCTCCTCTAGGAGTTGGACTCTTTAGGAGAGTGTAGAACTATGTAGAGCTACCAAGTAGCAAGCCAAGAGATGGAAAAAGGGTCTTATTCCCTCAACCCAGTCCAAGACGGTTGAAAGGAAGTGGGACCTTCATGGGGTCTAGGGGAATATTCCCACTCACTCCTATTGACAAATTTAAAATTGCCAAATCCGTGGAAAAGCATTTTGTCTTAACCGGTGGCAACGACCGATGTCCAAACGTTTGTAACTTAACACAGAATTTTAAATAATTAAAAAACAATGTTTAGTACCTGGTGTCATACCCCAATTCTAGATTAACTAGAATAGCGTGATGAACCATCAGTAAACCAACGGTTCAACCAGGATCTCGTATAGGTCGTATCCACCATATCAAACCACACACACATTCCACAGTAATAATCAGAGATAAATAACAAGTAAGCGAAAGTCTTTATAAATAATGAACCGAGTATCTAGTAATAAAATAAGTATCTAATCCAATTATCTCCAAATAACTCAAAACATAAATTAAGGCAATCAATTATATGTTTCAGTAATCAAAATATAGTTAAACTAATCAAAGACACATTGGTTGCACTCACATTAAGGATCATGTGCATCTTCCATAGCTTCTACGTCCACAGCCGCCATGTGTCCATATGATGGTGCATTAATGTAGTCTTCTATAGTAGGACCTGCATCATCAACTAAAAATATTCAATGTCGAAAGGGTGATAACACATCATGGCTCAATGAGTAAACAAAACAATGCGCGAACATATGCATGCATTCAATTCAATATCATTGGTCTAGTTTTTAAGTTTGCAATGTGCTATAGAAAGGTTTAGCAGCCACCGCACCCTTATACACTGGTGTGTAAGCCCACCCAATGGATCAAACACCATTGTCGTGCACATCTACCCCACTATGGAATAGAGATAGAGCTAAAGTGTCTAGATCATACACCACCAATACTTTCCCGGATGCCCTACCCATACCAACATGTAAGCCCCTATTGGTGAGGGCTTACAAACTGGGCTCGCAACTAACTAATCCTAATACCACCCAATATATCCAAGGCCTCACCCCAGCATCCCTCAATACATCCATAGAGATAAAGCTAAGGCCCCCGGCAGAGTCAAAGACCACATGGTCCGAGCCCACCTCCACTGATGCCCTATGACATATAGTTCTACTAAGGTAATAGCGATATGACAATGTCAGTGGGCAAGATTTGAGTAGACATAGAGCTAGAGTCTGGTGACCAGGTCAAAGACCATAATGCCACGTCCTCCCCCTGATGCTCCATTCACATCCAACACACTACACACATACACAATCACATGCCTATTTTTAGTATCATCATCATCATGTTATAAATAGACAGAAATAAATATACATGAATATAAATAACAGTAATATTGGATGATAAGTGAGATGCACATTACAAACATACAAACATAGAATCATTCATGGCATTGGACTCACTAAAATAAACAGTTTATTATTATCTAATTAGTTTAGGTCTTGTTCCCTCACCTTTTAACAATACTTAACCTCGTTCCAAGCCTTGTAATTCTCTTTCAGTCAATTTAGTAACCTAGATATTATATAGGTTTAAGTTAGAGTTCATGTGTAACATGTTACAGTAGTCAAAAATTAAAATAGATCACTGATGGGTGTCTGATTGGTCCTATGGTTTCATGCTGTATTGAACTTATCACATACGGTCGATACCCTACGGTTGCACGATATGCAACCATACCTGCGACCATATGGTTCTTAAGTTCTTCCCGAATACCTATGGTAATTAGTCTGGTCACCCTATGGTCGATCGTAGCTGTGAACATACTAATTTAATATAATTTCTTACTTCCATTATGGATTCCTCCTCTCGGATCATCAATGGGGTCCTCCCTAATGATCATTCTAAGGCCAAAACCCTTAGTTTTATCATATTAATCATTCTAATACATTCTCCATGGTCCCCCATTGAGACCTACTTAGAAACTCCCATAACTGAATCTTTATATTGGGTTTGGTATCTCAATTTACATTATAAACTCTTACTCTTAGTGTTCTAAGGCTATAGAGACAAGGTTCATACCTTGTTGCAGAGAGTCTATCTCCTTCTCTCAGCCTTCTCCTTAGCCTTCTCTCCTTCTCCTTCTCTTCCTCCTCTTCCTCTAGGTTTGATAATGTTTCAAAATAGTGTAAAAGGGTTGAGGAATGTCTTTTTTATGGAGAGAAACTCTCCATATAGAGTTCTCCAATAAAAGGAAAGAGACCCCCCCTTAATTTGAAAAATTTCCAAACTCGGAGTTTGATTTGGGATCGTACGGTCAGACATACGGTCGTAGAATCTGCCAACCATAGGGTCGAAAACATCGACCATACGGTCATTGGTCAGTGACCTTTGTTTCCTATTGTATGGTCGACCATACCTACCCAAATAGTTCTCATACCTCGTCTCATGGTCCTTCTTTACACGGTTGGCCACTCGATTCTGAAATGATAGGAAGACCTGGCACGACATGGTTAGACGGGGTTAGTGAGGTGTTGGTCTTAAAACTTGTCCAAGCTGGTCGTCAGGACAACATTGGATTGAGTTTGTCAACGGTGAAAAACCCTGACACAGTAAGAAAACTAAGTTAGGTCGGGTTTTCTGGGTGCGGGTTTTACAACTCCTCCCTGAAAGAATTTTTTTTCCCTGAAATTCCTACTTACCCGATGAGCCAAATAAAAAAGGATACTTCTTCTTCATTAACTCCTCTTCTTCCTAAGACAGGTCTTTTACATGCTGGTTCTTCCACATCACCTTTAATGGACATGCTGATTCCTCAGGTACTGAACCTTTCTATCCACAATCTACTGAGGTTCAGCTTCAAAGGTCAGGTCTTCATTTAGCTGGGTAGGATTTGTTTCCAATGTATAAGACGGATCCAAGAGATACTTATTCAACATTGAGACATGGAATACATCATGCATTCCTGATAGAGAAGGTGGCAGTGGGTATGCTAGCTCTACATCTCCTTATGTTTTCGTAGGGTCCCACATATCTAGGGCTTAGTTTCCTTTTCTTGCCGAAGTGTTTCGGTTCTCATAAGGGTGAAATCTTCATAAATACATTGTCTCCCATAGTGAACTCTATGTCCTTCCTTCTTACATCAGAATAACTTTTCTATCAAGTCTTTGCAGTCTTGATTCATTATTTAATCAATTGACTTCTTGGCACATTTCCTGAAAGAAGTCTGGCCTTACAATCCTTCTTTCACCAACTTCCTCCCAATACAATGGTGTTCAACACCTTCTTCCATATATGGCTTCATATGGGGCCATATCGATAGTTTTTTGATAACTATTGTTGTAGACAAACTCTATTAAAGGTAGTTTCTCATCCCAAGCTCCTTTAAAGTGGATGGCATAGGTGCAGAGCATATCTTCTAAGATCTGTATCATCCTTTCTGATTGGCCATCAGTTTGAGGATGGAAGGCTGTACTATACTTCAGTTCAGTGTCCATTGCTTGCTTTAAGCCCTTCTAAAATTTGGAAGTGAACCTAGGGTCTCTATCTGACACTATTCTTTATGGCACACCGTGTAGATGAACTACGTGATTTCCATACAACCGAGCCAGTTTATCCCTGGTGTATTATGGCCGAATGGCTATGAACCTTGTTGTCTTGATTAGTTTATCAATGATTACCCAAACAGCATCCATAGCTCTAAGAGTCAAGGATAGGACGATGATGAAATCCATGGTGGTACAATCTCATTTCCATTCAGGTATAGTGGTTGCAGTAATCCAGACAATTTATAGTGAATTGCTTTCACTTGTTGGCGGGTCAAACACTTGTAAATGAAGCTTGCTACATCTGCCTTCATTTCTCTCCTTCGTACTACTCTTTAAATCATGATGCATTTTTGTACTTCTGGGATGAGCCGAATAAGGGATGTTGTAAGCTTCCTTTAAGATTCTTTCCTTAATGTTATCAGCCGTCACAGGAATGCAAAGCCTACCTCAAAATCTGAGTGCACCATTCTGAGAAATAGCAAAGTGAGGGTCTTGTTTTCCTTTCTATGGGTCTTCCTTTAGAATTATGAGGTAAGGGTCCATCAGTAGTTCTTTTATTACTTCAGTAACCAGCTCTGCCTTTATTTTCAGAGTTGCAAAAAGGCTTGTAAGTTCACAAATTAAATTGTTTCCCAATGACTCTTCTGACACATCAAGTCTCTTCCGTGTCCCTTTTTAAGCGTGGTTACATACTGTTTGAACCGAATCTATCCCGATCACTTCCTCTGACCTAGTTAAACTCTTTCTGCTTAGGGCATTCGCCACGACATTCGCCTTGCTTGGGTGATATAAATTCTCACAGTCATAATCTTTTAATAACTTAACCCATCTTCATTGTCTCATATTCAAGTCCTTCTAATTAAATAGGTAAGTAAGACTCTTATGGTCGGACTTGATTTGAAACTTCTCGCTGTATAAGTAGGTTCTCCATGCCTTAAGAGTGAAGACTACTGTTGTTAATTCCAAGTTATGGGTGGGATAGTTTTCTTCGTGCTTCTTCAATTGTCTTGAGGCATAAGCTATTACTTGGTCTCCTTGCATGAGCACACATCCCAAACCTAGCTTGGAGGCATCGGTATACAGAGTGAAAGATTTATCTAGCCTTGGATGGTAAAAATGGGAGTTGAGACCAATCTATCTTTTAAAGTTTGGATATTTTTCTCACATTGATCTATCCAAGTAAACATTTCCCCCTTCTTGGTCAATTTAGTCATAGGCGCTGTGATTCTAGAATAATCTTCCACGAATCTACGGTAACACCCTACTAAACCCAAGAAACTTTGACTGTCTAAGGCGCTTCCCAGTTTATAATAGTATCGATCTTGCTGGGTTCCACCTTAATTCCTTCTACTGATACTACATGACCTAAGAAAGCGATTTCGTTCAGTCAAAAATCACACTTCATGAATTTAGCATAGAGTGTCTTTTCTCTTAGCCTCTACAATGCTTGACGCAAGTACACCTTGTATTCCCCCTCATTCTAAGAGCAGATTAAGATATCATCAATGAAAACTAAAACTATGACCAAAGTATCCAACGTGTTGTGAAACTCTTGATTCATGAGCTCCATAAACAAGGCAGGAGCATTGGTCAATTCAAAAGACATGACCAAAAACTCGTAATGTCGATACCTAGTCTGAAAAGCCGTCTTAGGTATGTTGCCTTTCTTAATCATCAGTTGGTGATATCCTGACTGAAGATCAATCTTGAAAAACATAGCAGCACCCTGAAGTCGGTAAAAAAGATCATCAATGCACAGTAATGGATACCGATTTTTAATGGTGAGCTTATTCAACTCTCGATAGTCTATTCATAGACGCACACTATTGTCCTTCTTTTTCAAGAACAACACTGGTGCTCCCCACGGGGAAATACTAGGCCTGATAAAACCTTTGTCCAATAGCTCTTGCAGCTACACCTTTAGTTCCTTCAGTTCAGTAAGTGCCATTCGGTATGGGACTTTAAATACTAGAACCGTTCCTGGTAGCAAATCTATTACAAATTTAGTTGCATGGTTTGACGGTAATCTTGGCAATTCCTCAAGAAAGACATCCAAAAATTCCTTTGTAACTTCTAAATCTTCCAGTTTAGGTCATTCAGCTCTGACATCGAGGCAGATACCAAAAATCCTATGCCATACTTCTATAAACACATAACTACCTTAAGTGTAGAGAGGAATAGTTTCCTTTTCTTGGGCTTCTTATCCCCTACGAATTCAAGCATTTTCCCATCTCCTCCATCAAACATCAATATCTTTTCCGTACAGTAGAGACTAGCATTGTGTTGAGATAACTAGTCCATACACAAAATTATGTCAAAATCTGACATCTCTATCTAAATTAGATTCGGATCCAGACTTCTGCCATCAATGAGGACTGGACATGGAAACTTGGTACTCAATAAGAATCACTTCTACACCAAGAGGTGATCGAACAACTAGTAATGTCTAGAGGGGTTTCGTAACACCTTCAATCTTTCCTCCAAAAGATGGAGATATAAAGGAATGGGTAGCTCTTGAGTCGAAGAGTACTTTTGCTAGAACTCTTGCTACTATAACAGTACCTATAATAATTACCACATCTCAGCTTTATGCACAAAATTTACTAATGCAATCAATTGAAAATACAAACCTGTTACCATGTTTGGAGAACCCTCTGCTTCTTTAGAGGAAACAACATAGACCTTTCCCATTTGAATCACCTATGGAGGACGAGGATAGGATCTAGAAAAATGCCCTGTTTAACCACAGTTAAAGCATTTAAGATTAGTGACAAGTGGGGCAGCTGGGCGGTTCTCCACGGGTGAGGTCTTAGTAATAGTAGGCCTTGCTATCGTCTGAGTAGTATGGAAAGTCTTGTTACTTGCTCTTCTCCCAGTGAAGTGAGCTGTTCTCTTATTACCTACCTTCTGCACAAAGTAACTGTCTCTCAAACTAGCCTCGATGGCCTCAGCTATTTGCACAGCTTCAGAGTACACTTCCTTACCCAAAGCATCAATCATAGCTTGAATGTTACCTCATAATCCTTTGGTGAACCTCCAAGCCTTGGCCAATTCCTCCATACTGATCGGGGAAAAATAATACAGTTCTTCGAACTTGTGTTGATAGTCGTCCACTGACTGTTGCCCTTGAGACACATTTAAGATATTGAACCTCCATCTAATCCTTAAAGCTTCTTGGGAAGTACTTGTGAAAGAAAGCTTCCTTAAAAATCTCCCAGGTTATCTAGGGCTACTTCATAGCTAGGGGAGGCTGAGTGGACTCCCACCAAGTATTAGGTTCATCCTTGAGCATATAAGTGGCACAAAGAATCTTTCATCCTCAATACAAATCATCATCTGCAGTGTCTTCTCAATTGACATGATCCAAATAGCTGGTTGCAACTGATTAGAGCCTACCCTAGTGGATTTTAGTGGTTTCATCTTCATGAACCTTTCAATGGTCCTGGCCAGGTCGACCTATTGTGGCACAGTTATCACTGGTGGTTGGTTTTGGGTGATAGCTATAGCTCGATTGACGTCAATTGCAGTCCTATCCTGGGCTTGATTCTGATAAGTAGACACCCCAGCAGTATTGACAACATTGATTCCTGGCAGGGGAATCAGAACATTAGTGGTCCTCTAAATGCCTGCAGTTTGAGTTGCATTTGCTGGCCTCAGAATAACTATCAAGTCATCAACAAACTGTTGCTGTTGGGCTTGGTTCGGTCGGTGTTATCCCCCTAGCAATTCACGTTGCTCTTTACCCATAGCATGTGCCAAATTCCATACTATGGTAGGGATATCCCCAGGAGTAGTCTCCGGTAGTGGTGGAGGTAGGTCCTGAGTAACCTCCTCTTGCGAGGCAATTAGTGGCAATGAACGATTCAGGTTAGATCCATTACCCGCTTCTCCTCCTGCTAAAGCTTTGCGGTTCTCATTTGAGTATAGTGCGGAACCTGTATTAGGTGCCATGGATAATCGGTAACAGTTCTTGAAATGATATGTTAACACAATTAGTAACGCGTCCTATTCCAAGCAGTACGAAGTCAATGACTGAGAATAAAACAAGCAAGAAATGACACCATACACGCAAACACAAATCATCACTACGATTCAACAATTAGACAAGGTAATATGTATCCGATTGGAGTGTCCAGAGTCTCCCCTAGCGACCGCAACCTGTAACCATATAAGAATTGGAGTCCTCTAGAACCATCCAGTCGCAATACCAATCGTAACAATCGTGCACCCTGGTGTCCAACCGGAGCCATAACCGAGAGCTCAAATCCCATCCGTAGGGAGTTTCGGTCGCAGCACCGGCTGCAACAATTGTTTAATTTTGCCACCGGGCAGAAAAATTCTCCCTTCTATAAATTCAAAACGTGGGTTCATAATTTTCCCACTCATTTTTTCTTTCGGTTGGAGTTTCTATTTCACCTCCAAAGACTTGGTTCTTGCCTCCAGTGCTTCTTAAGGTCATCAAGCTCTAATTAAACTCCTCGCATACCATCAAAAGGTGAGAATCCCTTCTTTTTCTTTTGAAGTCTTCTCATCCACATTTTCTACAATGGTATTCTATATGAGCAAATGTAGTTTAGTGATTTTTCCACTTGCATTCAATTATCAACCATGGTTTCCTTTCACTTCCATGTCTCAGATGCATCAAACAAGTTTTTCTTTCCACTTGTATATGCTTTGCTTATATATATATATATATATATATATATATATATATATATATTGGTAATCCTGTCTGCAATCCATGTCTATTACAGGCCAATGGCTCTAAAGAAGAGACAGAGAATTCCCATTTCTCCAGTATTCGATGAAGTATGCTTCCGTTCTTCGGAAGCCCAAGAGTCGTTTCCCAAATTTGAAAATAAACTGGTTGAGGCTGGCCGGTTTGTTGTATTTGAGGAGTTGGAGCGGTTTGATGTTCAAGAGACCTTTGACTCCATGGGATGGTCTCCCATAATTTAAATCTAGATTGTCACTAGGCCAAACTTAGTACGGCTATTCTATTGCAACCTAAAGGTAGAAGGTGGTTGGAAGAGGTGATATGGAACAAAATCTCTACATCTCAAGCCAGTAGGGATATCTACTTCAACACCGAACAATTGGCGGGTTTGTTGGGGATTTTGATGGCTGGAGAGGTGGCCTTTTGTAGCCCCAAGGATAAAGAGTTTATAACTGAATGCATGCGGTTTGATATTTGGAACCAAATTCTCATGCTTGGCACGTGGCATTAGTCCGTGAATTATCAACTGTTGCCCCAAGTTTATTACAGGATTGTGCAACACAACATCCTGCCATAGGGCGGCCATTACAACGAGGTTTCAACTTTCTGCCAATTTCTCTCATACTGTCTGGTGACTAAAAATCCAGTATGCCTGCCTTACATTCTGATGCAAGTCATGATCATGGCAGCTGAGGGCTCGAGTTCGTCCAATCTGCCTTACAACAAACTGCTCACTCATTTGTCCGTACGCATGGGCATTGATGTGCATGAGGATGAGGCTTTTGATGAAACGGTAGTGGTTGATTTCGATTGGCATGCCATTGCCATGATGCACCTCCATCAAGTAGTGCTTTCTGATGATGAGTTGGAAGCTCAACCTCCTCCCAGAGCATAGGTAGCGCCACAGGTAGCGGAGGTAGTCGAAGGGGCAGGAGACAGAGCATCGCAGGAGGCACCGATTGAGGTTGAGAATAAGGGTAAAGGTCTTGTAGGTCAGTCACGGGTCCCCATTACCTTGACTGACATTATGGCAAAGGTCCGTGGTACACGAGCCGACAAAAGCAATACGCACATACCATGGAGACCCAGATTAGGTAGCTCCGACATGCACAGTCATCTTTTTCCACTCGCCTTGACACACATCAAACAGCTATGGCGAGGGCTAGCTTACTGTCAACGGATGACATTAGAGAGGCATCAATGTCGGGTATAGCACGGGTGCAGACTTTCCAGTGGGTTCGCGGGTCTATACCTCCACCTTCTGACTCACAGTGGGGATGATTACAATACTACCTCTTTATTTATTTTGATTGTTTCGAGAAGAGTATTAGTTCTGACTTGTGAACTATACTCGGTAATAAACAAATTTGGATACATTTTGATATCTATATTTCTCTCTTTTTATGGAAATTACTATTGTTGCTCATGGTTTGGTTATTACATTAATCTCTAGTTTTTCCCTAGCATCTTATGCATTTAATTCCACTGCTATCACACAGTAACAAGTTGTTTCATATTTATATATTATTCGCTTTCAGACATTTATTGTCCTAACGCTCAGTTTACTGACATAACAATCGGACACTGATCAGGTTGGCATGGCTCGAAGCTCTAATACCAACACTGTCACACCTTAAATTTCTCATTTATAATATTTTGGAGTACGACTAGACCGGCACACAATTTGGATGCGGTCCAACCCAGAACCACATAAGCCGTGTGTGCCTCTACCAACCCCACACCAGTCAAATGCCACGGAAAGTAAATCAGAGTAGATACTATAGTTGAAATAAACTAAGTAACATTGAGCTTCTATTGATAAATATAAAATAAATAAAATTTGTTCAAGTTTTGTCCTTGTACTTTAAAACCACAATAAAAATCATTCATCAAAACAACCCCACGATACTGGGTTCTTATCAAAATAACTGTATAGTTAACTAAAAGGAAATTAAATAATATGGTAATCTTTCCAAGCATTCTTTCTACTCGAACATACACATGTCGCACTCGCAGTCCGCGTCGTGCTCTTTTTCTTCTGTTGACTACACTCCCAGCTATGCCAAGTTGGAGATGACTGGTGTATTCACATAGTCAGTGACAGAAGTACCTGCAACATCATCTAAAAAGAAAAGTGTATGCAAGGGTCAGCTGTCTAACTTGAGCTCAGTGAAAAACAGATAGGAAAGTAGGCAAGATGCATGATAGATTATTTCACATTCAAAGTCTAGTATAATGTATGCTACATGCTATGGTAAGGCCTGGTTATGTTCACTGAGGCAAACCATAACCTCCATGCACAAGAGAAAATGAACGTTCACCCAGCCTGCTCCGGCAACCCTGGTAAAGCTACACATCTCCCACTATAGATGGTGATGGAGCAGAAGTCCAACCAGTAACACTCCAACGAACACTGTCGACCCTTCCCCCTCAACCCCCATTATATACTAGTACCTGACCCCCCACTGACCAGGGTTGCACACATGGGTAGTGTCTTTAAGCAACCATATATGTCATCAAATACACTCTCTCGCTATCCCAGCGGGAATCACAGTCCATCCCTCTAGCCCCCTAAACGTTGTCATCCCGCTAGGACATGAGGCAGCACATTGCAAGGTTTGCCTAGTAGGTCGGATCCAGTGGTCCTTGACCGTTTCACCACTACCCACTAGACATCACATCATACATTCATAACCGTCATATAATAGATGCAAATGCATGCAAAAATATAATTATTGAATGACATATTTGTAAGCATTCATTTTTGCCATTCCTAGCCAAAACCGATTCAGCTTGACCCAACCCAATCTGTAGTGGCCTAAACCAGTCCTAGCTAGTCCAGCCTGACTCAGCTCAATTCGTATGTTTTCATATATCCGCAAATATATATATATATATATATATATATATATATATATATATATAGTCCAGCCTGACTCAGCTCAATTCGTATGTTTTCATATATCCGCAAAAATATATATATATATATATATATATATATATATATATATATATATATATATATATATATATATATATATATATGGGATCCGTATAAGGAAAGATTGAAAGAGAGAAGATAGGAGAAAGAGAGATTGAGAGAGAGTGGGAAGTTAAGAATATAAGAAAGAAAAGAAAAAATTAGGGGATTTTTCTGGGGGCGGGCCGATTGAGAGAGAGAAGAGGAGCAGAAGATGATGAAGGAGAAGAAGAAGAAGAAGAGAAGAAGTAGAGAGAGAGACCTCTCTGCAATAAGAGGTAAGTCTACCTTTTCATTTTCTTTTGTTTTCTGTTATCGTTTTGTTATTTTTCTGCAACTTCCATTGCCATTACGGCAACCTTACTGCAACCTTACCACGAACCTGCTGCCACCCACTACAACTTCACCACTCCTGCCCGCGACCATCGAACCGTATCAACCCGCAACCTGCTAACTATCATCTTTACCCTCTTCGTCGATAAAACAAAACCCACCACCATACTGATTTCTGCATCTCATCCCCTCCATGGCCGACTCTCCCTGGCTCACCTGTGACCCCCACCGATTGCCAACCATACTCACCGAATATCCTGGCGCAACCTATGAAGCTGCAAATCACCATCATCTCACTGACCTTCCACAATTCACCTGCTGCCACACCTCATCAAGCCCACAGCCCACGAGCCATCTCACGACACCTACAACAACTGACCCACATCACTCTAAACCCAACCCCACCGAATCGATCGCACAGCCTATCTACCCACCTGTCAAAACCATACCCAGAACACCCCCGACATGCGATTATCTCGTGCTACAAAACCTGCCTCCTCTACACCTTTCATCCCTTCTGTGCACCTGTAGCCACCATAACTGAATCCATCTGCAGCTCTATTAACCAAACCCAAACCCAAGACACTCGTACCACTCACAGACCAACACATTACCACCTTGTTATGTTACACCCCAAGCTACCATCCAACTGGCACCCCATCAAATATACCCCACTTAAAACTGCCACACCACTATATATTCTTTACATACCCCCAAGCCTTGCTGTCCACCTATCATCTTACCACCTTACCAACACCATCCCACACCTGTCCACTTCCATGCACACCATTATACACCCTCTCACCACTAGATCTTCACACTTCATTCTGGGCACCATCGACCAACTTCTTATAACCCATGCATGTATTCGGCTCACCCCGTGATCAGCCACACTAAACCCAAGTCATCACCATCATCTAATACCTAACTGAACACCTCCCCGAATCAACCCAATTCAATACCACAATATCCCATGCCACTTACACCATGCTACCTTACCTACACCTAAGCAAACCCACCTACACTTGTTGCTACCCCTACCCACTACACCATGAGATTATGGTCTATTGATTGAGAATTTGATGTGATCCAATTATGGACTATTGATTGAGGATTTAATATGATTCAATTATAGTCTTTGAATGAGAATTTAATATGATTCAATTATAGCATATTGATTGAGAATTTAATGTGGTTCAAATGGGGCCTATTGATTGAGAATTTAATATGGTTCAAATATGGCCTTTTGATTGAGAATTTCAATTGTGATTCAAATGTACCCATTGATCTTGAATTTTTAGGATGATTAAATTCTATCCATTGATCTTAAATTTTGATATGATTATATTTTATCCGTTGATTATAAAACTTTGATGAAAATTATGGCCATTGATCTTGGAATTTTAAGTGATTTAATTTTGGCCATTGATCTTGGAATTTTAAGTGATTTAAGTGTTGGCCAATGATCATGGGATTTTGGATGAAAATTTTGGCCATTGATTTTGGAATTTTAGGTGATTTGATTATGGCCATTGATCTTGGATTTTTAGACAATTAAATCTAAACCATTAGATGACATGATGATGTGATTTAAGCAATCTGAACCGTTAGATTACCTTTGGGGATGATTCAAAAGAATCTGAACCGTTGGATTATCATTTTGAGTGATCTGAACTATTAGATTATATTTGGGAGTGATTTAAATGAATCTAAACTGTTAGATTATCATTATGAGTAATTTAAAGCAATCTAAATTGTTGGATTACCAAGATGAGTGATTTGAACCGTTAGATGGCCATTATGAATGATTTGGATGACTTTGAACTATTGGATCTAAGTCTGAACATGGTATGCATGAGATCTGAGTCATTGATTACCTAGTATGGTCATGATAATTGATGTGGGATGAATTTGAACCATTGATTGAGGGTCTGATCATTGATTGCATATTTTAGGAGATTTAAATGAGATCTGGGCCGTTAGATTGAGGATTTGATCTTGATACATTATTGAAAATGTAAATTGAATCTGAACCATTAATCGATGATCTGATTTTGATATGTTCAAAGATTCACATCAAGTTCTCAACCATAGATTTAGAGAATATGGTCTGACACACTGAAACATACTTTGTTTGAGAATAATACATATGATGCCATGTTGATATATTTGCCATATTTGGATGCTCACTCTCACATGCTTACTATATTTGGATGTTCACTCTCATTGCTATTTCTGTCTGCTCCACATGCACACTGCTATGTTGGATTGTTTATATATATCATATCTCGATCCGTTTCTATGTTTGGATTGCTCACATGCCATATTGGATGCTTATTACCATATTTGGACGCTTACAATGTTATGATTAGAGATACACCTACATAAATCTTAAAGCACACATCAAGTAGGGAAAGTGAAAACCCTAAAATGGAAAGAGACAGGACACCGTAAATGTCACACCCCAATTCTGGTCTAACCAGAATGGTGTGATGAATCGTCAATAAATCAACGATTTAATCAGGATCTCGTATAGGTCGTACCCACCATATCAAACCACACATACATTCCACATTAATAATCAGAGGTAATAAACAAATAAGCGAAAGTCTTACAGATAATGAACTGAGAGTCTAACAATGATAAATAAGTATTTAATCCAATTATCTCCAAACCGTAAGACATAAAAGTAAATAATGAATTACATATCTGATGTTCAAATTATAACTAAACTTAAGTAAAAACACATTGGTTGCACTCACATGATGAATCATGCGCATCTTCTTCAGCTTCTACGTCCATCGCAGCAACATGTCCATATGTCAACGCATTCATATATTCTTCAACACTAGCACCTGCATCATCAACTAAAAATATTCGACATCGAAAGGGTAAGCACACATCACGGCTCAGTGAGCAAACAAAACAATGCAACAAACATATGCATGCATTCAATTCATATCTTTGGTCTGGTTGTTAAGTTTACAATGTGTTATAGAAAGGTTTGGTGGCCCCCGCACCTCTATATACGAGTGTGTGAATCCGTTCAATGGATCAAACACCATTGCCCTCTCACATGCACCCACCATGGAATAGAGATAGAGCTAAAGTGTCCGGATCAAACACTTTAAGCACTTCTCCTGATGCCCTACCCATACCAACACATAAGTCCCTATTGGCGAGGGCTTGTAAACTGGGCTCGCAACTAACCAATCCTAATGCCAAACAATGTATCCAAGGCCTCACCCCAATATCCCTCAATACATCCATAGAGATAGAGCTAAGACCCCCCCCGGCAGAGTCAGAGACCACACGGTCCGAGACCACCTCTCCTGATGCCCTACGACGTAATAGTTCTGCTAAGGTAATGGTGATACGACGATGTTAGTGGGCAAGACTTGAGTAGAGATAGAGCTAGTGTCTGGTGACGAGGTCAAAGATCACCATGTCACGTCCTCCCCCTGATGCTCTACTCGCATCTAACACACCAACAACACATACATTCACATGCCTATTCCTAGCATCATCATCATCATGTTATAAATAAACAGAATTAAATATGCATGAGCAGTAGTAGCAGAAATATTGGATGACATGTGAAATACACATTACAAACATACAAGCATAGAATCAATCATGGCATTGGACTCAATAAAAATAAACAGTTTGTTATTATCCCAGGTCTTGTTCCCTCACCTATTAGCAATACTTGATCTCCTTCCAAGCCTTGAAATACTCTTTGAATTGATTTAACAACCTAAAAGTTATATGAATTTAACTTAAGGTTCATATGTAACATGTTACAATAGTAAAAAATCGAAATAGAGCACTGATAGGTGTCTGATTGGTCCTATGGTCTCATACTGTATCGACCTTACTGCTTACGGTCGATACCCTACGGTCGCATATGGTGTGACCGTAGCTTCGACCAAATGGTTTCTGGATCTTCCCAAATGCCTATGGTCGATCCTCTAGTCATGTTGGTCATGCTACGGTCGACCGTAGCTACAACCTTGAGATTTCTGGTCACAGACTAAATGCAATTCGAGTACTTCCTGGGTCAATTCTTCTGATCTTCATTGGGGCTTATTCTAAGGTCATCTTATAACCATCATTAGTAATTTCTTATCAACCTTAACCATCAAACTCATCCCCTATGGTTATCCTTGGAAATTACTCAAGCAATCACATGGATCATGATAGGTTGACATCCCCAATCCTCCGTAGAATCCTTAGTTCATAGAATTAACATCTTTAGAGCTTAGGTTCATACCTTTGCCTATGATAGAAAGTCAATCTCTTCTCAGCAAATCCTCTCCTTAGCCTTTTCTTCTTCTCTTTCTCTTCCTTCTCTTCCCTTTTCTTTCTCTAGGTTTACTAATGTTCTAAAAGAGTGAAAAAGGGCTGAGAGACGTCCTTTATATAGAGAAAAACTCTCCATATAGAGTCATCTTTCAATTAGGAAAGCAATCCCTTAATTTAGAAAAGTTTTCAAAACTAGGAGTCTGACCTGGGGTCTCACGGTCGATGGCTACGGTCGCAGAACCCGTCGACCGTAGGGTCAAAATCATCGACCGTGGGGTTCTGGATTTGAGATTTTTGTTTCCTTCCTTATGGTCGACCATAGGTATGTTTTTAGTGTTTTTAACTCGATTCTCATGTCTAGTTTGTGATTCATCTTCAAATGATCGGTCCACATGGTCTTGAAATGATGGGAAGACCTGGCACGACACGGTTAGACCAAGTTAGTGGAGTGCGGGTCTTACATTAAAAACCCTAAACAAATTGAACACGTAGGCCAAGGCAACCCGTTAAACCTTTAGTAGGGATAGGCAACCCGAAAAACCTAAAAAATAAAAATGTAGGGATAGGCAATCCGAGAAACCTAAAAGATGAAAATGTAGGAATAGGCAATCCAAGAAACCTAAATGATGAGATTATAGGGATAGGCAACCCGAAAAACCTAAAAGATGAAATTGTAGAGATAAGCAACCCGAAAAACCTAATGTAGGGATAGAATACCTGAGAAAACCTGAAGAGTTGAACAAAAGGGCCAAAATACCTAGAAAACCTGACAAGGGCCAGGATACCCGAGAAAACCTGAACAATTAAAAAAGGGCAGGATACCCAAGAAAACCTGACAAACGGGGTAGGATACCCTAGAAAACCTGACAAGGGCCAGGATACCTAAGAAAACCTGAACACTTTCAAACTACATTGTACCTGATTTTCAGGACCTCTAGAATACGTAGGTAGTTTGGGACACACCCCCAAATACGGTACAAAGTCATATACAGATCATCTATTCAGCATAAACTTCAACTTGAACAAAGAATCTAATTAAACCACATGCATAAGCTACATTTATAATCTTTAATCACACATGACCCTTTCAAACTACGTTTTTGGACCTGATTCTCAAGAGACGAAGCCTCAAGGGATACGTAAGTAGTTTGGGAATATTTACAAATTCGGTCCAAGACCGAACCATCATTTGGTCTGGTTTACTGTACATTACATTACTTGTTTATTTGATTCAAGACATGTTTGGCTGAACCCTAGGTTAACGAAACTTAGCAACGTGGTTTAGGACTTCCCCTCCATTGAACCCTAGTCATCCAGTTGACCAAGCATAGTCAGAATTAGAGTCTAAGAAAAGTATAGGAGGCCGATCTTGATCGGACTATTTAGGTGCTTAACACCTTCCCAAAACTATACCCTGAATACTTATCCGATCTCGTGCAGACTAGTTGTAAGAACCGTACTCCGAAAACCTCATTTAACTCATGATTTACATTGTGACAGGTCTCTCAATTATAATCGGATCAGAAGGCGAGGCCGGGTGACAAACCACAATATCCAGGTATGAGAAACGTTGTATAAAAACTTAATTTTTACATGCCGGTCTCAATACTAGTCTCACTCTAAGTGAGACCGGTATGTGCAACCGGTATGTATTCGCCGGTGGAGATGGACTCCAACGGGTCCCACACTCCGAATCCGAGTTTAGGAAATCTTTTAGATGTAGGAGACCTTCCTAGAATGGCCTCCCACTATATATACACATCATTCCTTCTCTTTAGATTCTTTCCAAACATTCTCAAACCCTAGACCGTCTGAAAGAGATCTGAGAAGGAGCAAGGAGGAAGGAGACTGTGCAAGAAGGGGGATTTTTCCATTGGAGGAGAGCACCGTCATTTAACAAACACCGGTAAGTGCTCGACCTCTGTATTGATGTTAGGATTTTGGATTTAAGCCGTGAAACGGCATAATGATCCAAAATCCTAGAACCCTAAAACCTTAATTCTCATTGAGATCCAATCTGAGAAGGATGCGACGAAATAGTCAAAACCTAGATGACCAAACAAGTATTTGGACCTTAGAATGGTTTAGGAAGAACCCTAAAAACTAAGCCGATGATTGACGGGAGAGGGAGGTACGAGATTGGGCTCTTGGACCCATACCAACTGGCATACTGACTGGACAATAAGTCCTATGATATATACCACAGGCACATACCGGCTGCAGTGTACTGAGACCGGTACTGAGACTGGTATCGAATCAGTATATACCGCAGCGCATACCAGTCCCACTATACTGAGACCGGTATGCTTACCAAAGCCTGGATGTTGGCCAGACTTGGTTCTAACCAACTGTAACCCTAATAATTTAATTCTAATATATAAGTATGATCATGTAAGATTTGTAGATGGAGTGAGTGGACTCTGTGATGCAGAGTGGATGTGCAATCACACGTCAGGTAAGGGACAAGACCCCAAATCCTAAGTAACTAAATAACAGTAAACCGTTGTGATCATATCTGTTTCTGTGATTATTGTTTGTTGCTTGTGCATTTTACATGCCATCTAGTTATTTAAATTTTATTATTTATTTGTGGATATTCGTATACTAGGATGCTGTTTGTTTAGGCATGTGATTGTTTTTCGTTAGTGTGTGGAATGTAAAGGGGAGTGGATCCCTGGATATATCCTCATACTAACACATTTTTGTATTGCCATCTACCTTAGCGAGCTTGGTGCGAATACGGTATCAGGAGGAGGATGTGGGATTGTAGCTCCGCCTGCCCACCAGACTCGAGCCCTATCTCTATGTCGTAGGGAGCTGTGCTAGGGTAGGGCCATAGATACTGTGTTGACATATAGGATTGGTTAGAAATGGAACCCACTTACAAGCCCTTGCCAACAAGGGTTTAGGTGTTGGTGCGGTATAGGGTATCAAGGGGAGAACGTAAGATGGTGGTGCAGCCTGCCCATCAAACTCTAACCTTATCTCTATACCAGAGTGAGTGATGTGGGGAAACAACAGTAGTGTGGATCGAAGCCTGACTATTGGGTGTGCTCACACTCTTATGCATGGAGGTGTTGTGGCCGCCAAACCTTACCAAAGCATTTTGCAAGTTATACCTGACCCAATTATAATGTTATCTCATGCATTTTGTATGTTGCATTGGTCTTGTGCTTTACTGAACTAAGTTGTGAGCTCACCCGAATATATATATTCTCTTTTTCAGATCTTAATGCAGGTTATACGGTTGAAGACTTTATGTAAGCATCCCATTTTTGCCATCTCAACTGAACAAAGTCCCACTGGTGTGTGGACAATAAAGGAAGAGAGATGAGTGAATTTTTGAATTTTAGCTATGACTTGGACATGATTTTTGGTGGGCCCCATAGTAAGGAAATGTGTTGCAACCTGCATGGATGCATAGGTCTTAGAAATACCTTCGAAATGAGACTAGAATTGCTCAATTCCAATGTCAAAGGGAGAAGATATGACAATTTTAGTCTGGGAATAAGATAAGGGTATTGTATTTTAATAATATTCAGGGGCTTGCTTGTAAATTATCGTAAGTTTAATTATTTAAACTTCATCTTCTCATATCTTTCTCATCTGACATCCAAATAAAGTGATTCTAGTGCCATTATTCCTCATTTTTGGTGCTTTATAAAGTGAACGTGGAAAAATCTGGAGCAGAGGTCTCCGAAGGATCCCATGTAGAGCCGCAAGCCGATATGCCTGCTTAAACTTCAATTCCTCATAATTTTATTATCCGACATCCAAATCGAGTGATTCAAGTCTCAATATGTTCCATTTTCGGTGCTCTACAAAGTGGACATGGAAAATCTGGAGCAGAGATCTCCGAAGGATCCCATGCGGAGTCGTTAGCCGAATTATCGTAAATTGGCCTGTTTAAACTTCAAAAATTCATAAGTTGGTCATTTTACTTTCAAATGAACTGATTTAAGCTCCAGTATTTCTCATTTTTAGTGTTCTACAAAGTGAAAGTGGAAAAGGGGTAGAGGCTGTCGGAAAGTTCCATGTGGAATGACGATGAAAATGGCCTATGAAATGATAGGGAGAGAAAAAGCCAATCTTGGCCCAAACCAAGTCAATCCAAGTCAGTGTTGGCCCAACCAAGTCAGCTCGGTCAACCTAGTCCAGTCAACCCATGCCAGTTTAGCCAGACCAATCCAGTCCAAATTAATTTAAACCTATATGTACAAGTACATGCATATTATGCTATATTATGTATATATGTTGACATATAATACGACATATATACATACTATATGTATAAATATACATATATGGAGTGGACATGGAGAAGAAAGAAAGGGTGCTAGGTCGATTTTAGGAAACAAGAAAAAGAAAGAGAAAGAAATCGAGAGAGGGAGCCCGAAAACTAGGAAAAGGAAAATCACATGGATGGGAAGATAAGAGAGATGGAGGGTAGCACGTGATTGCTTTACTTAGAAGAAAAAAAAAGAAAGAATAAAAGTCAAGAGAAAGAGAAATATGGAAGGTTCTAAGAGGGAGAAGAGACGAATCTGAGAATGACTTTTAGAGAGGATTATTCCTTTTATCACTAACAAGGAGTCAAGGAAGGGTTGGATTCTTAGATAGGAAAGGAGAAAACACAAGGGAAAAAAAAAAAAAAGAAGAAGAAGGAAAGAAAGTTAAAAAAAGGAGGGCGAGGTGATTCCTAGATCTGGAGAGAATTCGGCAGGAAGAAAGAAAATCAAAAAGAAAAAAAGGGAGGGAGAGGAAATCTAAAGGAGCAACGAGAGAGAGAGAGACAGAGAGAGAGAAGTTGAAGAAGGAGCCGAAGAATTTGCATAGAAGGAGAAGAAAAAACCCCGATCATGGTTCACTTACATTCAAGGTTGTCCAATCAAGCACGGACATAGTAATACTCTTCTCTGGAAAAATCGATCGACAGGTATGAAACCTAACCGGTTAACATTATGATTGACAATATGAACATGTGATCCGTTTATTCATTTGAGGTTTGCATGTGGTGAAAATTTTGAATTCGATGTTTGTAGGTGAATAGTGGTTGATAATGTGAAATCTAAAACTATTTTTATAATTCTATTTTTGAGTTTTTTTGGAAACCGCAAGCCACCCTCTCCCATCCTTAGTCCCACTAGCTTCCACCGGTCATTGAGCAACACCATCACGTCTCAAAAAAAAAAAAAAAAAAAAAAAAAAAAAAAAACCAACACCAATCTGCACATTCCAGACCGCCCCAACACTAGCACCTCCATCAGATCCGATGCCACTTCACTGCCCACACAACCAACAGCCTTCCCCACGATAAACCCACTGCCCACCACCTGTTACGCCATTAAGCCCCATCTTCAAACCCCAACACAAACTACCTAGTTACCCCCATATGTACATAACCTAACTCTAATACCTAAATCTTATTAACACCAGTACCGTAAGTCACTCTCCATGCACCACATTGTTGTTGGTCATGTGTTGTCATTGTTGGCAACTTAGTTGAGGTGGCAGCATAGTTGTGCTTATAGTCAGAGAAATGACGAGAGAGAGCATCAGTGCAGGAGAGAGAAAGTATCTGTGTAAGTGGCAATGGTGTCTATGCAAGTGGAAGAGATGAGCTAAGCCTTGTGTATGTGTTCAGCAGTTTCATAGAGTAATTGAGATGGCTTGGTTGGGTTTCTACATAAAGTTGACCGAGCAGTGGGAGTTTCGATGTGCGATCTAACTCTACGTGCGCTACACAGAGTTCTAAGCAGAAACAAGGTGGTAGACTATGTATGGCCCCACTAGTGATGTGGACAGCACTCACACATCATATGTAGAGAGAGTGTGGGTCCTACTGACTGTGTGACAATCATAGCAAGAAGAGAGAGAGTGTGGACTATGGGTCCCACTGATGGTGTGGCAAGAGGAGAGAGAGAGTGGTTCCCAATGTGGGCCCCACTGATGGTGTAGCAAGAGGAGAGAGAATATGCGTCCCATTGATGATGTGGCTTATGGGTGTGTGTTGTTGTGAGAGAAGGTAGAGAGAGAAAATGTTGAGAGAGAAGATGAGGTGGCAAAACCCAGCCACGGCAAGCCGCAGGCCACCCAGGCAACCACGGCTATGCCACAGGCCATGTGCAGCCACAACCTTAGGCATGGCTGCCGCAAGTAAGCAGCACCAAGCCCAGGCTCGCAAGCTGCCCATGCATGCATAGCCGTGCAGCAAATGACACTCCCACATGCCCATAGGCCCAGACGCACACACGCACATGAGGTGTTCGACATTATTCCAGGAGAGAGAAAAGCTCTCTGGAAATAAATCTCTGGCAATGACTTCGAGTATTAACATACAGGTTACAGAGGCTATTACATATAAAGTCAGGGGTATTTTTGGTTGATCATGAAACATTTGTTCTAATCCTATGGTGGAAGACATGTAAGGAAGATCGGATGCATGAAAATTAATGTGCTGCCGCTATATGAGATCACTTAATTGGCACATGCAAAATTCAGTCATTTAAGTGACAGTTATAATGCTTCTCATGTATAGGTACACATGCGGGAAGATTCCTTTTTGTGATATCTGATTACGTGATGCATGAGAACTAATGCACTGCCGCTACATGGGATTACTTAATTGGCACATGCAAAATTGAGTCACTTAAGTGACTGTTATGGTGCTTCTCAAGTATACATACACATGCGGGAAGATGCCTTTTTATGATATGTGATTGCATCATCTTTAAATCAACATATCTCCTCTATTATAACTCCGAATTAGGTGATTCAAATTGCCACCATCTTCATTAGAAGAGAGGTAGCTGCGGGGAACGAAAAAAAGAGAGTAGAAGCTCGGGTTTTTGGCAGAAAATCTCTCTTTGAAGGTTTTGGTGAGTTCTAATGGATTGAATATCTACACCAACCTTCATGGAGATCATTGAGGGTCTATTACAAGCTTAAGAATGGTTGTGAGCCATTAATGGAGGTAATGAGATCTTGTAGAAGAAGTTTCTTTTGTTTTGACTAAAATACCACCCTAGGGTTTTGGTTTGATCTTGTATTGAGGATTACTTCCTCTCATTTATACTCTATGGGTTGTGTGAGATGCCATTGAGTCTATTGAAGACATGCAAGAACATGGTGGGGCTTTCTTGTTATATTAATAGTGTTCTTGAGTTTGTGAAAAGGGGGTATGCATTCAAGGTGTTTGTAAAAACACCAAAGAAGAAAATGAAGCTTGTTATGACATCTTTGAAGATTGAAGAATCCAATTTTGGATTTCCTTACATAAAGTGAGCATCCGGTTGTGGAGTTATCAACGAAAGGTAATCCACTTGAGCATTTCTCTATTTTATTGTATTTCATAGACTATGAGGTGTTTGATGAAATGTCTATGAGAATACCTAGACTGCAATTGGGTTGGAGAATTAAGTTTGTATAAGCTTTCATTGTAGGGCATCAATATAAGCCCATTCATTATATTGTTTGCTTCCCGTGGGTGCGGGTTAAGCGTAGTGTGTGCAGCGAGTGCTGAACACTGGTACTTCAGTACCTGAATTGTAGGCACATCTGTGCCTTCCTGGTTTTATGCTAGGTAAACTGGGTGTATGTACTCCCTGCTGTGTAGTCAGCTAAAAATAGAGTATTGAGTATATACGAAGCCCATTGGGCGTTACTCCATGGACTAGCCATCACATACTGTGGTGGTGAACCACGTATACCTATGTGTTGTGGATGCTTTGTAAATGTGATTATTTGTATATTGTGAAGTGCGTGGAATGACCTGCAGGATGGGTATGCACAACATGGTAGACCTGACCATTCTGTGGTAGCGAGGTGGTTGTGCATACGAATGTGTGTGTGGCAGTGCTTTAGTGATTGTATAGCTGTGGTCAGTGAGTGAGGTGTCAACCCAGGGCAATATTGGTCTTCAAATAATTATTTGGGAAGAATTTTGAAGACACTGATTCACCCCCCCTCTCAGTGTCAACCTGTGATCAACAATTGGTATCAGAGCACCAGGCTCAGTGACAGCTTAATCAGCAGCTGAGTGATCAGAGGACAGTCATGGCACTAGGTGATGGTTTTTGCAAACCCCCACTTTTTGGTGGAAATGAATTTGTGTTCTGGAAGTGGAGGATGGAAAGTTTTTTTAGGGTCTCTTGGTTTTGATGTGTGACAAGCAGTTAGTACTGGGAATGTGGATACCCAGTATGACTCTACAGCTAAAATGGCAATCACAGATGGATTAGCAGATAGTGTGAGAGTCAGAGTCAGTGGATGCGAGACAGCGATGACACTATGGGACAGATTACAGACTCTATATGGAGATGAGTCTGCCTTTAAGGCTCATGCATCACCAGACATTGATTCCACTTCAGCGGTAGATAGTGGGAGTTCAGATGAGTGCTCTACTGTCGGATTAGAGGATCATGTTCCAGAAGTTGACTTGACTGGAGAGCTAAGAGCAGCTCAGGATGAGTTGAGACTTGAGAGGGAGAGACTTACAGTGGCATCATGTGACCTTCATAGTGCAAATGAAACTATTTCAACTTTGAAGACACAAGTGAAGGACTCCAGCTTTGTCATTACAGCCTTAGAGGCTCAGGTCATTAGCAGAGATGAGATGTGTAGAGCTTTTGAGAGAGATATCACTACACTTAGAGCACAATTAACAGAGGAACAGATGAGTCAGGTTTGCACCCCACCTGTGGTTGAGGAGATCACCAGATGTACAGTTCAGAGTGGAGATTATCAGAGGCCATCCATCATTTGTTCTGCTACTACCTTTGAGCAGGGTGAGTCATTTAGGAGGACTATAGAGGTAAATATGAGTATACCACAAAGACTGAGTATACCACAAAGACAGAGTCCAAGCAGAGCAGAGGTAAAGACCCAAAGTAGAAGACAGAAGAAGAAAGTGCAGAGGCACAATGATGCAAGACATCCAGCACACCAGACACAGTATAGAGTTATTCCCCAGCAGAGTAGATGGAGCAGGTCCGGTCACCAGAAGCATAAACAACAGAAATACCAACAGAGGGAGATAGGACCTTACATGAGACATAGACCTACACCCAGTCGGCATAGGCATTCCCTTGTGAGACAGTCACACTTTCATGGAAATTGTCATAGATGCAATGGGTATGGGCATAGGAGTGTAAACTGCACATCAAGATTTTGTGTTAGTAGTTATGGGAAGAGAACATCCATGTTACCCCAAATAAGGCCAGTTGAGTGCCTCAGATGCCATACACTTGGGAATTGGTCCAAGCGATGCAAGGCAATGCTCACCCCCCAGCTTGCTCAAGCAGAGAGAGACTACCAGTTCTCTATAACCAGAAAAAAGAGATGTTCAAGAAGCCAGTTCAGAAGACAGGTTAGGAAGCAGTCTCAATTCAATGGTCAGTCTCATGTGGCCTTGTTTAGTGTGTGGAGAAAGAAGACAGTAGAGAAGTCTTCAGTTAGTGTGGATGGACAGAGGCAAAGGACAGTGGTTGAGCTCATTGATAGACATTCCCAGAAGAGAGCATTTATAGAGAAGCCCAAACAGAGGACCAAGGTAATTGGTCATGTAGTATGGAGAGAAAAGCACATTGAGGAGTGTGCAGTCATACCCACCACCCCTACATCACCCAAGTTGGGTGTGAGAGGGAGCACACCTCCTAGGCACTAGGTGCACTGAGGTGCACATGGAGAGGGGGAGCTTACTATATGTTTATTTTTGCCCCCTAGATAGACTCTGTTAATGGTAAAAGAGTACAAGTGTTTGAGATCACCAGATGACATAGTATAGTACTTTGTGTTGATACATCTTGGTGGAGCAGTTGATAGATGAGCAACGTTATGTCGGTCAGAGGATAGAGCAGTCAGTGATGATACCAGAGTTGTACAGTTGTGTGAGTATGGTAGCTAAAGATATCTCTTTGCCTCAGCATGTTTATCAGAGATAGTTGGTATAGTCATGCATGATAGTTTCAAAGTGTGGTTCTCTTTGCACTGATGATATGGGGAGTTGTATTGTTCTTATTTGACTGCAAAGGAGTAGCACCTGATAGCTAATGTGTAATCACAGTTGAGTGTTGTTGATATTTGTTTGGGACATATCCCTTGAGATATTCATTGTGTAGCATGGGCAATGATGGATGGATGAGGACTAGTGGAGCAATTGAGTTTTCAACTCATAGGACTGAAAAGATGCATATGGGCATTTCTATGTAGTTTGAATACTCATACTTATAAGATTGGGAAGATGCGTATGGGCACTCCTATAGGTGCTTGTATCCCACATTGGGAGAGATTGCTCAAGAGATGAAGCAGTGTGACAAGGAGCATGAAGTGACCTTCTATAGTACAGAATGTATGATAAAAAAAATTTGGCGATGGCAAGTTGGTAGCTTCAAGGCAGAGATCCTCAGAAAATGTATAGACTTTGACAGAGTGTTGAAGTTCATTCATGGTGTTTCTCACCAAGCATAGAGACGCTTGTGGTGAGGGGGAGTCCATTATATGTCATATTAGTGCCCTTAGGTGGACTGCAAGTAAGTAACAGTTTGACTCCATGTGAAAATTTGTTTGGATCACCAGTGAACACAATGCATAGTCTCTTTATGATTTTTGCATCTTGTTGAGTCATTATCAGATGAGAGGATATTGTTGAGCTAAAGGGAGAGTAAGTTTGATGCCTCATACAGTGATGAACCTGGTTGGATGCACTGCAACAAGCTATTTTTGTTTGCATCAGAATATCTTGGTTAAGTATGCATTATTTTCTATGATGGTACACCTTATGTCTGAATGCATGGGAAAGAAAGAAAAGTAACTGGTGATGTATGATAAGAACTTATGCAATAGGTATTGCAATGATTATCTGTTATTCTCTTATGTGATTGATTTGTTAAATCATTTGTTTGAAGAGTGATAGCATGGACTTAGATGGAATTCATGTTACCTTCTTGCTACTATTGTCAAAGAGATGAGATTCATAAGAGTGACAGCTTGTGTTCATCAATTGCTATTATTGATTATAGTATTTGTGTTATTGACGCTGGAAAGAAGCTTTGTGATAGGGGGAGATCACAGAAATTACAGACATGTGCACTCTATGATTGTGATACTGAAAATGAAAATCCACTTTGGAGCTGAGAATGAGTTGAGATGCATGGACCAAGGGGGAGTCGTTGATTGCTTATCTGATGAGAAGAGTTGATGTGTTGTGAGCTAGTGTAGAGATGGTGTTTGTAGGGAGCCCATAGGATTGGAAAGATGCGGTGAGCACTCCTATGTGGCCAGATCCCTTTGTACTTGTTGTCAAAGGGGGAGAGAATTTCCTTGTGAAAAGTGAGTTGCCAACAATTCCAAAGGGGGAGATTGTTGGTCATGTGTTGTCATTGTTGGCAACTTAGTTGAGGTGGCAGCATAGTTGTGCTTACAGTCAGAGAAATGACGAGAGAGAGCATCAGTGCAGGAGAGAGAAAGTATCTGTGTAAGTGGCAATGGTTTCTATGCAAGTGGAAGAGATGAGCTAAGTCTTGTGTATGTGTTCAGCAGTTTCATAGAGTAATTGAGATGGCTTGGTTGGGTTTCTACATAATGTTGACCGAGCAGTGGGAGTTTCGATGTGCGATCTAACTCTACGTGCGCTACACAGAGTTCTAAGCAGAAACAAGGTGGTAGACTATGTATGGGCCCCACTAGTGATGTGGACAGCACTCACACATCATATGTAGAGAGAGTGTGGGTCCTACTGACTGTGTGACAATCATAGCAAGAAGAGAGAGAGTGTGGACTATGGGTCCCACTGATGGTGTCGCAAGAGGAGAGAGAGAGTGGTTCCCAATGTGGGCCCCACTGATGGTGTAGCAAGAGGAGAGAGAATATGCGTCCCATTGATGATGTGGCTTATGGGTGTGTGTTGTTGTGAGAGAAGGTAGAGAGAGAAAATGTTGAGAGAGAAGGAGGAGAGAGAAGATGAGGTGGCAAAACCCAGCCACGGCAAGCCACAGGCCACCCAGGCAACCACGGCTATGCCACAGGCCATGTGCAGCCACAACCTTAGGCATGGCTGCCGCAAGTAAGCATCACCAAGCCCAGGCTCGCAAGCTGCCCATGCATGCATAGCCGTGCAGCAAATGACACTCCCACATGCCCATAGGCCCAGGCGCACACACGCACATGAGGTGTTTGACATTATTCTAGGAGAGAGAAAAGCTCTCTGGAAATAAATCTCTGGCAATGACTTCGAGTATTAACATACAGGTTACAGAGGCTATTACATATAAAGTCAGGGGTATTTTTGGTTGATCATGAAACATTTGTTCTAATCCTATGGTGGAAGACATGTAAGGAAGATCGGATGCATGAAAATTAATGTGCTGCTGCTATATGAGATCACTTAATTGCACATGCAAAATTCAGTCATTTAAGTGACAGTTATAATGCTTCTCATGTATAGGTACACATGCGGGAAGATTCCTTTTTGTGATATCTGATTACATGATGCATGAGAACTAATGCACTGCCGCTACATGGGATTACTTAATTGGCACATGCAAAATTGAGTCACTTAAGTGACTGTTATGGTGCTTCTCAAGTATACATACACATGCGGGAAGATGCCTTTTTATGATATGTGATTGCATCATCTTTAAATCAACATATTTCCTCTATTATAACTCCGAATTAGGTGATTCAAATTGTCACCATCTTCATTAGAAGAGAGGTAGCTGCGGGGAACGAAAAAAAGAGAGTAGAAGCTCGGGTTTTTGGCAGAAAATCTCTCTTTGAAGGTTTTGGTGAGTTCTAATGGATTGAATATCTACACCAACCTTCATGGAGATCATTGAGGGTCTATTACAAGCTTAAGAATGGTTGTGAGCCATTAATGGAGGTAATGAGAGTTTGTAGAAGAAGTTACTTTTGTTTTGACTAAAATACCAACCTAGGGTTTTGGTTTGATCTTGTATTGAGGATTACTTCCTCTCATTTATACTCTATGGGTTGTGTGAGATGCCATTGAGTCTATTGAAGACATGCAAGAACATGGTGGGGCTTTCTTGTTATATTAATAGTGTTCTTGAGTTTGTGAAAAGGGGGTATGCATTCAAGGTGTTTGTAAAAACACCAAAGAAGAAAATGAAGCTTGTTATGACATCTTTGAAGATTGAAGAGTCCGATTTTAGATTTCCTTACATAAAGTGAGCATCCGGTTGTGGAGTTATCAACGAAAGGTAATCCACTTGAGCATTTCTCTATTTTATTGTATTTCATAGACTATGAGGTGTTTGATGAAATGTCTATGAGAATACCTAAACTGCAATTGGGTTGGAGAATTAAGTTTGTATAAGCTTTCATTGTAGGGCATCAATATAAGCCCATTCATTATATTGTTTGCTTCCCGTGGGTGCGGGTTAAGCGTAGTGTGTGCAGCGAGTGCTGAACACTGGTACTTCGGTACCTGAATTGTAGGCACATCTGTGCCCTCCTAGTTTTATGCTAGGTAAACTGGGTGTATGTACTCCCTGCTGTGTAGTCAACTAAAAGTAGAGTATTGAGTATATACTAAGCCCATTGGGCGTTACTCCGTGGACTAGCCATCACATACTGTGGTGGTGAACCACGTATACCTATGTGTTGTGGATGCTTTGTAAATGTGATTATTTATATATTGTGAAGTGCGTGGAATGACCTGCAGGATGGGTATGCACAACATGGTAGACCTGACCATTCTGTGGTAGCGAGGTGGTTGTGCATACGAATGTGTGTGTGGCAGTGCTTTAGTGATTGTATAGCTGTGGTCAGTGAGTGAGGTGTCAGCCCAGGGCAATATTGGTCTTCAAGTAATTATTTGGGAAGAATTTTGAAGACACTAATTCACCCCCCCTCTCAGTGTCAACCTGTGATCAACAATTGTATCATCATTCCTTCATTACCCAGCACCAATCTCAACACTTGCTAACTCACTAAGAAAAATCCCGCTGCTACCTTCACTTCACTCCCATATACCCTGCTACAACAGAAACCATTTACTTATCATTCTTGCCACCATCTATAATCCCAAACCAATCGCCTTCAAACCCAGCCGCCTGCAGCCATTCTCGATATTCCTAATAGTTGTCTCCACCTCATGCAACACCACCTCAACCCACGGCCAGGCATCCACACTTCATCCTACTCGCACAACACCAACATCTCCTATCAAACCCCAGTCTTGCTACAACCAGTTACTCTCCCACATACTTGATCAGCATATCCCTCAACCCTTAGATCTAATCGGTCCATAAAAATTGGATTTTTTTGATATGGCTCTAATGTGATTAATTTGAGCCCCATAATCTGATTATGTGATGATTTGATGTGAGCCTCTGATCCTGATGTAATGTGATGAATGATAATTTTCTTACCTTTGATCTATATATGTGATGATTGATTAGATATGGCCATTGATCATAAATTTTGGAGAAATAAAATATGGATAATGATCTTGGATTTTTGGGTGATTAAATATGGACCAATGGATGTCAAATTTGATTTTGAACTGTTAGATTATGATTTTGAGTGATCCGAATCATTGGATTTTCATCAGGATTGATTTTAAATGAATCTGAATTCTTAGATTGTGTTTTTGAGTGATTTAATCCATTGGATCTTGATCATATGTGTTTCTAAACCATATAAACCGTTGAATCTTAATCGAGAGTGATTTAGAGTGATCTAAATGGTCGGATTGACCTCATGAATGTTTTAAGTGAATTTGAACCATCGATCAAATGTGATTTTGATCACATTAATGATGATCGATTACATCAAGTTTGAGTAGTCGATCAAATATGATCTTGGTCACATTGTTGATGATTGATGCTTGATTAATGCTCTCAAATGTTGTATTGGATTGCTCACATGCCATATTTGATACTATATTCTCACATGCTTTGATTGACTCACATGTTTACTGCTATGATTGGATGCTCCTTGCCATATTTAGTTGCTTACATGCTCACATGCTATATCCTTATACACATTGCTATGTTTGGATTGCTTACATGCTATATTGGACATATTGCCATATTTGGATGGTTACCTGATACACATACTGCTATGTTTGGAGATACAATTGCATAAATCTTAAGTACAAACCATATAGGGAAAGTGCAAACCCTAAAATGGAAAGAGTTGAATAAAAGGAACATGATACCCTAAATAACCTGAAGAGTTAAACAAAAGGGGCAGGATACCCTAGAAAACCTGAAGAGTGGAACAAAAAGGGATAGGATATCCTAGAAACTCTAAATAAATCAATTGTAGGGATAGGCAACCAGATAAACCTAAGAGATGAAATTGTAGGGATAGATAACCTGATAAACCTAAGAGATGAAATTGTAGGGATAGACAACTCGATAAACCTAAGAGATGAAATTGTAGGGATAGACAACCCGATAAACCTAAGAGATGAAATTGTAGGGATAGGCAACCTGATAAACTAAGTGATAAAATTGTAGGGATAGGCAACCCAATAAACCTAAGAGATGAAATTGTAGGGAAAGACAACCCATAAACCTAAGAGATGAAATTGTAGGGATAGGCAACTTGATAAACCTAAAATTGGAAGGAGTTTGGGTTGATATATCCCCAAATCCAACCATTATAATAATTTTGAACTATGTCGTACCTAATTTCTAGGACAAACCCTAAAATACGTAGGCAATTTGGGAGTCCCAAATACGATACAAAGCCACCCATCAACCATCCATCAAGCATAAATTTTAACTTGAATAAAGAATCTAATTGAAACACATGTACAAACCACTTCCATAATCTTCAATCACAAAACCCATTTCGAACTACGTTTTTGGACTTGATTTTCAGGATTGAAATACGTAGGCAGTTTGAGATCCTTTGGACATCTTAGATTCAGTCCACGACCGAACCATCTTTGGTCCGATTCACTGTACATTAGATTGTTTGTTTATTTGCTTCAAACATGATTGGCTGAACCCTAGGTTAGCAGAACTTAGAAACTTGGTTTAGGACATCCCCCATTAACCCTAGTCATACAGTTGAGCAAGTACAGTAAAAAATTAGAGTCTTAAGGAAAGTTTAGGAGGCTGATCTTGATCGATGATTTGGGTGCCTAACACCTTCCCATAACCGTACCCTGAATACTTACCCGATCTCTTGCTGACCAAAGAACTGATAAATTTGGGTTATGAGTCAATAAAAGTCTTACCTTAGGGTGAGGCTACATTTTTAGAGGTCTTAGACCTTAATCTAGGTGGCGACTCCAACAAGACATTGATCTTCATTGATACCTATTTATCTCAAGGAAGATCGTCTCATCATTGTCCTCACACTTTATGCCTGCCCCAGCGTACAGGACAGTAGCTGCTATTGACACACAGGCAGTAGATGACGAGCATGATGCTTCATGCGAGTGCTCTTTTTGTGTGTTCCTTTAGGAATTATTTTTTTATTTATTCTTTCAGTTGGGTATAGACAATGTAATAAATTATTATTTATGATTGTGGATGATGGCATAAATAGATAATTATTTAATTACAAATAGAAAACTCAGTTCATTTATTTATTTAAATCTGTTGCTATTTATTACTCTTTGATTATGGTTTGTTTGTTTGGAATGGTTTGTTGACACGGTTTATTGAGATCTGGTGTGAGACGTGGTTTGGAGACGGTTCACTCACACTTCTGATTCAGCCGAAATTGGGGTGTCACAACTTGGTATCAGAGCCATAAGCTCTATCTAGCTAACCATTTTGCATCTAAATGTATCCAACAAACTGAGATAGGAAATTAAAAACTTTAATAAAAACACACCATAGACTTGTTTGATGCCTGAGACTTAAGAGAAGATGCATAACATACTATTTAATGAAAGAGAAATTTATAAGCACTGATGTCTAGGGAGAAAACCAAATAAACATGTAATAACATGAACATAAAGGAAATATAAAGTGTATGATAAAGTACAGTCCACAAGCCGGACAGTTACTATGTTAACAAAATAAACCATATATATGTAAGTGAATGAGACAAGATTAGGCTATGGTAGAGTCGGAGGCCTGGGTGGAATCGGATCAGTGATATCATAATCACGCTCGTAAGCCTCTCTAAGCCAATGAACCTGGTCCTGTGTGACCCGTAGGCTGCGAGCTAGATGCCCCAGATCATGACTCATCTCTCGCTGAGCATCTCGAATCTCCATGAACATGCTCATCACTGTATCTGGAGGAGGCTGAGATAGTCCTACTACTAGAATGGGCTGGGGCGCAGGTGCAGGGATGTCCTCTATGTGCGCATCCTCACCACCCCCTACCTCTACTGCTGCTGCTGTGGCTACAGCCTGGTTCCTAGGTGGAAGAGGACAAGCCTATAACTCCTCATCGCTAAGCTCTAGACTATCCATCTGCATCTTGTAGATAGCCTCTGCATCTATATCAGAGGTCATGGTGACCTCATAAGCGGTCTTGCCGCACATGTCCACCTCTAAGCGGCGCAGCAACTCTGTAATCAGCTTACCATAGGGAAGATTTTCTGTTACATTGAGCCTTGCAGCATGGATTATTGTATGGATAATCAGGTAAGGCAGGCAGACTCGGTGCCTGATAGTAACACAGTGAGTAATGTACTGGGTCAATTGAGACACCTCCCCATAATGACTGCTCTGGGGGACGATATCATGCCGTATGATACGGCAGTATAAACGAGGCACTGGACGAAGGTTCACTGCTAGCATGATCCTACCCGATAATAGAATCTAGTCAGCGATCTCTACTGTCATCTCCTCAGTGAGATACCCTTTTGCTTTGGGTAGACAGTAGACGAGCTCGCCGTCATCTGGGATCCCAAGAAGTGTTGCCAACTCAGCTGTGTTGAAAGAAATCCTCACCCCTTTCACAAAGCTGGTAATCCAAAGATCCCTAGCATGTTCCCAATCATTTGGATTCTCTTCTACCTCTAGATTTGCAAAGAACTATTTTACCAAATTGGGATGTGTGGTTTCTTCATATTGAATAATGGGCAACCATCCCATCACCCCAAAAGCGGCCTCAACATTAAATCGGTGTAGGTGCTCCAAGTTTACAAAGCGGCCAAACTCAATGCTTTTGCCTTGAAACCATGGAAAGCGTGCCTCTGCAACCTTTGACAGAAACAACTGCTCATCATAGAGGAGGGGAGGAGGGTGTGGCCTGTGCATATCCGGCACATAAGATCATTTACCCTCACCACGATGCCCAAACATGTCGTAAACTGTTAAGCAAAGGAAAATACAAGAAAAGTTAGCGAAAATTCTAGCAATTTCGGCAGCATAACGGCAGAAAATGGAGCAAAAGCCTCAAACTCACCCAAATATGGGTAGGAGGACTTACGTAGTGACACAATGCCATTACATGATCAAACAATTTTACATAAGACAAGGAAAATAGATGCATATCAGCAAATTATCAAAAATTCTGAAAACCTAGAAAACCTAGGTTAAAAAGTCAAAATTTTGGGATTTCTCCCAAACCAACCAATGGAACTTCAAATAGGTTGAGGGGTTTTTCTCATTGAGACCCCAAGAACCCTTTTCAAATAAAGAAAGAACTTTTATACAGTTGGAATTTCTCTAAGTAAGAAAAATCAACTTTTGGGCATGAAAGACGATGAGATTTTTTTCTAAGAGAGGAAGAAGAGGAGAAGCTTACCTTGGAATCGAGTTTGGTACTCTTGGTCGAGAGGAATCACTCCTAGAAACACCGGTTGGACTGTAGAGACTCAGCAACTCGGAGAAGAATCGCCACCAGAGTGAAAACCAAAAGAGAAAAGTAAGAAATAAAAGACAAAATCGCGATTTTAAATTTTTTTGGTCATACCAGTCTCACTCATGGTCTGGGGAGTTAGACCGGTATCTCCTGTGGTATCGAGACCGGTATGTACCGCAGAGCATACCGGTCTCACTCAAGGTAAGACCGGTACCGCGACTGGTACCTCTCGAAAAACTGGAAATTTTATACAGCTTCCCATACTGGCAGGGCCATTCCTACAGGTCCCCAAACCAGTATGGTATGACCCAAATAGGCAATTTTGCCTAAAAATTCCAAAAAAAATTTAAAAATTTGTTTCCATTCTTTTTATTGATGAATAATTTTATATAGTGCATATATTGAGACAGAATAATATCGTTTTGAATAATTATTTCATTCATCTCATATGTGTTCAATGCATTCAGATATTGTAAAATTTTAGTAAACTGCAATGGTGAGAGGAAATGGTCGTAGAATTCCTCGCAGACGTCGTCACTCAAGAGCACCTCCAATGGAAAGGGATCCAAGAATAGAAAACTTCGAAGAAAATGAAGAGAGGGAAAATGGGGAAGAGCACAACCCTCTCAATGGGAGTGGAAATCAGGTGGGAAGCAATGAACAAGCTCCACTGTCGGGCCAAGCACACACAAACTCTGAGACCATAGTGGCAAATTTGGTCACCCACATGGAGGCACAGTGGAAGAAGTTCTTTGATGAAATGTTGAAGATGTTTAGGCCACCTGGGCTTACACCAGCACCTGCAAATATGCCACCAACAAACATAGAAAATGCAAATACCGTACCAGTGAGGGTTAGTACAGCTACTGAGGGACAATAATAGCAACCAAACCAATACAACACGTTTTCCCAGCAGATTACAGGGACACCCACCCCTAACCAGGATCAGGGTGGATATCAGGGTGCATATCATGGTGGATATGAGGGAGTATATCAAAGTGGTTACTCATATCAGCCGCAATGGTATGGTCAGGCATCGTATGGACAGGTACCTTATGGCCAGAGTAGTCTTTCTAGAGCAGTGGATGGATTTTTGAAGTTAAAACTACCAACTTTTATGGGGAAGCCAAGGAAATCACTGTGGCCAACACAGTGGATAGCCGAGATGGAAAAGAACTTCTGCTTACTAGAGTGTTCTGATGAGGAAAAAGTATTATATGTCACTCATATGCTGAAAGAAGATGCCAATGGATGGTGGAACTCAACCAGAGCATATTTGGAAACAAAACATGGTGTAATCACTTGGGCCATAAAAGGCTTTCTTTGAAAAATACTTTCCAAGGAGCTTCCATGACTAGGTGGAGAAGGAGTTCCTCAATCTACAACAATCTCAGATGACCGTAGAGGCATATCAACAGAAGTATGATGAATTATTTTTCTTCGCTCCAATCAACATGCAGGAGGAAGAAACTAAGACCCGTCGCTTTACAATGGGTCTTAGAGGCATCATACGAGAGCATGTGTTGGGGCGGGGATTGAAGATCTATAATGAAGCTGTACAGGTGGCTTGAGTAATTGAAGGAAGCCAGAGAGATAGTTTCTTTGCACAGAATAGGGGTCTTAAGAGGCTTAACCCTGAATCTTAGGGTGGGAGAAACAACAGACCTTATCGTCCATTCAGGCCACCAGCTAGCACTATGCCACCCAGATTTATTCTTACAGTGACATAGCAGGCAATGGGACAGAACACCAGCATGAAGTGCTTTAATTGTCAACAGGTGGGCCACTATGCCAGAACATGCCCACTGCCAAAGAGAGAACCGCAGGAAGGCAAGGTGTATGCCGTTACCATGGAGGAAGCAGCCGCATCACCTGATGTGGTTACTGGTATGATTATGTACTTACTCCTTTAGTTACTGCATTATTTGCATGAGCATGTAGAATTAAAGGAAAATTAAAAACCTCAGGTACAGTAAACATAGCAGGGGTACCCGCCAAAGTCCTATTTGACTCAGGGGCCACCCATTCTTTTGTGTTAGTATCATTTGGAAAAGGACTAGATCAACCCATCAAGACTTTGGAACCAAGTCTGTTAGTTCGATCCCCCATGGGAATGGAAGTGGTATTAAAAGAGTATTATGGACCTTGCCCAGTACATATTGAAGGGCGAGATTTGGAAACCAATATAGCCCATCTTGAGATGTCAAATTTCGATGTCATTCTGGGAATGAACTGGTTATCTCAGTATTCAGCAAGCCTGTTATGTGCTAAGAAGAAGTTAGCTTTGAAGGACAGCGAAGGAAGGGAGTTCAACTTTAAAGGGACTAAGTTTCCTAAGAAGAGAAAGTTTATACTCTCAGCCCTAAAAGCAAAGAAGTGCTTAGAGAAGGGGGGGAGTAGGATACCTCGTATCAGTTGTGGATGTGACCGCTGACTTGCCAAAGATGGAGGATATCGAGGTAGTACGAGAATTTCTTGATGTGTTCCCAGAAGATCTACCCGGATTACCACCAGACAGGACGACTGAGTTTGTGATAGATCTCCTACCAGGGGTAGCGCCTGTGTCTAGAGCACTCTACAGGTTGGCTCCTACAGAGTTGAAGGAGTTAAAAATCCAGCTACAAGAATTATTAGACAAGGGATTCATAAGGCCGAGTATCTCACCTTGGGAAGTACCTGTGCTATTTGTCAAGAAGAAAGATGGTAGCGTACGTCTTTGTATGGACTATCGAAAGTTAAACAAGCTCACCATCAAGAATAGGTACCCATTACCTAGAATAGATGACTTATTTGATCAACGGCATGGTGCAAGCGTATTCTCAAAGATTGATCTGAGGTCAGGGTATCATCATCTCAAGATCAAGGAGGCAGACATTCCCAAGACAGCTTTCAGAATAAGATATGAACACTACGAGTTCCTTGTGATGTTATTTGGGTTAACCAATGCACCTGCATCGTTTATGGAACTGATGAATCGAGTATTCCATGATATGTTGGACACATCGGTTATAGTATCCATAGATGATATTTTGGTCTACTTTAAGGACAAGGAGATGCATGCAATGCACTTAAGACCGGCATTACAAAAACTAAGAAGAGAGAAGCTCTATGAAAAGTTCAAGAAGTATGGATTTTGGCTAGACGAAGTGGCCTTCTTGGGTCACATGGTATCTGCAGAAGGAATTAAGGTGGATCACAATAAAATAGTAGCCATAGTAGGATGGGGAGCACCGAAGACAGTTGCTGAAATTCGTAGCTTCCTGGGCTTAGCTGGATATTACAAAAGATTTGTGGAAGATTATTCCAAGATTGTTGTTCCATTCACCAAGTTGACCAAGAAAGGGGAGAAGTTTATATGGACGAAAGAATGTGAGAAATTCTTTCAGACACTAAAGTCAAGACTGGTTTCAGCACCTATATTGACTATTCCTGCTCCAGGCCTTTCATTCACACTATATACAGATGCTTCGGGTTTGGGACTGGGATGTATGCTGATGCAAGGAGAACAAGTGATCGCCTATGCCTCAAGAAAACTGGAGCATGAGAAGAACTATCCTACTCATGACTTAGAATTGGCAGTAGTCATTCATGCTATCAAGACTTGGAGGCACTACCTTTATTGTGAGAAATTTCAGATTAAGTTTGATCACAAAAGCCTAACGTACCTTTTCACCCAGAAGGACCTGAACATGAGGCAGAGGAGGTGGTTAGAATTACTTAAAGACTATGATTATGACATTCAGTACCATCCAGGTAAAGCAAATGTTGTAGCTGATGCTCTGAGTAGAAAATGGGCATCGAACCCCGAAGCAGGGCCGAGTACAAATGTTGTCTTGTGTGCTGTAATTTTTGGCTCGTCAAAGAATAAGGAGCAGCTCTTACTAAAATCAGCGGATGATCCAATGGAGCTAGGCTTGATACATAAGTTTACCATGATGTTTGTAGCACTGAAATTTTTTCCTGACTTGATAGAGGAGGTAAAAACAGCAGTCCTACAGGACCCATACCTGAGGACATTGAAAAAGGATTTGGAAAAGGGTCGATCTAATCCTGATTTCACCTTGGATGCAGACAAGGTACTCATGTATCGTGGACGGTTATGTATACCTGAGAATGAGGATTCAGAAATCAAAAACCAAATTATGTTGGAAGCTCACTCTACCCTATATTCAGTAATCCTAGGAGCACTAAGATGTACCATGACCTAAAGAGGTTGTACTGGTGGAGGGGTATGAAAGCAGATGTGGCAAGATATGTCTTTCAATGTTTAAACTGCCAGCAAGTTAAAGCAAAAAGACAGAGGCCCGTAGGTTTATTACAGCCATTACTTGAGCCTGCATGGAAATGGGATTGTATTACTGGTGGTGGGGTATGAAAGAGGTTGTACTGGTGGAGGGGTATGAAAGCAGATGTGGCAAGATATGTCTTTCAATGTTTAGACTGCCAGCAAGTTAAAGCAAAAAGACAGAGGCCCGTAGGTTTATTACAGTCATTACCTGAGCCTGCATGGAAATGGGATTGTATTACCATGGATTTCTTCACTGGCCTACCTATGACTCGAAGATCAGTGAATGCAGTTTGGGTAGTTGTAGATCGCCTCACCAAGACCACAAGATTTATCCCTGTCAAACCGCAATACACCATGAACAGGTTAGCAAAATTATATGTGAAAAATATAGTCAGACTCCACGGTATGCCAGAGAGTATAGTATCTGACAGAGATCCATGCTTCACATCAAATTTCTAGGAGGGACTGCAGAAAGCCATGTGGATAAAACTAAAGTTCAGCACAGCCTTTCACCCTCAAACAGATTGTCACTCAGAGAGGACCATCCAGATCTTAGAAGACATGCTTCAAGCATGTGCTATTGACTTTAAGGGAGCTTGAGATGAGAAGCTTTCACTTATTGAGTTTGCCTATAACAATAGCTACCAGGCTATGATCTAGATGGCTCCATATGAGGCCTTGTATGGTAAGAAATGTCGGACACCATTGTTATGGAACGAGGTCAGAGAAAAAAGGATCATAGGACCAAAATTTGTTGAGGAGACCTACAAAGTAGTAGACCAAATCAAGGAAAGAGTGAAAACAACTCAAGTGCGTCAGAAGCACTATGCTGATAACAGGCATCGAGACCTCGAATTCATCGTTGGTGATAAATTTTTTTATAAGGTATCACCAGTAAGAGGCCTGAAGCGGTTCGGGAAGAAAGGAAAACTGTGTCCTAGATATGTGGGACCATATGAGATTCTGTCCCAATTTGGCAACGTGGCTTATCAACTTGCATTGCCACCAGCGATGTCCAGTATCTACAATGTCTTCTACGTGTCCCTACTGAAGAAGTACGTGAGAGACCCCTTGCATATTCTTGTTGCAAACCCTCCAGATTTGATAAAAGACTTGACCTTCGAGGTAATACCAATCAAGCTAATCAGTCTAAAGATACAGTAGCTTTGAAGCGTGCTATACACAACGTCAAGGTAGTTTGGAAGAGCTAGGATGTAGAAGAAATCATCTAGGAGGAGGAGGATGTCATGCGACAAGAATACCCTCATCTTTTCGACTCTGAAGGTACGTATAATTTCGAGGATTAAATTTCCTTTAAGGGTGGGGGAATTATGAGACTTACATGCAAATTTCGAGGGTAAAATTTCTTTTAAGGGCCGTAGAGTTGTAAGAACCCTACTCCAAAAACCCAGTTTAACTCATGATTTATGTTGTGACAGGTCTCCCAATCATAATCGGATCGAAAGGCGAGGTCGGGTGACAAACCACGATATCCAGGTATGAAAAACGTTGTGTAAAAATTTAATTTTTACATATCGATCTCAGTACTGGTCTCACTTAGAGTGAAATCGGTACGTGTAACAGGTATGTATTCACGGGTGGAGACGGACTCTAGCGGGTCCCATACTCTGAATCTGAGTTTAGAAAACCTTTTAGATGTAGGAGACCTTCCTAGAATGGTCTCCCACTGTATATACACATCATTCCTTCTCCTTAGATCCTTTTCAAACATTCTCAAACCCTAGACCATCTGAAAATATCTAAGAAGGAGCAAGGAGGAAGGAGACTGTGCAAGAAGGGGGATTTTTCCATTGGAGAAGAGCGCTGCCATTCAACAAACACCGGTAAGTGCTCAACCTCTATATTGATGTTAGGATTTTGGATCGAAGCCGTGAAATGATGTAATGATCCAAAATCCTAGAACCCCAAAACCCTAGTTCTCATTGAGATCCAATCTGAGAAGGATGCGACGAAATAGTCAAAACCTAGATGACCAAACAAGTATTTGGACCTTAGAATGATTTAGGAAGAACCCTAAAAACCAAGTCGATGATCGACGGGAGAGGGAGGTCCGAGATTGGGCTCTCGGACCCATACCATCGGGCATACCGGCTGGACAATAAGTCTTGCGGTATGGTCCTGTAGTATATACCTCAGGCACATACCGGCTACAGTGTACTAAGACCGGTACTGAGACCGGTACTGAAACCAATATCGAGACCGGTATATACCATAGCACATACCGGTGCCACTATACTAAGATAGGTACTGCGACCGGTATGCTTACCGAAGCCTGGATGTTGACCAAACTTGGTTTTGACCAACTATAACCCTAATAATTTAATTCTAATATATAAGTATGATCATATAGGACTTGTAGACAGAGTGAGTGGACTCTGTGACGCAGAGCGGACTTGCAATCATTCGTCAGGTAAGGGACAAAACCCCAAACCTTAAATAACTAAATAACAGTAAACCGTTGTGATCATATTTGTTCCTGTGATTATTGTTTATTGCTTGTGCCTTTCACATGCCATCTAGTTATTTAAATTTTATTATTTGTTCATGCATATTCGTATGCTAGGATGCTATTTGTTTAGGCATGTGATTGTTTTTCGTTAGTGTGTGGAATCTGAAGGGGAGTGGAGCCCTGGATATATCCTCATACTAACACATTTTCATATTGTCGTCTACCTTAGCAAGCTTGGCGAGAATAGGGTATCAGGGGGAGGACGTGGGATTGTGGCTCCGCCTACCCACCAGACTCGAGCCCTATCTCTATGTCATAGGGAGTTGTGCTGGGGTAGGGCCATAGAAACTATGTTGACATATAGGACTGGTTAGAAATGGAACCCACTTGCAAGCCCTTGCCAACAGAGGTTTAAGTGTTGGTGCGGTGTAGGGTATCAGGAGAAGGACGTCGGATGGTGGCTCAGCCTGCCCGCCAGACTCTAGCTCTATCTCTATATCGGAGTGAGTGATGTGGGGCAACAGCAATAGTGTGGATCGGAGCCTGACTGTTGGGTGTACTCACACTCTCGTGCATGGAGGTGCGGTGGCTGCCAAACCTTACCATTGCATTTGGTAAGTTATACATGACCCAATTGTAATGTTATTTCATGCATTTTGTATGTTGCATTGGTCTTGTGCTTTACTAAGCTAAGTTGTGAGCTCACTGAATATATATATATATATATATATATATATATATATATATATATATATATATATATATATATATATATATATATATATATATATATATATATATATATATATATTTCTTTTTTGGATCTTGATGCAGGTTATACGGTTGAAGACTTTATGGCTGCCCCAAATAGCGAGATAGTAGCTGCTATTGACACATCGGCAGTAGAGGACGAGCATGATGCCTCATGCGAGTGCTCTTTCTGTGTGTTCCTTTAGGGATGATTTTTTTTATTTATTCTTTCAGTTGGGTATAGACGATGTAATAAATTATTATTTATGATTGTGGATGATGGCATAACTGGATAATTATTAAATTACAAATAGAAAACTCAGTTCATTTATTTATTTAAATCTGCTGCTATTTATTACTTTCTGATTATGGTTGGTTTGCTTGGAATGGTTTGTTGACACGTCTATTGAGATCCTGGTATAAGTCGTGGTTTGGAGACGATTCACTCACACGGTCTATTTATCTAAAGCTTACCTATTTGTAGGTAAGCTTTCAGCCGATATGTGCAAGCCAATTTTGGATTCTATTCATAAGAAGTTGGAGGGATGGAAGTTCAGGTTCCTCTCCCAAGCTGGGAGGCTATAGCTCATCAACTCGGTTCTTCAGGGGTCTTATATTTATTGGACTGGCATTTTTGCTATTCCAAAGAGTGTGATGTGGAAAGCAGAGGCAATTTCCCTAGATTTTTTTGGGCGTGGTCATCCTTGAAAAGATTTATCTACTATACCTCTTCAAAATCTATTTGCCTCCCTAAGAAAGAACGAGGCCTTGGGGTGAAAAGAATCAAAGATATGAACCTCGCTAGTATTCTAAAGCATAGGTGGCAAATCATCTCTGACAAACCCTCTTTATGGGTGAAATGGATCTAGAAGAGATATCTCAAAAAAGAGTCTTTCTAGACTGCTATGGTTAATGATAAGAGTTCTTGAGTGTGGAGACAGTTGACAAAGCACAAGCATCTGCTCTTGAAGAAGGTGGGATACTGTACTGGTGATGGCAAGGATACTAAGTTCTGGTTTGATCCATGGCATCCCTTTGACATTTTGGAAGACCTTTTCCCTTTGGCTTGGCTCTGTATGAATGACTTCTCTAGGTTGGCCCTGGTGAGTTCCATTGTGAGGGATGGGGACTGGGATCCAGGCCCAAGCCCTCACCTGCTTTGTATCAAATCAGGTCCTCTCTCCATATGGTGGCAAGGACAACTAGCATAGGAGGTAAGGATCAGATCCAGCGGTTTAGTAGAAAGGGGAACCCTTTTCACTTTTGTTCTAGATCAACTTGGGAATCGATTAGGCCTACTGCTGTACCTTCTGCTTGGTGCAGTGCAGTCCAATTTACGCACAACAATCCAAGGCAGGCTATAACCCTTTATAGATGTGTTTTTGACACCCTGCCGACATGTAACCAGCTTCAGTTGAGATCTATTAGGTTGCGGCTGCTTGTTTTCTTTGTTGGGCAGGCCTTGACACCCGTGACGATCTCTTCTTTGGTTGCCCATATTTTTCATGGGTAAGGCGTGAAATCAGAGGTATATGGGTAAGAGTTCTCGTAGATCTCCCTATTACCGGGAAACCTACAGAAGTGAGAATGGGAAGAGGAAAAGGAAATCCTACGGGTTGGATTGCTTGGTTAGGGTTGAAGCGCTAAAGCCCTTTTATATAGGGTGGTCGTAGATCCGCTTTTCTTGCTTGGACTCGATGTTGCAACTTCTTCTTCTTGATTCCCACCCTATATGGCACTGAAAGCTGTAGGTAGGGAGATGGCACGCCATCCATCGAATCCATGGCTAATCAAGGAAACCGGAAGGGTGGGGTTATATATTATTCAGCTATCTTCGAAAAGTCGAATGCAGAGTGCGCTGCAGGTTGCGCGAGGTTGCGCGCGACGATCGTCTGCACCGATTCTCTGACCGAGATTGGGAAGGTTTCTCTTGCGCGCCGCTTTTGATGGATGTAAAACTGAGTCTCATTGCCAAACCTTGCCAAGACAGCGAGGGGCATCAGGCTCCGAGCTCCCTGAAAATCATTAGTCAGTCGGGCACCTGATATTTATGAGGGTTCACCCACCCCGGTTACTACATTCCTTTCTATTGCGCCTAAAATATCTATGTGCACCAAATGATGATATAGAGGTCAAGGCATTGTTGAGGAAGCTACATGGATCCGGAGGAAATTTAAGAATTCCAAGGGCCTTGGGAGACTCGTCAAACTGGAATTTGGCACCACTATGTACCACATTTGGTTTGTGTTCCCCTTCCTTCAGAGGGCTGTATGGCCTTATTTGGCATAATAAATGATCTATTCAAAAAAAAAAAAAAAAAAGTCAACAGATCAAACAAATCAGACGCAGCACAGATAACTTAATGGATTATAATGATCCGCAATTAACAAATTGAAAAATAAATAAATAAAATCAATATAAACAGGGACACATCAGGATTATTGTGACCGCAAATTAACAACTCCAGATAAGAACAAATTAAAAAAAAATATACATAGTAAAATCAAATAGAGGAATCAAACAAGTATGACAAAAATTTTGCATCTCAAGCAATTTTAAAAGGAGGTAAAGGACAATACCTGATTTAAAATCCAAGGTGGGGTAGATTAACAAAATTCGGATCTCAGTCGGAGAAGAAGGCCACCATCGGAACTGATTTAAAATCCAATGTAGGATAAATCAAGAAAATTCATATCTCAACCGGAGAAGAAAGCCACCATCGGAACTGATTTTATGATAAATCAAGGAAATTCAGATTTCAGCTGGAGAAAACCATCACCAGAATTGGAGAAGAGATTAATTGCATTTGGAGAAGAAAAATCCGCCGGAACTTATAAAAATTGTATCTCCACCGCCGAAGAAGAGCCGCCAATTGAATTTGAAGAATTGTTTCTCACTCAGCAAGAAGAAGTGCCGGAGAGTTGAAATTGATAACTCGGAATTGGAGAGGAAGAGCCATTGGAATCTTATGATGATTAACTTAAATAATGCTCCCTCTAATGAATGGAATTAGAGAAGAAGGAAATGAAGATGAGAACATACCCTTAGGCGCAATGACTTTTTTATCTTCCCCTCTTTCCAAGTTTTTCTCTCTTTTTTCTCTCCTATGAGTTGAGGTCAATGATTCCTCTATCAAGCCTACCCTTAGGTTCAGTTTGGATGCAAGGGGAAGTAAAGGGAAAGGAAGTGAAAATTTTGAAACCTTAAAGGAAAATTTGTGTAGTTCTTGTCTAACTTGTTTGTATAATCAATTAAATTTCTTACCATATTTAGTAATGATATTTTTTAGATTTTATATTTATTTTACATTACAAATGCAA
>CM053265.1:19486911-19558231 GCA_028583415.1 Protea cynaroides
AGGATTTGGATGCAAAGTAAATATAAAATAATAACCAAATATGGAATGATTTGAAATGAATTACATAGCATGTGATAACATGTGATAGCATGATAACAAAAGTTTACTTTTAAAATTTAAAAACATTCCACTTCCCTTCTCTTTAATTCCCCTTGCAATCAATCAGTGCCTTAGTTATCATTATTTTCTCACTTCTTCAATATAGGTAACCAGTAAACACACTCTTCCAGCTACTTACCAGATTGTCGTGATCACATGCTCTAGGGTTTCCTATCAACGTATGAACTCTGGCCTACATCCGCAGGACTTCCACATCGATGGGGTTCAATTCATATCTGTCATCTAAGCTTCTCACAGTAGGACTCTTGTATAAGCACAGTCTATAACTACAAGTATACGTTCGTATCTCAATTCAAAATAATGAAATACATCATTTTCTACACCTGATTCAACACGGACAGAGAGAATAATGGTGAATGAGAAGGAATGAGAGCGATTTTAAGGAGAGTGGGAGTAAATTGGGAAATAAGTTACATACGAATTTTTGTAAGAAATATTTTCTAGTAGTAATCAAAATAATTAAACAAGCAATGAGAAACTATGAAGTATAATCTTGTGAATTTTAAAAATTGAGAAACTCCAAAAATACGTGGTTACAGGCTTACAGCAGGGGTGGGAAGCCTTGTGGACGACCCTCCCTCCTTTCAATTTATGTAGATTTTCTTCAATATTTTCTTACTAGAGAAAAAATAAAAATGTTTAATATTCATCTCCGTCTGAATAAAGTCAACGGTCAAATCATAAAGTACCCGCAAATAATGGATCTCACTAACCAAATAGATGGAGTGAAGAATAGAGAGAGAGAGAGAGAGAGAGAGAGAGAGAGAGAGAGAGAGATGTGGTCTCACGAGGTCATATGATCTCATTTTGGAAGAACAAAAAAAAAAAAAGACTAATTTATGAGAGGAGGAAAGAATGTGGAAGAATGCCGATCACTCTTTTTTCTTGAGAGGACGAGAGGAATACACCAACAAAAGGGGAGAAGCTTTTTCTGAAGGATTTTAGACAAGTAATAATCTTGTCTTTGTAGTAGCACTAGAAGTTCTAGGAAGAAAAATTTCCCAATTTGGGCTTTTATAGATCTTCTTTTTAGACAGAAAAAACAATATTCAAATCCTCCAAATAGAAAAAGGTGGTTTGGCTTTTTCCTTCACCTCGCTCTTTCCTTCCTCTTTTATTCTTTGAATGTTTCAATATGTCTTGGGTATTTTACACTGATGGTTTAGAGAACATTAAGAAGCTTTTGTTGGTGGTTTCATCATACCTGTAGATTAGAGAAAAGAAGAAAAAAGAGAGAGTTGTTTCAAATTTTATCCTTTTCAATTCTAAGAGAGAGGAAGAGAGATAGATGTGGCTCCACAAGGGAAATTCGGAAAGGAAGGAAAAAGGAAATGGATTGATTGCAGTTGCAATAGATAAGGACGAAGGGAGCCAATATGCTTTGAAATTTGCTGTTGAATATCTTTTGAGCAAGGGCCAAACGGTGATTCTACTCCATGTAAAGCAAAGAGTATCATCTATCCCTGGCCCAAGTAACTCTCTCTCTCTCTCTCTCCACCCTCTAATTAAGCATGTTTCTTCCTTCTGAAGTTGTATTTATCATAATCTAGAACAGTTGATCTAGAACAGTTGTCTTAGATCTAAGGGGAGTAAAATATTCATAACGAAAATAAAAAAAACATTGGCATGGAGCCTGAGGCGAAACAGGAAGGGCGAAATGATCGCTCCCTGTGAAATGAAAAACCCACCTTTGTTAGATGCCCCATCCATGTTTTCGTTGGCTCCACGCTGGTGCAAGGGCCACGCAGCCTGGCAGCCATCCCCTCCCATTTTTTAATAACCAAGTTTGCAATGTAGTTCCTCAATGTTAATTCATAGTCCAACAACATTTATCAATAAAAAGGTCATAATGTAATGTAGTTTTTTAGCCCGAATGTTTTACGGGGGGAGGGGTGATTCAAACAAAATAAAGGCCATCATCATACATACATTGGGTCACCCGATGAATAAACAATACCGTCTAGAGTAAAGCCAAACTGAGTGTGAAATATTGCTTAATATACCAGATTAGGGAATGTTCATGTGCTACCTTGTTACGGTTTCTTGACATAGGTTTCTGCAACCAGTTACAACATTTCCGATATACCATGGTGAAGTTAAAAGTCAAGTCAGAATTGTCATGTTCAAGTCCGATGTACAAACCAAGCCATAAGAATATGAACGATAAGCAATTTCAAGCTCAATTAACTCTTCATGCTTAAGTCTGAGTCAAAACATCCAACATACTTTCGATGTCCCAGGAGAAAAAGTGATTTGGATACAATAATTTAGAATTTCACAGTCATAGTAAAATAATGATTAACTCACAGAATATAGATCGGATTAGGATGATTCCAAAGCCAAAGGTTATAAGACTGATGGATCTACAAGTTTGCTATTAAACTCAACTTCATAAAACCTGGGTAGGATCTTCGAAAATTTTATTGAGGTAGACATAAATGCACTGGATAGATTCGGATATTGCAAGAAATGTAAATATATGTTGAACATAGATAGAAGAAAACTGAAATACAACTCTTCTAATGGATTGCAGCTCCAAATACGTTTTAACTATTTTAAAATTCGAGATGGAAATATCCTGATAATGCCCTTGAATTCAGTACACATGCCGAAAGTGGATTTTCATAGCATGGATCATATGGGTTAGTTTGGTCTTGATTGTGCTGGTTCCAATGATGGGTTATAGTGCTTGTGGACCATGAGTTGAGGTAGGAATTTGCCTTCGACCATAGATTGAATATGGGCTGACCTTCTAGGAACATGCGGTTGATTTACTTGAATAGAAAACTGGACAGGGTTGGCCACATAAGTGTGAGTGTGGGTGTATCCTACATCATTCTCTTATTCTTTAAAAGAATTTATCCTTGAATTTTTGTTCCACCCAAAATTATTTCAAATCCGCCGGAGTCAAATGGAATAATAAGAATTTCATCAAATATTAGATGACCAAGAAAAAGGATGATCTGTAATAAAATTAGTTTCTTGATTGGTAATGATGACATTCCATTTCAGCCCTTGAGTTGTTGGCAAGGAATTATGCACTTCAACTAGGCCAGAGTCTACAATTGAGTCTCTAATGACCTGGACAACTGAATGAACAGATGATGATGAAAATATTTCCAAGAACCGATTTATCCACATACATAAGTGTCATGCCCATAATGTGGGTAGGCATCACTCCATGCATTTGCAAGAGTAAGCGATGATGATAAGATGATGTAAGCAAAGTGGACATTCTCATCAAATGGATCTTGAAGAATATTACCATTTATCCTATATTGAATTGGATTTTCGAAAAAAGGCTCATGACATTCCCTTTCTTAATGAGGAGATTCCTCCTCTGGGTATTCATCGAATACACGTAGTGCACTTAAATCAAATGAGACACAATCATCCAATTTTAGTATTTCTGATGTATAGTAAAATGGATAGATATCCTACTTTAGTGCCGTGGTAGGATCTCCTCTCCTCTAAAGCTCTGATACTAAATGATGTAACTGTTTCCAATGTTGATTGCTGAACTCGAATATGGAGAAGATAAAAACAAACTAAAAGAAAACCAAATTCGGATACAATAATTTTCAGAATTGCACGATCTTAGTTAAATGATGATGACTCACTAAATATAGATTGGATTAGGGTGATTCGAAATCCAAACATTTGAAGATTTACGGATTTACTAGTTTGCTATAAACTCAACTTTAGAAACCTAGTGTGGGATCTCTAAAAAATTGCTTGAGTTAATTGCAAGAATTGTAAATATATGTTGAATATAAAGGGTTGAAATACAAATCTTCTAGATTGATTTCACTCCAAAGATGTTTTGAGTATTTTAGAATTCTAAATGAAAACATCCCGAAAATACCCTTGAATTCATTTTATGTGCTGAAAGTGGGTTTTCATAGCAGGGACCACATATGGGCTGGTCTGGACTTGGTTGGGCTAGTTCCAAAGAAGGGTTCTGGTGCTTGGGGACCATGAGTTAAGCTTGGACTTTGCTTTAGGCCATAGATTTAATATGGGCTGGCCTTTAAGAACATGAGGCTGATCTACATGAATATAGAGCTGATCAAGATCGACCACTTGGGTGTGGTCGTGGCCTGCATCACCTTCCCTCTAAAAGCTAAAAAATTGGGAGATATTGCAATGTTTTCTATATAAAACAAGGGAAATAACGAACACAATTGTTGATTCAAAGAAAATGAATCCTCTAAATAGATTAACCTCTCCCCTACTATATCCCTCCCTTTAATCTACAGAAAAAGGCACTCAACATAGAGAAGGTCAAGTATGCAGATGTGACATGAAAAAATGATCTGTTCTTACAAAAGCAAGATTGGGTTGACATGAAAGCCATGCTACAGATCAGTAAGAAACAAAATTATACTACTAGTTTTTTTCCATATGGACTCCTCATTTGACAAGTAGATCCATCTTTAGAAACCACACTTCCAAAGATATGAATATCCGATATTTTTATAGTAAGAATAAATCAACTTACTTTCTTACCAGTGATAACATTTCAATTTTATGCAGGAAAAGCTCAAGTCGATGAAAAAGTATTAGTTCTACTGTAGCATTACTATGAGACTTGGCATCTATCTCATAGAATATTTAATCTATCTCATAGAATATTTAAAGAGAACATAGTTTGAAATTAAGATACCCTCTTACGTTTGTTTTGTATGCAGTGGGCAATCATGTCGCCTTTAATAATATCAAAGACAATGTTGCATTGGCAAACAAAAGCCAACATGAAGCTCAAACCAGGGAATTATTCCTTCCCTTCCGCTGCTTTTGCACGAGAAAAGATGTAGGTATCAAAGCTCTATCCATGTTATTCTTCTTTTCAAGATTCATAATATTTTCTCCAATATCTTGCTTGGAGGAAGAGGAAAGAGCATCCAGGAAGTGTGGAGGAATAAAATACGAACTTGAAGTATGATAATGATAAAATTGCAGCAAGTTCTGCAAACATCGAATGCATAATTCAATACAACTTGAAACCCATCTAGGCACAACTAATGAGAAACTTGATAAATGTCATTTTACATATAAGTTTTAATATTCTCCCTGTTTGACTTTTGAACATACACCAGATACAATGCAATGAGGTTGTAATTGAAGACATGGACGTAGCAAAAGCCATTATTGATTATGTCACCCATTCTGCAATTGAGAATTTGGTCATTGGTGCCTCAACAACGAATGCATTTTTTAGGTAATATCTGCTATATTTATGCTGGATTCACATCCTCTTCTCCTAAAGGTTCGGGAGGAGAGGGGGCGACTCGATAGATGGCCGACACCTGGGGCTCGGGTGAATCCGAACGAACAAGCTAAGCCGACAAGGGGATGTTGGCTCTAATGAAGAGCTCGGATTCACCCGAGCCCCAGTGTCGGCCATTTAACGGGGCCACTGTCTCTCCTCCCAAACCTCTGGGAGGAGACGATTTGGATACATTTATGCTCAACGCAGCAAAATATGTTAATTCTATCGTCACATTCTAAACCCCATAAATGTTATAGAACTGTACGATTTGCCTATGATTGACCTATTTTTTTAAGATCTATTCCCATATATAAATTGAAAATCAACTAAGCTCATTAAGGATACCTTAAATTAGAATAATATTAAAGCAAAAACTCCATAATATCAAAATGAAAACAGGGAAACAAATGGAGAATATCTAGATCATTTCATAATAGTATCAGCAATAGCAGCAGTAATACTACCACTGATAATAAGAGCATCCAATTTGTTATACAGAACGGAGGTATAGTTTACATGAGATTATGCACTCTATAGCCGAACAAGACAGTCTCACAGTATGTGCATCCATAGGTATGCATATGCCAACAAAATTAAATTATTACTATGGAAAACTTTGTTCACAGAAGATTCAAGAGTACAGACATTCCAGCCAATATATCAAAAGGAGCACCAAATTTCTGCACTGTGTATGTCATCTCCAAAGGCAGGATCTCATCTGTTCGACCAGGCTCTCGTCCAGCACCAGCCATCTCCCCACTACAGAAACAATTGCAAATGCAGAATCAAGTCATGCACCATGATCAATCGGAGGCACATTTCTTACACAGTAGTTCCAAAAGACCCCAGATGAAACCCTTTGAGCCCTGTGTCATGCATGAAGAAATAGATCACATCAGGTAAGTCATGTATTTCATGAATTCTTACAAAAAAAATTAATAAATAAATAAATGTAGCCCTAGTGCATAGATACTGACTTGTAATCATTCTTGTCAATTATCAAAAAATCGTAACTGAAGGCCATTGAATTGTAGGTTTCAACTTTATCATGCAAGTATTTCTGTACTAGTCAAGAATGTGCAAGGGTGAAATAAAAAAAAATACAAAAATAAAAAGTAACCTTATTAAATCATGGTTTAGTTTGCTTAGTTTATCATGGTTTAGTTTGCTATAATGTGTAAGAACCAGAGTTGTAATGGAAGGACTAACTGCACCACTTGAACAATGTCATTGACCAGAGGAAGAGGATCAATTGCGAAATTTGAACTCCCAGCACCGGATACTGATATATCGTTTGTGAGCTCTACCAGGCCAAGCATAGAACTCATGTTCCCTTCACTTTATGACCACCTTGATTCTGGTTGGAGTTGGACCCCACGACTATCAACAAGTTCAGACCTTGATAATCGAAGCTTCGAAACATCACGACCAGGAAACAAGTCGGCAAATGATTATCAATTTCAAGAGTTTTCACCTGTTTCTCAGGATAGTGCAAGATCATCATATTCATCACAAAACATGGTAAGGAATCCTAACAACCTATGATACAAATTATAAAGTATCTATAAATTTACTTGGATGCCAGATGTTAATAAGAGAAGTTTTAAGCATGATATTTTCTAAAATACCCAGTAAGCTAGAAAAGTTAATCAATGGATGAGTTGTGAGCACCATATGCACAAAGGTAGCAGGACCATCAATTTTCAAATGATCCACTTCTGATTTTTTCTTAGAGAAACCAATCTTCAGTGAATGGCTCCATACAGTCAAAATAAACTAGGATTTTTTTTCCCAGCTTGTAGCAACTTGAGAACAAATAATAACTAGAAACTGAAGTCGTGAGACAAGAGAAGAGAAAAGAAAGAAGAGACAGAAATCGACTCTAAGGGAGAAGAGTCAATGGATGTTGTTCTCCTCCTTCCTTACTCTTTGTATTTATAATGCTGTTTATAATATGGAAACAAAATAAATTGTAAGATAGTTTCCTAACAAGACATTCTAACAAAGGAAACAATCTAATAGAATACAAGGAATAACCATATATATAAAAAAAAAGTTTGCTATGAGCTGTACTTCAATCTTGATAACGCTAACACCCCCCTCAAGCTGGAGCATATAAATCACCCATGCCCAGCTTGGAACAAGACTCCTGGAATCCAGGACCAAACATAGGCTTGGTAAAAATATCAGCCAATTGTCTTGATGTGGGCACAAACGGTGTAACCAGAAGCTTCTTCTGAACAACATCACGAATAAAATGACAGTCAACCTTAATATGGTTAGTGCGCTCATGAAATACTGGATTTTGGGAGATGGATTCCCTAACCGTTGATGTCATATATCCACGAATGCATATTCACCAACGAGAGCTTTAGGAAAGGTAGAATAATCTGGCTTATGCAAAAGGTTGTTGTGGAGACGGTACAAACCACCATCAAGACTGCCCTTGAGAAGGACAGTCCCCGAGGATCGATCCTTGACATTGCAATAAGAAGGATGGAATTCAAAAACAACGTCATTACTACATAAATTTGTAAAAATTGATGGAACATAAAGAATATTTTTCAAATGAAAAGAACGGCTAGTAGAAAATAATTTCGAATGACCAGTGTTTTGGATAAGCAAACCTTATCCATTACCAACTTGTACTTGGTCTGTTCCTTGATATTCTGACCGAACAGATAGGTTATTGATATCTGCTGTGATGTGATCCATTGCTCCAGAATCAGGATATCAGGTATCCATATGTGGCAAGTTGTTAGTGGCAGCTAAATGTGCAACTGGTGGAGAAGAATGTGCTTGATAATTGTTATCAAAGCATGATAACATGTCATTGTTGTATGACCATATCGAAAACAAACCTGACACTATGGTTTGTTGTGGTTGGTATAAGCATTGTTGTTTCCACCGAAGTTCCTACCACGGCCACGGCCACGGCCACTTTGAGAATATGAGTTTCGCACCATAGGAAGAATTGCCACGGCTTTGTCGATTTTTGTTGTTATTGTTTGTAGTTGCAACATTGACTTCGGGTAAAGAGGAAGGTTGAACCTGCTATTCCAATCGCATCTCATGATTGAAAAGCATCCCATGGAGATCAGTTAAGGATATTGAATCAGACCTTGTGGAGATGGCTATGATGAAGGCATCCCATTCTAATCCAAGATCAGCAAGAATGTGAAGCATTAAATCAGATTCAGAACCGGGTTGGCTATCACGACTAAACAATCAGCAATTGATTTCATTTTCTGATAATAAAGAGTAACTGAGAGAGCCTTCTTCTTCTCGGTTTGCAGTTGGAGACAAAATTGCATGATTTGTGACCTTAACTAACTGGCAAATAGTCGTTCAAGACTTTGCCAAATAGCTGCAGAGGAATTGTAGTCAATAATTTGTCTAAGAACAGATTCAGACAAGGAAGATAGAATCCATCCTAACAACAACTGGTGATCTTGACAAAGCCAGTTTGAATATTCTGGATTTTCCACCATAGATTGGGTTATAGCAGGTGGGATAGCAACATCAGTTAACGAGATTGATGTCGTCACCGAAGCTATTAGTCGAGATAGGCATGGTGTTGAACCATCGATATATCCCATCAACTTATCTCCACAGATCATCGGTAGAAGCTGGGACCTCCATAGCAAATAGTTATGTTGTTAAAGCCAAATGGATATGGTGTGGCCAAACTTAGATGAGAGAGGGGAAGAGAGAGATTCAGCAGTGGAGGCATTGAGAGAAGTGATAAAGGAAGACATGGTTGGAATTATGAGAGACGTTAGTCGCAAATTCGTGTATGAGAGAGTTTATATAGATATATTTTGTGTAGATTTTCTCTAATATTTTAAGGAGATAAATCAGGAAAAGATTACAAAGTGATTCCCTGCGAAGATCACGTATAACAACTGTACAATATTCAAAATTCAAATTTACAAAATTCAAAATTCAAATTGTTTCAAAAATTCCCACATTGAGAATAATTGTTCTTAGATCTTAGGAATAGCTCTTATTAGTATTTTATAGAATCTCATAAGGATGAGAGGATTCATGAACAACTTAAGTACCATCTAGTTTCGTGCAACTCTTATATAGACAAGAGGATCCTTGTATTGCCAAGTAGAGTTAAGTCAATACAAATCTTATAAGGACAAGAGAATCCTTACAAAAACTACAATGATTTGAAATAGATAAGGTAAAAAAAAATACCTAGGCAAGGAGTGTGGTGACTATTCCTTGCAATTTGCAATAATTGATGATGTTTTGCACGTTTCAAGACTTCTCTTTGATGTAGATCTTGAGAGAAATAGGATGTTGTGCTTAAGCCTAGTGCTTCGGGAGTTCAGAAGTTGAGACTTAAAGTGAGAACTTGATCTATTATTGGGATGATTGCTTGTAGCAATTTGAGCTTCAAGAACTGGCTTGACTTGATGTATATTTGTTAGTCTTTAACCCTTCCAAAGAATGGGAATTTATTGGCAAAAGAATGGCTTAAGTGGGTGATTAAGATAATCTCCAATTGATCTATTTGATTTGTCTCGGTTGACCACTATAAGATACCAATCGACTATTATATGTAAAGTCCAATATATCCTTTGTAGTTTAAAATTTTACTTGTGTAAAAACTATACCGGTCAACCACTATAGGTTACCGATCGACCATTATACAGCTAAAATCAAATATAGCCGCTAGTGGAGGATATAGCCGTTACAACTTAAAAAGTTACTTGTTTATGAAATATACTAGTCGACTATTATATGAATTGCTTGCAACCGCTATCTTTCTAGAATAATCAACCACTATTAAATCGGCCGATCGGTATATTCCTGATGATCTGAAAGTTCTTCCAGGATCGACCACTATGGGAATCGGTTGATCCTTGTATTCTGGAAGATCTCCAGAACTCTCGATCATGATCGACCATTATCATAATATTGGACCACTATGAGTGACGTTATAGGTTTTAGCTTTTATTAGGTTGTGATTTGAGTTCCACTTTCGGACAATTTTGAGTCCCACTTTTGGATAGTTTTATCAACTCTTTTTCCAACCTTTGAGTCCCACCTTAGCCATCAAGGCCTTTTCGAATGACTCTTAGTGTTCCTGCCATCTCACTATCAAGAAGGTCCTTGTGCTATGAATATGCCTTATGGGATGATATTTTCTAGGGTTTTTTATGAACTTGAGTCGACATTGAGAGGGGTTAATTCTTCTCTGATTTTTTATAGCTACCCAGAGCTGATGGAGAACCAAATTGTCAACACACACACAAGCGTATGCAAATCTGGCCAGGTCTACTAGATTTGCACATCCATCCTGCAAACCATTCCACGCACTTTGCAAAATACTAGAAAATAAAATAATGAACACATGGATATTATGTGGTTCACCACCAAAGTGTGTGATGGCTAGTCCACGAAGTAATGTCCAACGGACTCCGTATTTATTTAATACTCAGCTTTTAGTCTTTTATAAGACAAAGATACTAACCCTAGGTTTTCTCAGCATAAAACTGAGAGGGCAAACAATGCTAATATTCAGGCTATGACAACCAATGTCCAACACCCATTGAACACAATAAAAAAAATATTTTTTGGCTTATAGAATTGCCCTACAATGAAACCCACATTTAGCTAGGTATTCAACAGTTTTCACATAGCTAATAAATAAATTTGAGAAGCAAACAATATGCAAAGTTGAGTGAATCTTACAACCAATAATTTTTTTGTGCCTGGAGATGTCTGTAAAAATTCAATGGCCCACTGGAATCTCCAATAGCCCTCAAGAATGGAGAAACTTCAATCTTCAACAAATCCCTTACTCACCACACTTGCTTTTCTCCCTCACAAGCAATAATCACCATAGATGTATAAATAAAAGCTCTACTGACCTCTCACAGAGATTTGGCACTCCATTGATGAGTAGAGAAGAGGTGGTTGGTGATTGATCACTCCCACTGGGCACAAAACCCTAGAAAAACATTTTGTATTGCTTCCAAAACCTCTTTTCAAGTCTTTTCTCAATCTTTATGACTCCCAACACTGCCCAATGGATAGAGCATCAAATTTTGGACTCGGTGCAACTTGAACCGTCCAATTCCGAGCTAAGATGAAGAAGTTATGGTGGTTTGAAGTTCGGCCAATGAGAACATTCCAAAAAGCATCTTTTTCGAGCGTTTGACGCACCCACGCCACACTAAACAGCACCTCCACCGACATGACAGCCTACACTGTCAAGTTCCCATTGGCTGGGAACGCATCTTCTTTAAGCACCATCAAATATCCTTTAACAGGCGGGAAAGGCCAGAGGCCGTCGGATCTGAATAAATCGGGTCAAGTGCGATCGACTTTAACAACAGCCATTCGATCAAGATCCACTTCTGTCAGGCTCTATTCACACGCATCACCGAATCATAAAGCGTCCTTCATGCGACACAATTCACCGCATTAACCTGTGATCTACCAATGACCATGCACGCGGGAGAATCAAGACGCACCGTCCAAGTTACACTTGATCCCGCAATTTTCAGGGCCATCAAATTGGCATTTAGTCTTCGTGGCTCTATCTAGGGCACTGATCTCGCATCTTCTCCTTTCTAGATGCCGAAAATACCCCTCAACATCTTGTAAAATGGCGTCTGTGACTGGAAACTTCATAAACAAAACTCTAAGATTCAACTTCTTCTTGAGAGATGCTTCTCTCTAGACAATTCATGGAGCACCCTCTCTCTCTCTAGAAATAACATCAAACACCTAGCATGCTCATGCACGCAGGCTGCAGGTTGGCTTGTTGCTGGCCTTGCGGCCTTGACTGCAGAGCTGGCCTACTAGCCTGCTAGCCTTGTGGCCATGGGGCTGACCATGTAGCCAGCTGCCACACCACACAAGCAGTGTGGGTCCCACCAATTTCTCTCTCCATCTCTTATCATCAGAAAATGCCACATCATCAGTGAACCTACCACATCATCAGTGAACCTATCACATCATCAGAAACACTGCCACATCATCAGAGAAGCCCACAAACACTCTCTCTCATCAAACTTGATGTAGAAATTAGAATCTCATTCAACTCATTGCAAGTCATCTGAACACACTATAAGGGATGTAGAACACTGTAGAGAACACATACAAGGTTGTTCCATCTTTGCCACTGCATTGACATTCTCTCTCCTACTCTGATACTCTCTCTCCTCATTTCTCTGATTGAATGCTCATCAACACTGCCACATTAGCTAAGTTGCCAGCAATGACGACAACACAAAATCCAACAGTTTTGACGGGTAATGGTTTGCTGAACATTGATGCTCTTCCAGATGCGATGGTTGATGGAGAGCTTACCCATATGACCATACCCCAGCAGGCGTATGAACAATAGATAAAGCAGCATCAGTTTTCGTTGATTAGATGCCCGAACATGAAGGGGCTCCAACTGTGGGAGGTCAGGCAGTCGGTGCTGAATTGTTGGGGACTGAAATCACTTTTTGAGATGGTATCTCTTGGTAAGGGTTTCTTCTCTTCGGATTTGGATCTGAATCTGATATGATGCATGTTTGGAAGTGTGGCCCTAGTAAGGTGAATAGCAAACTCAGGATATTTCAGCGATGGAGGCTGGAATTAATGTTAACAATCAGTCTGTTTCACACCACTTGCAATGGATTCGCTTTCCTGACCTTCATCAGGAACACTAGGATGAATCCATCCTTTTCTCTTGGCTAAGGCTGTTGGCCGGCTGATCTTTGTTGAGTACACGAGAATGTAGAGTGTAATGTATGGACACTTTGCCCGTGTTTGCATGGACCTGGATCGCAGGAAACCACGTATTGAAGAAATTCTGGTTGTGCTCAGAAACAACTAGGGATGGATGTTCATTTCCTGTTCAAACAGGCTATAATCTATGAAGATCCTCCATCTAAATGCGAGAAATGCCTCATGTATGACCATTAAACTGCCTCTTGCCGGGCTGCTACGATGGAGCCAGTTTCGGCCAACGTCCCTTCATTGCCTGTGGGTAGTGATCCTCCTTGGGGTACTTCGTTACCGGATGCTATTCCAGTAGGGGGACCCAGCATTCCCACCAAAGGGGGTTCGCTCGTCAAGGGTTGATGTGGTAGACTCCGAGGACGAAGGAAATTCGGATGGCTCGGATGGATGGATCTGTCTCCCAGGACAAGGAGGTTACAAATGCTTCCGAGTCCTTGTAAACGGTGCCACTATACGTCTCTCTGATTGCGGAAAGTCTCAGTAAGGAAGCTAATGACCTGTTGCCTCTTCCGGGATCTCTGATAAGTCTACTCCAGTGGCGATTGGTGCGGCTACAGACTTTCATACGATATCTGCCTTCGGCTCGGTGTCCACTAGCGATCGTGCCCGAGTAGCAATGGTAAATCATTTAGAGTTGGCATTTTTTTATTCCCATGTGTAGGAAATATCTTCCCCATTCACAATCGAGGTAGGAAGAAGCATGCTCAAGGTGACCGCTTGTCGAGAAGATCTTCCCGGTTGGTCAAGTAACTTTGTTCCCAATGAAAGTTTTTTATTGAAATATCCATGATGTTCCGAATTTGAAGGCGAAAACCACTTTGAAGAATATTCTTAAGGAGCATAATCCAGATGTTCTGTGCTTAGCAGCTGGTTGGTGCATCCAACAAAATTCCCTAAAGGCTTTTTCCATGCTTGAGGGTATTGTGTAGACTTTATCCATAATACAAGGAAGTCTAAACATCCTAACCAATGGGTTCTATGGAAATTGGGTAAATCTACGCTGACGATGCTTATGTCTTCGGATCAGCACCTCCCCTGTTCCTAGCTGCTTATGGGAAAACCTCACCTATTCACTTTCATTCATGCAAGCTGCTTCTGGGTTCATCGCTGAGACCTTTCGTTTGATTTGGTTTCTCTGAATCAACTTGTGATTCGAGTCCCACTTTTGAAAAGTTTTACCAACTCTTTTTCCAACCTTCTTAGGTCAATTTAATGAGTCTTTGGACACCACCTAAGGTCATTCTAAGATGCAATGATATGTGTTTACATGATGATTGTGCAAGTCTACTAGCTCAGTGACTACGTACAAGATCTTCGACTTCATAGCTTGAATCTTCATTCTTCATTGTTTCTTGGACATCATCTTCTTAATGAATCGATGCCTTCATGGGATTCTTTCTTGGATGACTTCACTCTCCAATTTTTGAACTTCAAGCCTGGGACTTCGACATCTTTCCTTCTCTTGACCTTCAATCCTAGGTCTTAGGAGTTTAGGCATACATGCCTCAACATCTCCAACGTAATACTAAATTAAAAACTACTCTAGGAGATTGCAGCAGGGTGATGAGTAAGAATCCAATCGTAACTTGATGCTCTTTTATTTATTTATTTATTTATTTTGTGCCATAACATTCCCAAGTGACATGAGATTCATAAAATCTTGGATTCATCCCAGGGACAACTGAATTTTTTTCAATTAGCGGCCAATAAAAAAGAACGTACCTATGTCACGGCCCCCAAAAGTACGGCCCAAGGAAAAATACTGACCATATTCCACTTTTCCACACTTTAATACCTCAGAAAACAAGGCTAAGAGACCAATTAAAACTGGCTCCAAAGAGCTAAAAGACTTCCCATCCACATAGTAGTAACGTAAATGCTACTAAAATATTAATCTCAAAAGATAACACACTAAAACGTATTCTACCAAAACGTGATAAACCTACGAGATTCTACAGAGCTAAATAGTTTAACACTTGTGTGTTATCGTTTGAGATTATTTTGCAAAATATTGAGTACATCCAGCTCCACCTAAACACTACCTAAGATTTGTAAAGTAATATATGTCTTCACACCATGAAATGTTAGAAATCTCTGCAATTGCATGACTCTACATAACTGGAAAATATATGCACATGAATACATCATTGTTGTATGAAATGGTTTAATTATTCCAGTAACTTTGCTTTGGAAATAATAGGAAAATATTGAAGCTGAGATGAGGAGGCTAAAACTGGAGCTCAAACAAACAATAGATATGTACAGTACAGCCTGCAAAGAAGCACTCGCAACAAAACAGAAGGTACTAAGACCTCATATCTATTTTGTGCATTAAATGACTCCATGGTTACTTCCAAATTCCTGTGTGCTACATAGGAAAGGAATCTCCATCGCTGGAAAATGGAAAAAGAACATAAATTTGAAGAAGCACGGATAGCTGAGGAAGCTGCGCTTGCAATTGCAGAGATAGAAAAAGCTAAGTGTAAGGCAGCTATTGAGGCAGCGGAAGCATCACAAAGAATTGCCGAAGTGGAAGTACAAAAGAGAGTGAATGCAGAGATGAAAGCCCTCAAAGAGTCAAAGCAAATGAAGAAGGTCTTGGATGCTCTTGCACATTCTGACATCAGATACAGGAAATACTCAATTGAGGAGATTGAAGCAGCAACAGATTTTTTTGCTGAATCAAGAAAGATCGGAGAAGGTGATTATGGTACAGTATATAAATGTTATTTGGATCATACACCAGTTGCAATTAAGGTTTTACGTCCAGATGCAGCACAAGGAAGGTCACAGTTCCAACAGGAGGTAATGAACTAGTACTTGGATTTGGTTCACATGCAATCATCAAGTTTATAACAACAATTACTTTGTTTGTTACCCCAATACAGGTTGAAGTACTAAGCTGCTTACGTCATCCGAACTTGGTTCTCCTCCTAGGAGCCTGCCTCGAGTATGGGTGCCTAGTCTATGAATACATGGCCAATGGAAACCTAGAAGACTGTCTCTTCCAGAGATCAAACACCCCGGTTCTTTCATGGCAGCTTAGGTTCAGAATTGCAGCAGAGATTGGTACTGGCTTGGTCTTCCTCCACCAAACCAAACTAGAGCCACTAGTGCACCGTGACCTAAAACTTGCTAACATCTTTCTTGATCGCAATTTCGTTAGCAAGATTAGTGATGTTGGTCTAGCCAGGCTCGTCCCTCCTTATGTTGCCAATAATGTCACACAGTATTGCTTGACATCAACAATGGGAACTTTCAGTTATATAGATCCTGAGTACCAGCAAACAGGCATGATAGGCATAAAATCAGATATCTACTCCTTCGGTATAATGCTTCTACAAATTTTAACAGCCAAGCCACCAATAGCCTTGACACACCATGTTCAACGGGCTATTGAGAAGGGAACATTTGCTGAGATGTTGGACCCTGCTGTGCCTGACTGGCCATTTGTAGAAGCCCTGTGCTTTGCTAAGATAGCACTCCAATGTGCAGAATTAAGAGAGAAAGATCGGCCAGATCTTGGCAAGGTCATTTTGCCAGAACTCAACAAATATAGGGAAATTGCTGAGGAAAACTTGCAAATGACTTTGGGAACTACGAGTGCATCATCCACCCACAACCAAGTTTCAATGCGACAAGTAAGTTGAAATGCTTATCTAGATAAATGGCACAAGTGATCCCAATGAATATGTATTAGCTTAGAAGTAGAAAAATAATGAAATATTTGGGTACAACTTCCATTACATATAATTAAACAGACTCCTTTGTGGACAAACTGAAAACGCTTGTTGAACTAGGAATTATAAACTTTTTTACCTTCTTGATAAAATCATGCTCAGAAGAACAATTCATCTTGAATACCTTACAAATTATGGAAATATTTCTGCAGGAATTGATGAATGCCTCTTTTCGCACACACTGGATATGATAGCTCAAGTAGTCGATCAAGCGGATCATCATTTCCTGGAATACAGAGGAGGGAAAGCAAAGGTTCTGGCATCAGTTTTTTGCGTCAATACTGGTGTAAGAAATCAAGTTGTAGTGTGGAAACAATTCCTAAGCATACATTTACAAATAGTTAGGCAGGCCTAGCTGGGTAGAGTACATTTAATTCTCTATGGACAAATAAGGTGGGTATGCTCGATATAGCTTTTCAAGTAGCTTGTCCATTCATACCCTACATATGGGTTTCAAATTTTTGGAGTAGAAAGAAAAAGGCAAGAAGAACCATAATATGCTCATGCCTCGGCTGACCTAAATGTATGTTTCATGTAAAAGTCTATCTATTGGTTATTAATTCTGATGAATTAATAGATGTTGTGATGTGAGGACATAGGGTTTTCCTTCGTCCTCTCTTCCATGGTTGATAAAAAGTTTTTGGATATATTAGAAAATGAGTGTTGTTCCTAATTGATAGACCATAGGCTTTCTCCTTGTTATCTTTTTTGTCTACGGCAATAGATCATAAAATTCTAGAGTTGCTATCTATATTAGGTCTAGGACCTATAAATGTTGTCTCTCACTTAGAGAGACACTAATGACTCATAACTCAAATGGATTAAGCTTGAACTTTCAAAAAATAAGTAAGTACTATGTTACAATTTGAAAAGGTGTTAGACATCCAAACTGTCAGTCTGAAGATCGGTCTCCCTTTCTATCGTTTCCTACACTTTATATGTGACAACTAATTAGTTAATAGATCTGAACTAGGTATCTAGGTTTTGGAAAGTCCTATACCAAGTTTTTAGGTCATGCTAACCTAGGGTTTTGCCAAATATGTCTTGAATATAAATAAAATGAAGACAACTAAATTGGGGGATCCGAAAATAATGACTGGATGACTAACCAATTTTAGCCAATCTGATGCATTTGGCGTATAGACTATCCTAAGATAATATGTTAGTCGGATCTCACATCCTCTCACAAGTCAATCAATGGGTCCAAACCACCTCACAAACAATGTGAGTAAATGAAATTGAAAATAAATAAATAAATAAAAAAGAATGAATTGGAATACAAAATTGAAATAGGAAAATTAAATGGAAATTGGTAAAGAAATTGAAATAGAAATATAAAGAAAGTAACATAAGAAATTGAAATCGATTGATCGGGTTTGAGATTTGTCTTTAATTACCTACGTATCCCAATGAGGCTTTGAGAATCAGGTCCAACGTAGTTCGGACGCTATATAATCCAAATTGAAAGATGAAATGAACAAATGGATTTTTAAAATAGAAATTTAGCTAGAAATCTAGAGGTTGAAAATTTGAAAGAAATGTAAACTTTAGGTGTCTTGATCTAAATGACACTTGATATAGGGGATAACAAACCCCACTGGAGCATCGACACATGTATGGTGATCAATGCATCTAAAGTGTTAACCAGAACCGATCACCGCACCTCGAAGAGTTGAAGCCCGGGACTTTTACCAAGGAGCCTCGGTCAAAGTTTGGATGGGAAGTCCAATCTCAAAGGGTCAGAGCCTTGAAGGCTCGAAGCCTTGGAGGAGCGAAGCCTCAAGGCACCTTAAAGTTCAATGGGTGAGGCCTCGGAGGAGCGAAGCCTCGAGGCACCCTGAAGCTCAATAGGTGAGGCGCCACAACTTGCACCAGCTGTACCTACATGTGCAATGGAGGGCCTCACCTGAGAAATCCTTCCTTGAAGCAGGAAGATTCTCTACGCGTTGACCAAGGAGCAATCCCATGGAATTCGATAGCGGGATCAAGCTCCGAGTGACTCAGCATGGAGAGATTCTCTTAATTCCCATATCAGCAGACGTGATCCACGCCATCAGTGGAAACATCTTGCCTTATCAGGAGATGTGTCAAACTTTCCAAACTAGGACCATCTCTAACCTATATATATATATATATTTGAGGAAGAACACGGGTAAAATCATACTGAATTCCAACATCTTAACTCAAATGGAAAAAACTATCAGAATCCCCTTTGACAAAAATAAAAAGGGATAGTCTTCTGAGTCTATTCCATACTGTTTATTCATCGAGTTTTCTTAGGCATCGGAGTGGTCAGAGGGTATAACCACCCAACTATCATTACGGTGCCTTTACTTCTTGTGCAGGAAAATCTGACAATATAAGGATCCACTCAGTTCGGTGCGACAACATCACTTATCAAATAGATAGATCAGCTAGACTAGCATTTGAAAATAAAGGTTGATTGGACAAAAAAAAAAAAAATCTTGTTTTGGCATGTCTAGAAATAAATCTCAATATCAATTTGAAATAAAAAATTTGAGAGATGGCAAAATATGAATATTGTTTGAAAAAGGGATTGAAGAAATGTTTAAATTGAAAGCCCAAAAGTATTATTCAATGACATGAAGGTTGACCTAAGGCCAAAATTTGAATACGGATTTTAACTTTGAGTGATGACCAAATACGTGCTCAACCGTTAAGCTTGGGTCGATAAAAAAGAAATCAGAGAAAGAATTAATTTATTTAACTTTCAGAGAATGGACCCCTTAAGAGGTAGGACCTGGGCTTAAAGTAGACAAGAGATTGGGATCTTTCTTAAATGATGACTCGTTGAAGTGTTGTTTAATTCAAACACCTACTAAGGGTGGGACCACAACATCCAACATGAATTATTACAATTGGCCCAAAACAATTGAGGCAACATTTTATAGGGATTGGGAGATTATTATAAGTCATATATTTGAAAGGAGATACACAACTAGCTGGGGATCAGGATCGCATTAAACTAACCATAGCTCACGTGCTATTTAAAATTGAATTTGGCCAATCAGTCTGCTTGAAAACCCTCGCACAAATAAGGATGTTTTGAGCACCCCAATTTCATCCAGAGTGCGTATGCTAATTGTTATTTGTTTTGATTGTACATGATTTGTGTGATGACAATTGTTAGCTTTGATATTATTGTGATTGCCAAACATTTGTGTGAATGTTAGATGATAGGTCTGATGGTTGCGCCTTGTGGTAGGTTCATCTTTCTTCCCGACAAGAGAGGCAAAAATGTAGTTCTCTTATCTTTACCCTCAATTGATACAATCTCGACTAAAAATGGGTGTCTGGCTAAAAATGGATATTTGTAAGCACCTCATTTTTGCTATCCCCAACTAAACAGAGTATTAGGAGAGGTCTGTGAAAATAAAGGAAAGTACAAGGGAGGTGAGTAAAATTCTCCTAAATCTGACAATCGATCAGTCCCTGCACGCTCCTTATACTATTCTGAGCCAAACTGAAATGATCCCTTATATGCAGGAGCCTAGGTGAACACATACGACGAGGATGTGTGTCCCAATTAAAAATTTGGTTTTAAAGTTACGACTTCGAGGCCATTTTCGGCAAGCCCCATAGCAAGGTCATGGGCTGCAATCTACTTGGATACGTAGCTCATGGAATTATGTTCGAAATAAGACCAGAATCGCTCAATTCCGATATCAAACGAAGAAGATATAACAATTCTAGTCTGATAATAAGTACAAGGGTTTTTTTTAAATACATAAATATTCTAAGGGTTTTTTTGTAAATTATCGTAAATTCGATTGATCAAACTTCATTTTATCATATCTTGATTATCCAACATCGAAATCAGATGATTCAAGTGTCAATATTTTTCATTTTTAGTCCCCTTTAATACGAGTATGAAAAATCCGAGACAAAGTCAACCAAAAAACTTCATGGTGCAAAAGAAAGTCAAAATACCACATAAAATGGTAAAAAGAAGAGAAAGAAGTCAGTCTAGCTTGGTTCAACTCAACCCACTTGATGGATTCATAATTTTATATATTTATTTTTTTTACATTTAGTCTATTTAATATGTTTTATGTCTTATGGTACTCATTTATGATGATTTCTTATATATAAGACATTAGTGAGAAAGTGTTAATAAATTATATTTAAAATCAGAAAATATTAATGTTCTGAACTTCATGTAGGTTTCTGATGTGGAAAGAAATCAGGAACTAAACGTGATCTAAAAAATCTGATTTAGAAAACTGATCTGAATCCGAACCAAGGAAGGAAGGTTACCATACACGGAAAGTTCACTATTGAAAAGCCTTAATTGATTATTAACAATCTTGAGGAGAATATACACCACTATGAAATATTACAAAAATTGACAAGTCTAGGGGTGACATTTCGTTAATAATAAAATGATTTTCCATCTAATCTAGGCAAGAAGATTTTACCTAGTTATTATTTTCATGCAAATAGGTTGTCAATTCTAGACATACTAGTTTTAGTCTTCTCTATTTTGACAATTTAAGCAATGTAAAGACTACGTAATTGAAACACCCAAGAATTATTGAGGAAAAGAAGAGAGTTTAGTTTGTTTTTGTGCTTATCTTTTCTACTATGTCTGGCTAAGTTCTTTAGTCGATTTAAAGGAATTTCAATCCGGTTAGTAAAATTGAGAGAATGTATTATTAATCTTAGTTATTTTTCTATTCAAATATCTGTGTTTCTAGATCCTTCGTGTGAATGATTGCATGATTCAATTTATTAAGAAGTCTATTAATTGATTGAGTTGTGTGGTTTATAGCTAATCTAAATCCATAATTTGTAATGATTATGGTATTCAAGAAGAGTAGCAATTAAGCAGAACAATTATGATCCAAATTTTTGTTATTTGCATAAAAGAAACATAGAATGAATTAAATAATCTGATACTTGTTAGATTGTTATTCTTCTTTAAATCTCTTCAAGAGTGTAATACTATCAGTAAATTCATGAAGATTGCTTAATACCAATTGATTTATTAATAAGAATTAATTTATGTGCTAGACTCAGATTAACAAAATTAAGGAAGATAAGGATTGTTTGGATTTTTGATAATCCTTGATTAAATATTTGAATAGAGAATAATATATATATATATATATATATATATATATATATATATATATATATATTATCCTTGATCAAATACGATTTTCCTTGAATTGATATCGTCTTTTATTAAAAAAATTTAACTCAATTTTGTTTTTAGAAATTATTCTTATGTCAATTAACTTGTAGAAGAAAATCCCTTTTTTTCCTTGGTAAGTAGACAATTTGATTAACTAGTCTTTATGGATCGACCTTTACTTACCATTGCTAATAATTATAAGTATAGTAATTTATTTTTTGTTGCACTCGGCATGCATCACCACTCTAGACCAAACCAATTCAGACCCAACCAATTCAACTCAAACCAAATCAGTTCAGGTTATATATATATATATATATATATATATATATATATATATATATATATATATGATGGAAGAAAAGAGCTGGCTATTGGGATTGGTCCATATTGGGTCCAGTCCCATGGGAGTGTTTGGAATTGATCCCATATGAAAATTATGAGCCCATATAGATGTGAATTTATTTTATTGAAAATTGGATTTAAAACTTAAAATTCAAATTTTAAATTTTCTTTTAAGTGAGTTGATGGGAAAATAGAAAGACCAACTTTAAAAATAACAAAATGAGTTATTTTTTTGAAGGAAAGTAATGAGATTTAGTGGGAATTAAAAGGGACATGAGATCTCTCTTTGGAGAAGCCATTGACATTGTTTTGAAGCTCTCTCTTTGGGATTTCTCTTGACGAAGAAGAAGTACAGATTTTCATCAAAGGTTTTACCGCAAGATTTCTTGTTATCTCTCATGCTCTTAATTTACCGACGAATCGAAGAAGCAACGTGTTCTTTCCAGTGGTTTTTTCCAATTGATTGAAAGATTATTTGGGGCTTCTAGAGTTGAGAAATAGAGGTGAGAAAATACCATTAAAATGATGGTTAAGAGGTAACCTTTGTTGGACTTTATGTTGTCATTGTTGGCAACTTGACTGATGTGACAGTGTTTGTGAGCATACAGTCAAAGAAATCAGGAGAGAGAGTGTCAGTATAGGAGAGAGAGTGTCAGTACAATGGCAAAGATGGAGCAACCTCGCATGTGTGTTCTACAGTATTTTACATGTATTTCAGATGACTTGCAGCAAGTTAAATGACATTTTACATCAAGTTTGATGAGAGAGAGAGTGACTGTGGACCCCACTGGTGATGTGGCCGAGTTTCTGATGATGCGACAGTGTTCCTGAAGCTTTTCTGCTCATCTTCATGTTTCTTGTGTTTCTCGTGTTGTGGCATTGAAGAGAGAAATTCAAGAGAGAGAATCAGAAGAGAAAGAAAGAGGAGAGAGAAATGTAGGTGGGACCCACTGTGCCCAGGTGGCATGCCACCACGGAAGCCAGCCTGGCCGAGGCCCGTGGCACCATAGGCAGCAGCCACCACGTGGTCGAGGGCCAGCCGTGGCACCACATGGCTTGTCGCGGCACAACATGGCCAGCCACATGGCCAGCCGATGGCACAGCCAGCAGGCCAGCCATGCAGCAGCACAACAGCCACAAGGCATTGCCCAAGCCGCAAGCCATGCACCAAGCACAGCAGCAAGCTCGCAAGGCTCACTGTCGTGCAAGGCATGGCCGCACACAGCATGCCCCCACAGTAGGCCCGCAAGGCTCACTGCCGTGCAAGGCATGGCTGCACACAGCATGCCCCCACAAGCACCCACCACCTATTCGACTTATTGTCTAAGAGAGAGAAAGTAAAGCTGGTTACAGAGGTGATTTTCAGGTATGTCAAGGGCTTTTTCATCAAGCAAAAAGGGAGAAAATGCGAGATCGGCTGCCAAAATGGATCCACGAAGCTCAGATCTCGATCTGACGGTTCAGAAAAATGCAGGCTAATGTGTGGCGCAGACGTTGCGCCTTGATCCTCTCGCGCGCTCACTGGTTGGCTGGAGGTAAGATAATATGATGTATCATGTTTTATGAAGACTGCGCCTCGATCTGGTGTGGCGCGTGTTTGATGCGATGGTAGAAAGATTCCAATCGTAGCAATCATAATGCATCCGATCGTCGGGTGACGTGATCTACAAGATCGTAAGGCGGATATCAAATCCCGTCTTTCCTTCTCAGATCCGACGGTGTACTTTATTGATTCTCTGCGCTGTCAATCAGATCTCGATAGCGTAGTGGCGGCGCGGCTACGGTGTGGCGTGGGTGCAAGTATGGTTTGGAAAGATTCTCTTTCCTTATTTGTGATTGTCGAACTTCAAACTGCCATAACTTTCTCATCCGAGCTCCAAATCGATCCGTTTAAGTTGCAGTTTCTATATTTTCGGATGCTCTATACATTAGGCACTATTGGGAGTCGTGAAAACTAAGAAAAAAATTGAAAAGAGTATTTTGAAGGCAGAGAGAAGGTTTTTTAGGGTTTCGTGCCTGTGGGAGTGATCAATCACCAATTACCTCTTCTCTGTGCATTAATGGAGTGCTAAATCCCTATGAGAGGTCAGTAGAGCTTTTATTTTTATATTCATGGTGGTTATAGGTTGTGTGGAAGAGATTAGAAGCCTGTAGATGAGGTATGCTCTATAAATCGATATTTATCATCATTGAAGGCTATTAGAGAGTACCTGAGAGCAGTGTGAAGCTTCAGAGAGATTGTTGGCCATTCAAAAGCAATTGTGAGGTTTTTCAATTCCCTATCTATTTGTTGCTTTCAATATATTGTATGCTAGTGTAGGTGAAAATTATTGAATACCTAGCTAGTGGGGGAAAAATTGTAAGGCATATAATTATAAGCCTAAAAATTGTTATCTACTTCTCGTGGGTGCGAGTTAAGCGTGTTGTGCTCAGTGGGTGCTGGACACTGGCTGTTAAGCCTGAATCTTGGCGTTGGTGCGCCCTCTCAGTTTTATGCTGGGAAAACCTAGGGTTAATATCCTTGTCTTGTTAGAGACTAAAAGTTGAGTGTTGAGTAAATACGGAGCCCTTTGGGCATTACTCCATGGACTAGCCATCACATACTGTGTTGGTGAATCACGTAAAATCTCTGTGTCCATTGTTTTGTTTTCTGTTATATTTTGGAGTGCGTGGAATGGCTTGCAGGATGGATGTATAAATCTGGTAGACCTGGCCACTGAGTGGTAGCAAGGTAGATTTGCATGCGCTTATGTGTGTGAAAAATTAGGTCTCCATCAGCTCTGGACAGTTGTAAATAATTAAGGAGAATTTTCAGACACTGATTCACCCCCCCTCTTAGTGTCATATCAAATTCATCAACCTTGTACTCCTCCAAGTTATTTATTTGTATTATATTCTCTTGTGATCCTCAAGTTTGGCTACAAAGTTTGAGAAGACTAATCTTGTAATTTCATTATCATTATAGTGGAAGTTTTTTTACTGAACTAGGTCTCGTAGTTTTTTTCCTTTACATTGAAGGGTTTCTATGTAAAAAATATTGGTGTCGTAGTTATGCTTTGTGGATTATTTATTTATTTCTTTTATTTTATTTTTTTGGTTTGATATCTTTGATTTACACATAAATGGGAAGTATTTGGTTCTAACAAGTGGTATCAGAGCTTGGTTACTTTTATTCGTGTGTGAATTAGAGATGGATGCGAATATATCTTCTAAGATGATTAGCTTGAATGAAAACAAATTGGTTGATTTGAAAAGCCAAGATAAAAGACCTCCTCTATTCTAGAGACTTATATTTGTCAATTGAAAGGATAAAAAAGAAATAAAAAATTATGTCCAATAATGATTAGAAGAAACTTGATTGATCGGAAAGCTATTGCTTGTAACTAACAATGGTTAGATGATGTTGTGTTTTATCATGTGTCAATCAAAACTAGTGCAAGTTCTTTATGGAAGAAATTATATAATTTATATGAAAGAAAAATGGCTAGAAATAAAGCTTTTTTTATTAGAGAGTTTGTTAACTTGAAATTTAAAGAGAATGGTTTAGTTACAGAGCACTTGAATGAAATGTAAAGTATTATAATCAATTGATAACTATGAAGATGGTACTAGATGATGAGCTATAAGCATTATTATTGCTACGCTCATTATTTAAAAAGTGAAAGACTCTGGTTCTCTCTTAGCAATTCAACACCTGAAGGGGTTGTCACTATGAGCCAAGTTACAAGTAATTTATTAAATGAAGAAATGAGAAGAAAATCTTCAGATTCCTCCCACCCACATGCATGGCCGGGTTAAGCTGCTGGCCCGAATGGATCCTCTGAAGTATTTGTTCGAGAATCGGGCTGTTTCTAGGATTCATGATGGCAGTGAATACTGTCCGAGTTTCAACTTATGTCACTCAGAAATCCATCAAGGGACAGGCCATCGTCGATCACTTGGCCACGCACCCTGTCCCGGCCTACGAACCGTTGAAGACAGACTTCCCCGATGGTTATAGAAGAACAGAGGAGATCAAAACACAAGAAAAATCATAACCAAAGTAAATCAAAAGGGAGATCCAAATCAAGAAAATGAATTACTTGTTTTTATTGCAAGAAACCCGGACACATGAAGAAGGAGTGCCGGAAGCTTAAACAAAAGGAAGGAAAAGACGGTAGTGAAAATAAAGAACAGTAAGCTCATGATGAAGAAAACCAAGGTGGTGGTGATGATGAAACTCCTCAAATTGTTGATGAAAAATATACAAATGATGAGGTAGATGGTGATGTTGAACAAGGTGAGTAACCTCTTTAAGAAGAATCACCTTTGTTGATGATGCAGCCCAATTGCATCTATGTTTAACAATTATGTCATTACACTAAGACCATTTGGCCCAAGATCAAAGTATGAACCAAACTACAAAAGAACCAATGAACCTGGTCTTTGCTCCTTGAAACCAGTCCCTTTTTGGTGACCTTTCAAGTCTCGAGTAGAGAGTGAGGTGGCATTTTCTATTCAATGTTTCTAGAGTTTTCTATACATTGGAGCTTGCATCAAGACATGGGAACTTATATCAAAACTTTGGAGTTTGCATCAATGTACATTGGGACAAGTTTCAATGCCTTGGAACAAGAATCAACACATTGGGACAAGTTTTTATGTATTGAAAAATTTTAAATCATTTATATTTTTTTTATTTTCTCTATGTACAATCTCAACCTTAGGATTATAAAGGATGGTTGAGATTATTTTGAGTTATTTAAGATTTTTTAAGCCTATAAAAAGTGGTTTATTCTCATATAATTGAAGAAGATGATTTGGTAAATGAAATTTAGATTAAAGTTTATCTTCTCCTTTGAACCTTGAAGAGTTCATCTTGAAACCTAGAAGAGTTTCACTCCATCCTAGAAGAGTTGGAACTTTATTCTTCACCTACTTCCTAGAAGAGTTATAGGCCACCTTTAGAGTTAATTTACATCCTAGAAGAGAAATAAGTCACCCCACCTTCACTTCCATCAATTATATCCTTTTCACCTTTAAAAAAAATTCCAAAATATATTTCTGCATTTCACTTTCCTTTTGATTCCTTTGATTTTATATAAATCCACTCTCCCGATCCGTTATTTTTCCATAAGTCGAAGTCGGCTTACATCAGTAGAGAAGGTCACAGAGAGATAGAGCACCTTCATCAAGATATCCATCAATAGAGTATGTTACACTTACAAAAAGTAGTGAGCCAAAATTTTTTAAAGAAGCTATGGTGCATGAGCAAAAAGACCATTGGAAAAAAGTTATGCAAGAAGAAGAAGAAGAGCTTGAATCCTTGCATAAGAACGAGACTTATGAGTTGGTTATGAGCTACCAAAAGCTTTAAAGAACAAGTGGGTGTACAAGCTGAAAAATGAAGATGATAAGAAGAAAATGAGGTACAAGGCAAGGCTAGTTGTTAAAGGATTTGGGCAGAAAAAGGGTATTGATTTTGATGAAATTTTTTCTCCCGTTGTGAAGATGTCTTCTATTCGAATTATCCTTGGTTTAGCTGCTAGTCAAGACTTGGAGATTGAGCAATTGGATGTTAAAATAGATTTCTTGCATGGTGATTTAAAGGAAAAAATTTATATAGAACAGCCGGAAGGTCATGTTGTGAAAGGCAAGGAATACATGGTATGTAAGTTGAAGAAGAGCTTGTATGGGCTAAAGTAAGCTTCAAGGCAATGGTACAAGAAGTTTGACTCATTCATGATAAGTCATGAGTTCACTACAACCATTGTAGACTATTGTGTTTATTTTAGAAAATATTCAGATTCTTCCTTTGTTATTTTCTTGTTATATGTTGATGACATACTTATTGTGGGTCAAGATATTAACTTGATTAACAGGTTGAAAGAGGAACTGAGTAAGGTCTTTGACATAAAGGATCTTGGACATGCCAAACAGATTTTGGATGTGATAATCAATCGTGATAAGAAAAACAAGAAATTATAGCTATCACAAGAAAAATATATTGAAAAGGTACTTGAAAGGTTCAAGATGAAGAATGTTAAACCTCTGAGTACACCATTAGCCAATCATTTCAAGTTGAGTATCAAGTTGACTTCAACTAGTGATGAAAAGAAGAAGATAATGGAGAATATCCCTTATGCCTCAGCAGTAGGGAGTTTAATGTATGCTATAGTATGCACTAGACCCAACATAGCACATGCCACTGGTGTTGTTAGCAAATACTTTGGGAAGCTGTAAAATGGATTTTAAGGTATCTAAGAGGCACATCCAAAATGTGCTTAAACTTTAGAAATTTACAATCAATAGTCAAAGGCTATACAGATTCAGATATGGTAGGTGATTTAGACAAAAGAAAGTCTACTTCTGGTTATTTGCATACTTTTTTTTTATTTCTTGGCTTGTTTGATTCACACATAGACGGGAAGTATTTGGTTCCTAACACTGGCCATGGTTTTGCTAGAAGGGAAAGAAGGTCAGCTAGGTCGGTTTAGCTAGATAAGAAAGTAAGTTTCGATGGGTTAGCTGAGATAGGTAAGGAGAATGAGAGGTTAAGAAGCTGGGAAGTTGGGAGATAAGAGAGAGTTAAAGTGGGAGTCTAGGAGATAAGAGAGAGAGTTAGAGAGATTGAGAGAGAGTGGGAAGCTGGGAGATAAGAGAGAGTTAGAGTGGGAGTCTAAGTGCCTGTTTGGTAATACTCTGCTCCAGCTTTGCTTTTGATTCGAACTCTCAGGGAGCCATTTGGGAGCCATTTGGGAGCCAGAAAGTGTTTGTTAACACCATGTTGATTCCAGCTCCTATGGAGTCAACTGGTTCAAAAAATGATTCTCAGAACCAAAATCTCAGAGTAAAAAAAAAACTTGATTTTACAAATCCAGAGCCAAAACCGGGAGTCAAAACACAGGAGTCGAGTGAATCTGACTCCCATTTTATTATTTGGCTTCCCGTGTTTTTCCCATTGTTGGAATGAAGAGGCTGATTTCCCTCAAACGTTCTTCTTCTCCTCTGCGCTCAATAGCAGGTTAGTCCCTCTACTTCCTCTCTCTCTCTCTCTCTCTCTCTCTCTCTCTCTCTCTCTCTCTCTCTCTCTTTTCCTCTCTCCATCTCTACTTCCTCCCTCTCTCTTTCTCTCTCTTTCTCTCTCTTCCTCCCTCCATCTACTTCCTCTCTATCTCGTTCTCTCTATCTCTCTGTCTCTCTTCCTCCCTCCATCTTCCTCCCTTCATCTACTTCCTCTCTCTCGTTCTCTCTGTCTCTCTCTTCCTCCATCTCTCTCTCTCTCTCTCTCTCTCTCTCTCTCTCTCTCTCTCTCTCTCTCTCTCTCTCTCTATCTATCTATCTATCTATCTCTGTCTCTTTTCCCCTGAGAATGTCGAACGGGATTAATAGGGTTTAGGGTTTGTTCAGGCATTCTAGTCAGAATCCGGAGCAAGACATTGCAAAAAATCGCTTCCAGACGCGTTGCTTATAGGTATTCCTTTTTTTCTCTGTTCATCATGGGTTATTTGCGTGATTACTTCCGATGAAGAATTCCTATGATTTGCTCAAATTTTTCAGCGGCGTCGTGAGTTTCTAGGGTTAGGCTTAAGATGAAGAATCCTACGATTCTCTGAAATTTTGTAGGGTTATCGTGGTTTCTCGATTTATATCTTGATAGTTCAATTTTCTTTGAGATTATTGCATCATTATGTTGTGAAAAGTTTCATTTTCCATTTTCTTTGTTTATGTGTGTGAATATTGGGATGAAGGTCCATTGAAGCCTGCAAATCTGATTTATGAAACCTGGTTTATATCTTTGTTTTTTGGTCTGTAGTAGTTTCAGTTACCTGTCTTTGCATCTTCCGTCAAGTTTAATTTATAACTCTTTCTTCCTGTTGAGATTGATCTGAAATTTGGTGGTTGATTTTCTTTCTAGCACATTCTACTGAATTCTGGTTTAAAATCTATGTTGGCCATATTAATTGCTCCTTAGCCCCTATCATGCTTTCTCTTTATTTTCAGTTCTAGTCTATCCCATCCCTTAATCCGACTTAGATTTTTTTGAATTTTTGAAAGCTGACAGTTCCTATTATTCCTCTGTGTTGAAGATCCACTTTGCAGATCCTTTCTCTTGACTCCCATACTTGCAAATTCCCTTATTTTGGTTTTGAAAGCTGACAGTTCCTATTATTCTGGTTTTGAAAGCTGACATGATTCTTTTTAAAACTGAACCATCCCCTCAACCATTGAAAGGGGTTTGATCACTGTCTGATCTAGGTTCAACCTGGTTTTTCTACAGCCAGCCATCAACTGCATAATAAGATCATCAAATCCATTTGTTTAATCTTATTTTCTTCATTCATTCCAGTATAGACATAAGTCTGATCATCGAATTAATGACAAAAGGCTGGTATCTTTGGTGGCCAAGTAATAAGATGGATTAGTTGAGATATCAAAATCTGTTTTGGAGGATTTTAGTTTACAAGTGTGATTTTAAAAATATAATTTATGGCCTTTTTTAAGGTAAGAAAAGCATGTTGGTTTGTGCTTAAGCAAAGCATCATATAATTATGAACTCTAAGAATATTAACCATCTTCATTTATTAGATTCGAGGAAGGTAGAAGGTCATCATGTGGATGATTCTGATAATTTTGTGTCCTATCTATGGACTACAAGTAAACAAAGTTAACACTAAATCGACTCTCTTTTTTAATCACAAGGGCGGTTCTCTTTTTTGACACTAAACCGATTCGGGATTTTGAAGTCAATGCCACCGTATTCACTCAAGGCTCAGTCCTATATTGTAGTTGCATGTTGTGCTCTTTACAATTATATTAAGGATGAGCAGGTTGTCGACAAAGAATTTAATAGACTTCGTGCGTACGATGCATTAGATCCGGCTCAAGAGGCTGAGAATACTGTTTTACCCACTGTTAATTATGTCCCTGAATATCCAGGAAATGTGGAAGGAACCGCCAATGAGATGAACGCATTGAGGATAGAAATTGCAAACCAATTAGCTAGACATGCTGGTCTAGCAGAAATATGATACACAATTATTTTGTCATATCACATTCGTCTTTATATATTGGTGAACAAATAATAGCATTGTGGTTAATCATTTTGTAATATCACTTTTTGTAAAGAACTTCGTGAACAAACAACAAAGTTGTGCTTCATCATCTCCGTTTATCAATTTTTGTAACTATTGATAACTATTACAACTTTGTTTAGTTGTTAACTTAATATAATTGATGTTTATATAATTCATGTTGATACAGAAATATGACTGCCAATATTCTCCCAATGTACTACTGTGGGTTGGGGAAGATGATAATGAAGACTTCAAGAACTAAGAAAAATCTAGTACGATAATTTTATACATGTCCAGTGAAGCAAGAATGTATTTAATACTTTGTTAGTAAAACCAATATAAAAAATTATGCATGTATTATTGGGTTTGATGACAACTACTGGTTTTGAAGACAATGTTAATCAATTCCATGCTTTTCTGAAGACAATGTTAATCGATTTGCAAAAATGTGAATTTTAGCAAAAATACATACATAATAATGGCTTAATGGCAATCATTGTATTATTTAAGGCAAAAAATTTTATTCCAGATTAGTGTTTACCAAACAGTCTCCTGCTCTCAATGAGCTCTGAAATCGATTCCAAAATAGTTTTTACCAAATAGGCTCTAGCTCTCAATCTGCTCTGGAATCGATTCTAGAGCAGCGTTACCAAACAGGCTCCAAATAGGCTCTAGCTCTCAATCAGCTCTGGAAATAAGTGGGAGCTCAAAAATGACTCCAGAGTAAGATCTTTGGAGCCGGAGTCAGAATGTTACCAAACATGCACTAAAAGATAAGAGAGAGAGAGTTAGAGGAGGGGGAATAAACCAAAAAGAATCAGCGTAAGAAGAGGGATCAGAGGAGAAGAATCAAGGAGGGAAAGAATAAAAGAAAGAGAGAGAGAGAGAGAGAGAGAGAGAGAGAGGGAGGGAGAAGAGAGGAATGTTGAGAGGAGATTGAGAGAAGACTGAGATGGTCATTAGGTCGGTTGGAGACAGAGAAGAAGGAGAAAAAGGGAGGAACAAGAAAGAGAGCGACAGAGAAAGAGGGGTGGAGGTCGAGTCTCTTCCACCTGTCCACCCTAACACCATGCACCTTCACCTACCACCCAGCACCTTCACCGATCACCCAACATCACCACCGACACCCCACCTCACCGTCACCAATCACCCTGCAGATCCCACTGAGATTCTCCTCTACTTCTTGCTGCTAAACCCCGATCTTCCATCCTCTACATTTTTCAAACCTAACCCTATCTACTCCACTATCAATAGTGCCACCGAGACCAGCAGTGCCCCATCCATTCTTCTCATCTCCAAATTTAGATCACCGGCAACTCCCATTACAAACCAAGGTACGTCTAGTCCCATCCATATCCACCCTCTCTGCATAGATGTGATCCCACATTCGATAACCTCTCATTATCCCATAATAAGCCCGATCCCAAAAGCCCATGTAACAGGTGGATTCCATGCAGCTCTGCATGCAAACTGAGAAGAGAGAGAGTAAAAAGAATAGAAAGAGGGAAAACAGGAAATGAAAAGAAAAGCTTGAGGTGGCAGTAGGTTAAAGAAGGAGTGAGTGGAAGTTTTTTTGGTTTTTCTTTTTTTTTATATAGGAAAGAGAAGTAGTAGGGGTGAGGATCTGGTGTTATTATGTCAATTTCACCAAGGAGATGGAGAGTTATAGAGAATGTTATTATGTGGTTGTTGTTAGATGAGAGAGAGTGAGTAGAAAAGGGTCTTTTTATATGCAGGTTTCAGCAAACAAGAGAAGAGGGAAAAGAAACAAATGTAGCAAGTTAAAGAGAGGGTGTTAAAGGTGGAGTTTAAAGGGAAGGAATGGAAAATGATGACCAACACCTCAGTAGGATAAAATCAGACTGGAACCCAGCAATTAAATAAGTGCATAGCTCTAATTGGTTCATTCATCTCCACACAAAAAAATAATGTATTTTATACCTTCAATCTAAGTTTGTCTGTTAATCTTATGTTTGATTGTGTTTAATGCTTGTTACGGTTGAAAATTGTCCGTCGATCCGCGCTCTGAATGACCTGCAATCACAGAGATGAGACAAAGGAGTGGGTGCCTAAGCCCTGGGTACACTCCGATGCCTAAGTTAGATTCCCAAGGTAAACAGTCAAGAGATAGCAGAAAGCTATCTCCAGTTTAAAGAGTGGGACGTTGAGAGAGTTTGAGCGTGTGAGAGGGATGAGTAATAATAGCTTGTAACTTGTGCGTGCGTAAGAAATTACCTTGAGGGGTTGCCCTCTACTTATAGATTGTGAAGAAGCATGGAGGTACCAGGACTTAGGGGAGTAGACTGCCAATAGGATTGCCAAGTGTCGCTCTGTGGGACACTCATGTGGTAGACTCCGAGTAGGAGTCGGAAACCTTAGCCAACGAAGCTAGGTCGGTCAGCTCTGGGACTGACACGTGTCAACGTGTGAGTAATGGCCGACCGGAATAGTCGGTGTCGTATCAGACTGAGAGAAGGACTCCCCGGAGGTAGCATAATCACAATGGGACTCTGGCTTCCGACTGAGAACCATAGACGAGTAGGACTATAACTCCGAGCGCTACCTAAGAGGCCGGGTGCACGAGAGGCCGTATGCATGACAGGCCGAATACATGATGTCGAGTGCGAGACACTCCGAGCGCTCAGGCTCCGAAGGCGCAACTTGACACGTGTAGGATTTTAAATGGAGGGGATTTTTCCCTCCTAACAGATGTCCCTTGCGCTGTCGGATGCAACGAATTCGACAATGCAATAAGTTTAAGCCGTTGAGAAAACCTGCGCCGTTTGAGGCCGATTGCCAGATTGATGGCTGCAATGAATGAATCTGACTGTTCCTCAAACCAACCGTCTGCATGATTGATTGAGGCGCAGGGCTCGAGGCGTTAAACTCGGGTTCCGCAAACATAACCGACCGTCGATCTTTTGATTTGACTCGGATCGACCCTGGATCCTACGGCCACCAGGAGACGGTGTGCCTCGAGAAGGAGCGCCATTAACTGCCGCTCGTCTTCGAAACGGTCTAATGCATTGAATGGCTGAGACTGAAACGACACGGATCAACATATTGATCCGATGGCTACCAGGAGGTGGAGTGCCTCGAGAAGGAGCGCCATCATTACGCATGACGTCAGACTGTCACGTCGCGTCCGGCGTGGCAGACAACGACCAATGGAGCTGAAGCACGTGTCCAGAACCCAAAGAGACGGTTCACGATCACAGGACCTATAAATACTCTTCTACTTCATTCATTCAACCATTTGCTTCAGTTGCAATCGGAGTTCTATCAGAGCACTCGGAGTCTAGTCGAACTTCCCCATTTTCGATCTTTGCTTCTGCAGTCGGAGTTCGATTTCTTCCAACCAGTAAGTCTCCTCACATTTCATTTCTTGTTTGTTCATGCTTAGTAGCTTTTCTTCCAACAGTATTACCTCTTCCGGTAGAGTGAGAGTGAGTGAGAAAATGGCCCTTTCCCGAACTTCTTCTTCTTCTGAGGGATCATCCTCCTCCAAGGAAGGATGGTCCGCTACCTCCAAGGCTTCCAATACCGTTTCAGAGGAGGAACTTGAGAAGAGTTCCTCTGAGGCCGAAGAGCGTGGTCGCCCCGCCGGCCCCACGACTCAACGGGCTTCTCGTCAGAGAGGCGGCCGACCGTCAGTAACTGCATTCGGCACCGTCCTAGCATGGAAGGTGCCCAGTAAGATCAAAACCGAAGCGGTTTTGTTAGCAATCTGTCAGGCATACCAGCTCGTAGAGCCAATGACAAATGTCCGCGTTCGGCTCCCAACCTCCGATTAGCGGGCATGTACCGTGAATACGTCAGAGATTTGCTTGTATGAACAAACCCTGAAGTCTGGGCTCCGGTTTCCCCTTCACCCATTAGTTGTAGAAATTCTTCAAACCTACCGCATCGCCCCCTCCCAGCTTGCTCCGAACGGGTGGCGATGCATTTTTGCCTTCATCCTGTTCGTTCGCCGACTGGGTGAGACTCCGACCTTGAACTTGTTTCGGTCGGTCTTCCAGTTGGCCAGTCTGACCGAGGCCCGGGCTATGACCAGGTGGTATTTTTTCAACCAGAGGGGCGGAAAGAAGCTTCCGGCTATCACCCAAAAGCCTTCCTCCATCCACGGGTGGAAGGACAAGTTTTTCTTCGTGGGTCCCCCCACGAACGGCTCAACTCTTCCTCTGTCGAACGTTTGGCTGGTGGTCGACGCCACGGGGTTCAACAAAATCCCCTTCCTGACGACGGAGGAGAGAAGGACTCAGAAGAAGATGATGGCCGGGAAGACTGTGCGCCTCTCTGACCTTGCGGATCCTGTGCAATTGGCCGAGCACGGTCTTCTCGGTGAGTTTAATAACACTAGGGCTCAGACTATGTACTGGTGCTGTTTTAATATCGTCACTAACTATTTTTTCCTTGCAGTGAACTTCAAAGACGATAAGATCGTTGCTCGGATTATGGCCAAGCGGACGGCCGAGGCCGTAAAGGGGACTCAGCTGGCTGGCGGGCAGGAGGACACACCTCCTCGGAAAGAACCGAGGACCACGGTCGAGGCAAAGGGCAAGGGGCCCATGCCCGAGGAGCCACAGAAAAAGAAGATAAAGTTGGCCGCGGAGCTTCCGGTCGACATATATAAGACATGGTCGGCCCCTAGGCTCGGTCGTCAATAGGAGAAAATGGCGGGGGATGCGACGAAGGAAGTTCAGCCCCTTCAGGTGGTCGCCGCGAAGGAGACTAAGGCCGATCAGGGCACGGTGATGCCTGCGACCAAGAGGGCTACAGAGAAACCTCAGGTGGTTGATCTGACCGGGGCCATTGGATCCTCCAAGGAGGAAGCAGGGCCCGCGGCCCGTCAGAGGGTTGAAAAACAGGAGGCTCCGAAGGTACCTTTCTCTCCTGCGCTCGAACTGAAGTCGACGGACTCGGTCTTCAAGAGCACAAGGGCGGCTAGAATCATAGTCACCGAGGGACGCCTCCCGGAGGACATAACCTTTACCTCCGGCTTGTCGAACGAGGACATCTACAGACGAGCGTTCACGGCATGCAGTCAGGTAACATTCGGAGTTTTCATCTCTTCATTTTTTTTTCTTATTCATGTTGTCATTTCCTGACCGGTCCCTTTTGTGCAGGTAAGCAATCTTCTGGCTGAGGTCAGTGAACGGGCTGCTCGGGCCTTCTTCGATCTGGACGAGAAGGAGGTCCTAGAGGTCTCCCTATGCGAAGCTTTGAAGGCCACTGAGGAGAACTTTGTTAATAAGTCCTCGGAGGTCAAGGCCCTTGTTGCAGACAAGACCAACCTCCGAGCTTCCCTGGACAAGGCCGAGGCCGCTCTCGCCGAGGAGCACAAGAGAGTGCACTCTTCGGAAGAGAAACTTCGGTCGGCCGAGGACAAGCGGCGAAAGGCCGAGGAAGATCTACAGGCCGAGCAGCAGGCGAAGCTGGTGCTGGAGGAGAAGCTTAAGAAGTCCGAGGAAGTGGCCAGGGCTGCCAAGGAAGCATTGAACAAGGCCGAGGAGGATCACCGGGAGGCTTTGTCTCGAGCTGTCGTCGATTACAAGTCTTCGGCTCATTACGAAGAGGACGTCGACGAGGCTGCCTGCGTGTACTTTGAGAGGGGGGTCAGGTATTTGAGGGAACAATTAGCGGATAAGGGCGCCCTCAAGATAAACTGGTCCGAGATCCCGATTGTCACCCAGATTGATGGGTTTGAGCCCTCGGATCCTGTAGAGACTCCGCTCGATGCTGAGGAAGTCCTGGCGGAGCCGAAGGCCGACCGAATGCTAGAGGATGATCTTCCCCCCTATGAAGTGCCGCAGACGCCACTCGTGGAGCTCCCGGACCTTGCGTTGCCAGTCGAGGATCAAGCAAATCCGGTCGCTGAGGAGAAACGGTCTTGAACAGACCACTTGTATTTATATATATATTTTTTTAACTGTATATTTGTACTCCTGCCCTTCAAGGGCCTTGATCAATAAACATCCATTTTTTTTTTTGTATATCTGTTGTCTGCCAATCTTTTTTGCTCGGCCTTCGGTAGGCCAAGAACACTTTAAGTAATTAAAGTAGCTAGGGTCGGTAGCTTGTAGTAGAGTCCGAAAACGAACGATGTCGAATCCAACTGTGGACATGCCTTGGAAAAATGGCCAAGGCATTGTTATATTTGTTGTCTTGACTGCCTCTTACCCCGAAAGTGTTGTCGGCTTAGCGCTTAGGCTGGCCGAGGGCATTTAGGTATATCTGTGCAGCGTGATGTTTGGGAGACGGGTATGGTCTGCCCCAACCGGGCTATTGATGTCCGATCGCGTAGTTAGGTAGATGTTGTGTCCTGCCGGAGTCGGCGTGTAGACCATGGTGGGTAGATACGAGCATGGTCTGCGTGCTACCATGGTCTGATTGTGGACCATGGTAGGCAGATACGAATGCGGCATTCATGCCACGGTGGTCGAAAGGTACGAGTATGGTCTTCATGCTACCTTGGTCTGATTGTGGACCATGGTAGGAAGATGTGTGACCTTCATGCCACCATGGTCTGCTTGTGGATCATGGTCGGAAGGTACGAGTATGGTCTTCATGCTACCTTGGTCTGCTTATGGACCGTGGTATGAAGATGTGTGACCTTCATGCCATCATGGTCTGCTTGTGGACCATGGTTGGAAGGTACGAGTATGGTCTTCATGTTACCATGGTCTGCTTGTGGATCGTGGTAGGAAGATAATTGTGACCTTCATGCCACCATGGTCTGCTTGTGGACCATGGTCGGAAGGTACGAGTATGGTCTTCATGCTACCATGGTCTGCTTGTGGACCGTGGTAGGAAGATAATTGTGACCTTCATGCCACCATGGTCTGCTTGTGGACCATGGTCGGAAGGTACAAGTATGGTCTTCATGCTATCATGGTCTGCTTGTGGACCGTGGTAGGAAGATAATTGTGACCTTCATGCCACCATGGTCTGCTTGTGGACCGTGGTAGGAAGATACAAGTATGGTCAAGTTTGACCCATGTCTGTGTGTGAACAGCTGGGCCGGAAGGAACGGCTAAAAAACAATTACTGAGATGACTGAATTTACGTGCTGTTCTGTATTAAAATGAAAAATAAGCGGATCCCCTCATGGGGTCCGGTATATAATTGAGACTTAAAAATTGACAAATCTGTAAAAAGTTTCTGATTAATGATAATATTTCTGAAGGTTGGTGGCATGCCACGTCCTCGGAATTTCTTCACCGTCCATGGTGGTCAGCTTGTACGAGCCCGGGCGTCCTGTTCTAAGCACGCGATACGGTCCTTCCCAGTTCTTGGCCATCTTCCCTTGATTTGTGGGATCGGAGACTACCGTTTTTCTAAGGACCAGATCTCCGACTTTAAATTGTTTTGGTCGGACTGTCTTATCGTAGTGACGGGCCGTCGCCTGCTGGTAACTTGCCATTCGAAATGCTGCCGATTCCCTTACGTCTTCGAGGTTGTCGAGGTTCGTCCGTAGATTTTTAGAGTTGATGTGCTCGTTGAAGTTCAGCATCCAGAATGTTGGATGGAAGACTTCAACGGGGACGACTGCCTCCGTGCCGAAGGCGAGCATGAAGGGTGTCTCTCCCATGGGTGTTCGGCTGGTCGTCCTGTACGACCAGACGATACTTGGTAGCATATCCACCCACTTTTCCTTTTGGTCTTCTACCATCTTTTTCAGGCCGCACAATATTGTTTTATTGGTGCCCTCGGTCTGGCCGCTTGTCTGCGGATGTCCGACTGACCCAAATCTATGGTCTATTCGAAATTCTTCGCAAAAGTTTGCGAAGGATGCGCAGGCGAACTGAGTGTCGTTGTCCGTCACAAGGACTCTAGGCACACCGAACATGTACACAACCGAGTGTCGGAAGAACTGTTCCACTTTGGAGGTGTCGATCTTGGCTACGGCTTCGACTTCAATCCATTTGGTGAAGTAATCAATGGCCACGATGACATATTTACGTTGATAAGTGGCTTGGGGGAAGGGCCTCATGATGTCCATACCCCATATGGCAAAAGGATGGGACTTGTGATCGGCTGCAGTGGAGCAGCCGGAGCATGCTGCACGGGTGCATAGAACTGGCACTTGTCGCACCTGCGAATAAGCTTGATGCAGTCGTCGTGCATTCTCGGCCAATGGTAACCTTGGTGGAGGATCTTTTGGAAAAGCGATCATCCACCCTGGTGTCGGCCGCATATACCCTCATGTACTTTTTTCATAACGCGCTCGGCCTCATCTGATCGCAGGCACCTTAGCAGCGGTAGGGTATAGGATCTCCTGTATAGTACATCATTGTGTATGGTGTATTGTTGGGACTTGGCTTGGATGCGGCGAGCATCTTTCCTGTTAGTCGGTAGGGCGTCCGTCTGGAGGTATTGATATATGTCAGCGTACCAGCTGGATGCGACTCCGACGGGGGCTACGACTTCAATAGAGGTGCTGGCGTGGTCCAAGAATTCTACGTACACGGCAGAGTCTATCGCATGGATGTCTTCCAGGGATAATCTTGATAGCTCATCTGCTTCGGTGTTCTCTTCGCGACCGACGTATTGCAGCTTGACGCTCTGGAAGGTCGCGATGGCCGAATTCACCTTCTCGAGGTACTTTTGCATCCCGGGCTGTCTGGCCTCGTAGTTTCCTTGTACTTGGCGGATGACCAACTGAGAGTCGCCTTGTATCACCAGCCGACAGACGGCTAGATTTTTGGCCAATCTGAGTCCGGCAAGTAAAGCTTCGTACTCGGCCTCGTTGTTGGTTGCTCTGAATCCGAACCTGATGGCAGATCGTATTTTAAATCCTTTCGGATTTTTCAAAATTACTCATGCCCCTGCTTTGTCTTCAATGGAGGAACCGTCAAAGTTCAGGATCCACGCGGCCTCGGTTTGCTCCGAAGTCGGTACCACCTGAGGTTCTGCAAAGTCTTGGTCTGGTAAGGTACTTTCGACGATAAAGTCCGCCAAGGCTTGTGCTTTGATGGCCGTTCTGGAGACGTAATTTATGTCAAACTCACCGAGCTCTACCGCCCAGTTGATGAGTCGCCCAGATACATCAGGCTTCGACAACACCTTCTTCAGTGGTGTGTTTGTCAGCACCGATATGGGATATGCCTGGAAGTACGGTCGGAGCTTCCGTGCGGATGTGTCCAAGGCAAGCGCTAGTTTCTCAATCGGCTTGTACCTGGTCTCGGCGTCAAGCAGTACTTTGCTGACGTAGTAAATCGGCCGTTGGACCTTGTCTTCGTCTTTCAAAAGAACAGCGCTGACTACGCGGTTGGATACTCCGAGATATAGTTGTAACTCCTCCCCCGGGTTTGGTTTCACCAGCAGGGGAGGCGATGATAAGTATGCCTTGAGGTCTTCGAAAGCTCTCTGGCACTCTTCAGTCCACTCAAAATTTCCGGCTCCCTTCAGAGTTTTGAAGAAGGGGAGACAACGCTCGGCAGACTTAGACATGAAGCGGCCGAGTGCGGCTATTCGGCCATTCAACTCCTGTACTTGTTTACCTCTGGTCGGTGCAGCCATATCCATGATGGCCATGATCTTTGAAGGGTTTGCCTCAATGCCCCTCTGCGAGACCATGAATCCCAAGAATTTTTCTGATCCGACTCCGAAGGCACACTTTGTAGGGTTGAGCTTCATGCTGTGTCTTCGGAGGACCTGGAATGCTTCGTGAGGTCGGTCATGTGCCGGTCGGCCTGCTGACTCTTAACAAGGAAGTCATTGACATACACTTCCATGTTCCTGCCAATCTATCGTCGAAAGACTTTGTTGACTAGTCTTTGATAGGTGGCTCCTATATTTTTGAGGCCAAAAGACATGACCGTATAGCAGAAGAGCCCCTGATTGGTGACGAAGGAAGTACATTCTTCATCAGCCTTTCACATCTTTATTTGGTTGTAGTCGGAATACGCATCAAGGAAACTTAGTAGCTCGTGTCCGGCTATAGCATCTATCAGCTGGTCAATGCGCGGCAGCGGATAGCTGTCCTTCGGGCAGGCCTTGTTGAGGTCGGTGAAGTCTATGCAAATTCGCCACTTGCCGTTAGACTTTGGCACCATGACAACGTTGGCCAACCAGTCCGGGTAATCGACCTCCCGTATGAAGTTGGCCGCCAGTAGCTTCTGCACCTCCTCGTCTATGACAGACTGTCGGGCGGGTGCAAAGCTTCTCTTCTTTTGTCGCACAGGCCGATGCTGAGGGTTGACGGCCAGGTGGTGTTCAATGACATCCCTAGGAATCCCGGGCATCTCAGAGGCCGACCATGCGAAGACATCTAGATTCTGCCTTAGAAATTCGATCAACTCTTCCCTTTGTTCCTCAGGCAGCAAGGAGCCAACCTGGAACGTCTTCTCTGGCTGATCGTCCGCAATCGGGATCTGTAGAAGTTCCTCCGTGGGTTCTCCTCTGTTGGGAGAGAGATTCTTGGGAACATCCACCATGTTCACCTGTGCGGTCTTCAAGGCCCGCTGACTGTTCTTCAGCTCGGTGGAATACCACCTTCGGGAAGTGTCTTGATCTGTTCGGCACTCTCCGTCTCCATTCTCGGTCGGAAATTTCATCACCAGGTAGTGGGTGGACATGCACACCTTCAGCTTGTTCAGCGAAAGTCGGCCGAGGATGACGTTGTGCGCGGATGGCCGATCGACCACCATGAACTCAACCATTACTCGCCGCTGTTTGGGCTTCTGGCCGAGGATGACAGGCAATTGGATGCCCTCCTTAACCGTAACTGGGTCTCCGGAGAACCTGATGAGGTCGAAAGTGACGGGTTGGAGTTGGTCGTCCGTTAGCTGCATCCTCCGGTAGGCATGGTAAAATATAATGTCCACCGAGCTCCCGGTGTCTAGCAGGCACTTTGCAACATCGCAGTTTCCGATCCCGGCCGTGAAGAGAAGGGCATCCTCATGGGGGACCGCGACGTTGACAAGATCTTCGTCGTTGAAGGTGATGACTTCTCCAGTTCGAGCTCTCTTCGACGGCCACTCTGTCTTGCCTACCAGACGCGAGTAGGCCTTTGCCGACCTGTTGGAGGTGTTCCCGATGACAGGTCCTCTTATGATTGTGAGGACTGATTTGCCCTTAGCTTGGGGGCCCTTGGTGATGGTATAAACCCCACTGTCACCAGGGATGCGCAAACTCATTGCTGTGCGCGGTCAGTCCTCTGGGAGCGGACTGCCGACAAACCTGCGCTCGGCTTTTCTTCTCTTTGAAGCCGGGTGGGACTTCCTTCTTCTTCTTTTTTCTCGGCCTTCCGTTTTCGACCAGGACGGGATGGACCCGGACTGGGTATGCTGTCGGTCTCCAAGTCTTTCTTTTACCGACACTCTTTCTTTTTGTGCTCCAGATGAGCCTTCAATCGTCCCAAACTAGATAGCGCCGACCCACTGTCTGGGGGGAGCCGGCCCATCATCAGGGTCTCTGTCATCCCTCCGAACGGCGTTTTGATTATCGCCCGTGTCCGCTCGGCAGTTGTTGGGCTACGGGTTTCTCGGAGGTGGAGGTGGTAATCCACGGTCCCTCTGAGCGGGAGCCGGTCCTCAGTGTGCATGCCGAACGAAGTTACCATAGTACCCTCGTCTGATGAGGTCTTCAATTTCTCCTTTGAGGTACTTGCACTATTCTGTTTCATAGCCATAGTTGCGATGGAAGCGACAGAAACGGGAGTGATCCTTATTCCTTTCGTTGCCAAGTGCTTTTGGAGGCGGTCAGAGGTTCTGATCGTTCTTGATTACTTCGAAGATCTCCGTTATCGAAGAGTTCAGCGGAGTGTAATACTCGAACGTCTTGTAGGGGTGCTGGTAGGTCTGATCTTTACCGAACTTCTGATTCTTTGGGTCTCCCGAGCTTGGTACTGGGTCGGCCGTCTCAGACATTTTCTTGTCTGCAGGCTTTGGTTCGGCCTGCAGATTGTTCACGGTGCTATTTTTCTGGGCCTTTGTCGTCTCGTCTGCAGAGGCGTACTTTTTGCATCTGGCGAGCAGGTCGTCTAGGTTCTTCGGTGGCTTTTTGGCAAGGGACCAACAAAGCTGACGGTCGGTTACACCGGCCTGCAGGCTGGACATGTGCACCGCGGGCTCGACGTCCTTGATTTCAAGTATCTCGTTATTGAAGCGCTTGATGAAGTTCCGTAGGGACTCGTCCTTCTGCTGTTTACCGTTGACAGATGGTACGACGTCTTCTTGCGCACTCGGCTTGCTTGGAAGTGCGTCAAGAATTTGTTCGATAACTGTTCGAACGATGTAACGCTCTTCACAGGGAGATTATTGAACCACGTGCGAGCGGCCCCTTTGAGCGTTGAAGGAAACATCCGGCAAATGAGGCCGTCGCTCAGAGGGTAGAATAGCGTTGTGGAGACAAATGCGTCTAAATGCTGCTCGGGGTCGGTACTCCCGTTGTCAGAATCCAAGATCGGCATCTTGAAGTTGTCAGGGGGGGCTGCCCTCATAATCTCGTCCGAAAGTGCCGTAATTGCAGTATATGCCATTCTCGGCGGGGCTACCTTGTTTTGCTCTACCTGCTGAAGCTGAGTGGTTATATCCAATAGACGCCGCTCGACCTCGGACTGGGGCGTGTCCGGAGACTGAGCGCCAGAACCTGGTGTTTCTTCGTTAACTCTTTCCCGGCGGAGGGCATCGAGGAAGGACCCCGGGCCTCTCACCGGAGGTGGCGCAACTGGCGCCTGGTGTTGATGTGGCGGAGGATGCCGAGTGGCGGGCCGGGCCACACTCTGTCCAGGAGCTTGATCTCTTGCTGGGAGATTGTTTGGCAAGGCGTTTGCAGGATCCGCCCTCGCCCTTGGCGGATGGGCCGCTTGCGGAGCTTTCGGTGGAGGATTCGGTGTCGGGTGGGGATTCTCTCCTCCTGCTACCGAATTGCTTGCTCGAGCCCCTTTCAAGACTCTCGCGAGCTGCTCGATTTACTGCTTCAGCTTATCAAACTGCTGACGAGTGACGTATTGGGGAGGAGGCAGCGGTGGTGTTACCGACGGCGTGTGGCTCGGAGCCGGCGCCGGCACCGGTGCCGGTAGTAGTATTGGTGCTGGTTCCGGTGCGGGTGCAAGTTCTGGTACCGGTGCGGGTGCAAGCTCATGGTCCGCTCTCGTCGTGTTTTCAGTACTACCCATATGCACCGATGTCTCAGAAGGGACGCGTGACACCTGTGCTCGAGTTCTTCTATGAGCCATCAAAATCAAAGTTCCCACGTGCTAGTCTTCAAACTCGGTCAAAAGGGCCCCACGGTGGGTGCCAAACTGTTACGGTTGGAAATCACCCGTCGATCCACGCTCTGAATGACCTGCAATCACAGAGATGAGACAAATGAGTGGGCGCCTAAGCCCCGGGTACACTCCGATGCCTAAGTTAGATTCCCAAGGTAAACAGTCAAGAGATAGCAGAAAGCTATTTCCAGTTTAAAGAGTGGGACGTTGAGAGAGTTTGAGCGTGTGAGAGGGATGAGTAATAATAACTTGTAACTTGTGCGTGCATAAGAAATTACCTTGAGGGGTTGCCCTCTACTTATAGATTGTGAAGAAGCATGGAGGTACCAGGATTTTGGGGAGTAGACTGCCAATAGGATTGCCAAGTGTCGCTCTGTGGGACACTCATGTGGTAGACTCCGAGTAGGAGTCGGAGACCTTAGCCAAGGAAGCTAGGTCGGTCAGCTCTGGGACTGACACGTGTCAACGTGTGAGTAATGGCCGACCGGAATAGTCGGTGTCGTATCAGACTAAGAGAAGGACTCCCCGGAGATAGCATAATCACAATGAGACTCTGGCTTCCGACTGAGAACCGTAGCCGAGTAGGACTATAACTCCGAGCGCTACCTAAGAGGCCGGGCGCACGAGAGGCCGTATGCATGACAGGCCGAATACATGATGCTGAGTGCGAGACACTCCGAGCGCTCAGGCTCCGAAGGCACAACTTGACACGTGTAAGATTTTAAATGGAGGGGATTTTTCCCTCCTAACAATGCTAAATGATGATCAGTTTTAATTCGGAAGTACTTGACTGTAATTGTTATGAAACTTGAAGCCACTACTTCCGGGTTACCAAGACAAGGGATTGGATAGGAATAACTCGGTGGATTACGTGTGTGTTTGCATAGGCATATGGCTCTAGGGACGTTATACGGTATCATTAAACTGGACATGAGAATGGTTTGTTAGGAAATTAGTCGTTACAAGTGTATCTTGATAGGCGGTTAGACGAAGGGCTACATTGCTATATAAAGGGAGTTAAGGTTGCTGTAATGGATATGAATATACAACTCAGTTTCTTTTATATTCCTTCGCTTCTTCATCTCTCTTTCTAGGAAGTCTGCTACCCTCGAAGTAGCAATTTCAATTTCAGTCCCAACATTTGCTTTTACTGAAAGCACTTCTCTGATGGCAGAAGGAATTCCCCTCCACCAATTGGATGAGAATGTTAAAACCCTCAGAGAGGTTCTTGCAGCATAGGAAGGGCAAAGGAAATCATTCCAGAATACCTTGCTTGATCAACAATGGTTCTTGTCGAGCTCTCTCGGCTAATGACCTCCATGGAGAAGAAAGTTGACAAATTCTTGCAACAGCGATTGTCCACGACCTCCTCCCTACCCATTGCCGACTCTATTACCACCAACCAACCTTCCTTCTTCACACCAGTCCACTCTGATCTCCTTCGTATTTTTTCACCAACATCAATACCCTTCCGCAACCAAGATCTGAAATGACTATTGTTTCTGGAAGCGTATTTGGTGTGCCTCCTTCGTTTTCCCTTCACTCACCAGTGGAATCGATGGCCACGGCCGCCGAAGCAGTCTTGGCAATATCCCATGTTCCTCAGCCTGAATCTGAGCTTCAAATATACCCCCAATCCTTATTCCAGACCCAGTCGCAGCCCCTACCCGATAAGCCTCCCCAGCTTCATCCAAATCCGAGAGATCCCCGCTTTGTGGGCATCGCTTCCGTCGGCTCACAGTGCCCATCAGTTAGCCTAGCTTGCCTACCAAAAGAGCAACTCACAGTTAACCATCACCCCTAGCCAATAGTTTCGTGGCTCCTTCTTCTACCAAGCCCATCTCAGGTTGAGTGTACGATACCCAAAGACGATGGCAATTTGGCCTCTTTTGTATTCCGGTTGAAATTTCATGGCTACTCACCTGCAGTTGTGATTGGGAAATCTATTGATCTTGGTGGACTCTTAGGAAGAGATACAACTATAGGAAGAGGAGTGTTTTTTCCAACACAAGACCCGGCTCCTCTGGTAACCCCTCGATTTCCAATCGAGAAGCTCACTCTGACTGAGATACAGCGTTGCCGACCTCGCTACAAACCCCGACAACTCTTCCTTTTGGTATATGCCAACGACTCTGTTGCTGTGAATCCCAATGATGGTGGCGGATTTGATTCAATCGTCTCCATCGGAGACAAGCCCAACAGCTTTGTAAGAGAGAGAAACAGTCATGTTGCGAAGGAGTATCAATCTTTAAAATCTGCTTTTGTTTTCAAAATATGGTTACTCTTTTTCCAAGTTCCTTACTCTCAAAGTGCATTTTCTTTACAATCAATGTGTGAACCCATTACTTACAGGGGAGATGATGAGATTATCGATTTAAAATGGGATGACCTTGTATGTGGTCTTGCACCTACCGATTATATGTACATGATGAAATGTTCAAATAATGAGGAGTTCTCACATGGTGAACTCAATCGCTTTGGAAACATCGAGATGAGCCCAGGATCAGGAGTCTTAAATTTTAGAAAAGCAAGGGAAGAAAAAGCAGCAGAGAATGAATGGCAGCACGAATTTTGCTTGCCCACAGTTGAGTTAACTCCTTACAAAGGGCCATGTAGAAACGGGCCAGGTAGAGAGACAGTACCGTAAAAATTGATGATATGGAATTAGATGATATCAGGCTATGTTTCATACGGCAGTGACACTCTAATCATGGAGGTGCGATCCTTGTTCGATCAAATGCCTGAGAGAGATACTGTCTCTTGGAACGCAATGATTAATGGGTATGCAAGTCTGCTGAAAATAGGGGAATTGACTGATCGCATTGAAAATTTAGTGCATGCTTACAACACTTTGATTGCTGGGTATGGTGAGAGTAGAAGGGTTGAAGAAGCTCACACTTGTTTGATCAAATTCCTTTCTATCATCATTAAAAAAAAAAAAAGAAAAAAAAAAGAAAAGAAAAAAATCAATGAACAGTTTAAAGGAAATATGGTCTCATGGAACACCATGATTATATGCTATGTGAAGGTAAGAGATCTGATTTCAGCCGAGAGTATATTTGATAAACTGGATGAATGAGATGTTGTCTTATGGAACACTATGATCAGTGGTCAAGTTTATACATCGAATATGGAAGAGACTATGTATTCAAGATGTGAAGCAATGGTGGAGGCACAAAGAATCTTCAATGAGATGAAATTCCAGTGAGACCTTAAGCCAAGAAATGTTCTTTTGGTTAACTCCCATGCAGACCATTTGAAGGATGGAGACTTTGGATTAAGTAAACTCATCAAAGTTCAGAATTCTCATGTTGTCTACAAAATGACAGGGGAGACTAGTAGCTACTGCTATATGGTTCCTGAAGTTTTCAAGTGCCACAAATATGATAAGAAGATTGATGTTTTCTCTTTTGCGATGATACTTCATGAGATGCTTGAAGGAGAACCACCTTTATCAAATTATGAACCTTATGATGCAAAAACATGTGGCTGAAGAACACAGACCCCATTTTTGTGAAAAATGTTACATTCCTGAACTGAAAGAGTTGATGAACCAGTGCTGAAGTGTTGACATGAACCAGAAGCCTTCTTTCTTGTCATTCTGGTAAGGAATGACAATGTTACAATTAACTTTGTAACTATTATAATGCATGCCACTGCTGATCCACAATCTGTGCACTCCTTTTTCAGGTTGTATTCAATGAGTGCCGAAGCCGACGAGGCCAACATCCAACATTATACCAAGGTCGATCTCCAACAGAGCACGGAATGTCGTGGTCGTTTCCACTCCTTTAGCCAGTCTCAAATATCAACAATTGCAGCAACCTCTTATTAGGGTTCACCAGGCTTTAATCCAACTGTCACATATGCATATACAGGAGGCAAACTAGATACAGGTGGCAAGTTTTCTGCTAATATAAAATTGAGGTGGATCCCAATGCTAGTACTGATTTACATGAGGTCAGTTGCAATTAAAAAAAGAAAGAAAAGAGATCAGTTTCTTGTTAGAATGTTTGAGGTATTTCCAGTAAAGGTGAAGGGAGTTGTTGGAAGCTTCGTCACTCTCATGAACTGGTTTGGTGCGTGGTGAAAAGAGATAGAATTGTTTGTAAGTTTTCTTATCTTATGAATGATAGGAAGGTCTATATATTTGAATTCAAAATTCAAAAGAATATCAACAATTATCTACACATTTAAGAGTAATTGATGCCAAATAATAAGAGATGATCTTTGGTTAGCTGTTTAACCAAATCTAATTCAAAATTCAAAAAGATATCTAGTCAGCAATGATCTTCAAATTAAAAACTCTTTTATATCAGTGTGCATAACTGATCCTCAATTAATAGGAGGTGATCAAAACGATTCCAAGATCTTTGTATTTCAAATTTGAATTTTGAATAATCCCTTATCCTTTTCATGCCTTCGCAAGCGAATAGGTCTAATGGTGAGTGTGAGCTTGTCACGGAGAGTTCGAAACCGATGACCGGCCAAGCCTTTGGTAAAAATATCGGCTATCTGATCACTACTGGGAAGAAACCGAATGTGTAGTCGACCAGTTGCCACTTGTTCACGAACAAAGTGGAAGTCTATTTCAATGTTCTTTGTTCGTGCATGGAAGAGCGAGTTGGCAGCAAGGTATGTTGCCCCAATATTATCACAATACAAGTGTGGTGAGGGGCACTCAATCCCAAGATAAAAAAACAGTTGGCGAAGCCATAATAATTCAGCTGCAGCATTTGCGAGACCTTTATATTCAGCCTCAGTGGAAGATCGAGCAATGGTTTGTTGTTTTTTTGAGCCAAGACACCAGATTTGAACCAATGTAAATACAATAGCCACTTGTCGACCATCGATCATGGGTGCTACCAGCCCAATCTGCATCTATGAAAGCACTTAGTTGATAGGATGGTGAGATCTGAATGTGAAGTCAAAGAGTAATTGTATCTTCAAATAGCGGAGTATTCTTTTCACTGCGGACCAATGATCGACAGTGGGATTGTGCATAAATTGGCAAACTCTATTAACAGAGAAAGCAATGTCTGGCCTTGTGAAGGTCAAATACTGAAGTGCACCAACAATACTTCTATATAATGTAATATCCTCAAATGGTTGACCTCGTTCATGAGGCAATGGAGTTGTGGAACTAGGAGTAGGCATGGGTTTGGCTGTTTCCATATTTGCTTTCCTTAGAAGATCCAATGTATACTTTGTTGTAGATGATGGTGCAATATGGGTACCATCAACAAATCCATACAAATCATGAGCATAGAGAAGAGGAAGGAATTGGGATTTCCAAAGAAGGTAATTGGTCCGATCTAGTTTGACGGGAAGCAAAGAAATGATGTTAGAGGGAGAAAGGTAGACGGAAGAAGAACCGGCACTGGCAGAGGTGGTGGAAGGGGTGGTGGTCATGGAGACGTTGGTCAATGATGGCTCTGATACCATAAAAAGAGATAGAATTGTTTGTAAGCTTTCTTATCTTATGAATGATAGGAAGGTCTATATTTATAAGGTTGTTTACATTAAATTTGAATTCAAAATTCAAAAGAATATACAATCAACAATTATCTACACATTTAAGAGTAATTGATGCCAAATAATAGGAGATGATCTTTGGTTAGCTGTTTAACCAAATCTAATTCAAAATTCAAAAAGATATCTAGTCAGCAATGATCTTCAAATTAAAAACTCCTTTATATCAGTGTGCATAACTGATGCTCAATTAATAGGAGGTGATCAAAACGACTCCAAGATCTTTGTATTTCAAATTTGAATTTTGAATCATCCCTTATCCTTTTCACGTGGCTTGCCAAAACTAATTTTCAGTTGGATACCAAAGCCAACCGAGACGATAAGAAATTACGGCAACTATTAGCATTGTGTAGCTCTGTTTTCGATAAGGCTTCTGGATTCCTTTCTCTAAGAGATCAGGACCAACTTGCAACTCAGAAATTTTTCGTCAAAGAAGCCTCCTAGGTAGATGGTACCTTCCTTTGGCGTTTGTTTCTGGACCAGAACCTTGAGGACAAGGTTCTCATGGATGGTGATGGTAATATTATGAACCTTGAAGCCACTATTGCTGGGTCACCAAGACAAGGGATTGGTAAGAACAACTCTGTGGATTGCAAGTGCGCATGCATAGGCATATGGCTCTAAGGATGTTATACAGTATAATTAGGCTGGGCATGTAAATGGTTTGTTAGGAAATTAGTTGTTACAAGTGTATGTATTTAGGCGGATAGATAAAGGGCTATATAAAGGGAGTTAAGGTTGCGGTAATGGATATGAATATACAACTCAGTTTCTTTTACATTCTTTCTCTTCTTCATCTCTCTTTCTAGGAGGTCTACTACCTCGAAGTAGCAATTTCAATTTCAGTCCTAACAGTGATGTAGCTTATAATTTGCATGTGATTTGAGAAATTGGTTATCTAATTTGATTCTTTCTTCACCTCCCTACATTTGAACCGATAACACCCATCGCCCTTGTGACCTACTACAACCCTCGACTGACCAACAAAACCGCTTGCGACACTCTACACTGACTCACAAACCTCCTCCTGCGATACCTTGTAACCAATCACCTTAAACCTTACCTCATCCCTACCATTGACAACCCCCTGCAACATCACCGCAGACCTCCTTCCATTGATTTGCATTGTCTCCTGAACCAAACCCCACTTATCGCAACTCACCACTTTCATCACCCACCTTCACTCACCACTAGCCAGACAACCTAACCGAGTACCAGAACCAAACTCAACTCCTTGCAACCTTAATCCATAAACCCTACTGAACCGGCTTGCAACCCAACTTCCTGCAACCCAACTCCTTGTGACCCTAATCTATTAAACCAACATCCACTACCTGATCGACATCATCACAATTCTGATTGCACCATCCATTAAATTTGAACCCTTGATCTCAAATCTAATTTTAATGATATATTGATATGAGATTTGATTAAATCTGAACTGTTGATTTTAAATTGGATCATGATTATACGGATTATGTTGATATGAGATTAAATCTGAATCGTCAATTTTCAACCTGATCATGAATATGTTGATATGAGATTTAATCTGAATCGTTGATTTTAATATGATCATGAATATGTTGATATGAAATTGAATCTGAATCATTGATTTTTAAACTTGATCATGATTATATTAATGCGTAATTTAATTAAATCTGGCCCCTTAATCACAAATCATGATTCTTGATTATATTGATGAGAGATTTTAATTGAATCTGAGTTGTTGATTAAAATATGATCATGTTGATATTAACATGAGTAATTTAATGAGATCTGATTTGTTGATTTGGAATCCAATCTTGAGGATATTAATATGAGTGATTTAATGAGATCTGATTCATTGATTTAGAATCTAATCTTGAGGATATTAATATGAGTAATTAAATAAAATCTAATCTATTGATTTAGAATCTAATCTTGATGATATTGATTAGTGATTTAATTAAATTTGATATCTTGATTTAAAATCTAATATTGATGATAATGATGTGAGATTTAAATAAATCTGAGCTGTTGATCAAGGATTTGATCTTGATGATATTGATGTGAAATTTAAATGCAATCTGAACCATAGATCGAGGATCTGATTTTTGATAGATTATTGATGAGAGATCTATACATTAAATCTGAACCATTAGATTAAAGATCTGATTTGATATTGTTGATGTGAGATTTACATTAAATCTGAACCTTATATCTAGGATATGATCTTGATACATTGTTAAGGAGATTTATATTAAATTTGAACCATTGATTTTGATATATTGTTTAGGAGAAATACATGAGATTTACATGTCATGATGCCGTGTTGATTATGTCTGCCTTGTTGGATTATTCACTTGCTCACTGTCATGTTTAGATTGTTTACACTGTTATATTTGGATCTACTGTCATGTTTGGATTGTTTACATTGCTATATTTGAATCTACTACCATGTTTGGATTGTTCACATTGCTATCTTTGGATCCACTATCATATTTGATCTGTTTGCTATATGTCATGCTTTAATGATGTCTGTTTTGGCAAGAACTTAATTTCTGCAACAGCTTAGTTGAACCGCCATGTATGTACACTTAACAGACATATTAGGTGTAGGGATGTGCATGTAGACACCTACATTCATGGAAAGGATAGAAGTAGAAATGATAAAAATCATAATGAAGAGATATAAAGCCTAGCCCAACCTTTTAGAATTAGGGTTTTAGGTTAAGAGTAGTCTTGAACGATCCCTACCCCTTAGCTTATTTCCCCTAAGATACAGAGACTTAGATAGGTGTCATGTGAATCCAAACATAGATTTCTAGGATCATCATTCAATCCTATGGGACTATCTATATTCCAACCCATATGGGTCATCCTTGAATGAACATTTTGAACTACGCAAATCCTGATTCTTAAGGAAAAACCCTAAGATACATAAGTAATTTCAAAAGATTCTCAAATACGAATCCACACTCTAGTCTTGCAAGACTATTCCACATCCTAGCCTCCTTACTAAGTAAGCGAGGCTCTATCCAAAGTCGTACTTACAAGTATGCATCCCCTTTCCTGGTGGGATCATTTACCCAAAGTAGTTCTTACTAGTACGCATCCCCTTGCGTAGCGGGATCATTTTCCCAAAGTCTAACTTACGAGTGCGCTTCCCTTTGCTTGGTGTGATCATTTACCCAAAATCGTACTTACGAGTACGCACCTCCTTGCTTGGCGAGGTTCTGTTCTAAAATCGTGCTTACAATTATGCGCCTCCTTGCTTTGCGAGGTTCTGTTTTAAAGTCTTGCCTACGATTACGCCCCTCCTTGCTTGGCAAGGTTCTCTATCTAAATTGCTGCTTACGTGCATGGGCCCCCTTGCTTGGCAAGATTCTATTCTAAAATCGTGCATACTAGTATGTGCCTCCTTGCTTGACGAGGTTCTTTTCTAAAGTCATGCTTATGAGTACACACCCTATTGCTTGGTGGGGTTACCTATCCTAAGTCATGCTTGCAAATACACATCCTTAGTTCCTCTAGGTTATCCATATCTACTCATACCCACATCCATCATCCATGTCTACATACATATCCATTATCCATCTTCTAACCCAGATGGGTCAACAAAACAACAAACTACGTTATGCTTAATTTCTAGGACCTCTAGAATACGTAGGTAATTTGGAAGACTCTCTAAGTACGGTACCAAATCTTAGTCTTCTTAAGTCATCTCTATCCACTATCCATATCCACATCCATATTCATATCTGTATCCATTCTTAGTCCATATGGACTATTTTGATTTAATCTTAACCATTCATCAAGCATAAATCTCAACTTGAACATTGAATCTAATAAAACTTAAGCATATATCATATCCATAAGTTGTAAAAACAATTTGTTCGAATTACAATATGCTCTTGATTTCTAGGATGGAAGATGTAGGCAATTTGAGATGAACATCTCAGATTAAGTCCATCACCGAACTATCTTCGGTTCGATTTGGTTAATTGTATATTACTTTGTTTATTTCTTTCAGAACATGTTCGCCTGGACCCTAGGTTAAAAGAACTTAGCAATATAGTATAGAATCCCCCATGAACCTTAGTCATCTATTGACCATGAAATGTCAAGAACATAGAGTTTAAGGAAAGTAGAATCTAAAGACGCTTTCGGATCGGGAAAAATAGTCATAAAAGAAAGAATGTTGGGGCATTAGCGTGGATTCGTGAGAAATTTTCTTCAACGAATTCTTTGACCAAGCCTGAAAGAAGAGGATCGGAATAGACTGGATCAACCTATGCCTTGTTTATACGCTACTAGGTCCACTCTTGTTGGAATCTCCAAAGCCATTACTAATGTACTTCAACTGGTCCTTCTTACACAACTGCTTTTTCCATGGCACTACAGGAGCTGAAAGTCTCCCGGCAAGCGAGATGGATAGGTATAGGAGGTCGATTTTTCGGATCGGATAGCTTTGGGTACTAACACCTTCCCAAATTGTACCTTGAATGCTTACCATTTCTCTAAGAGACCAAAACTGATATATTGGGTCATGAGTCAATAGAAGTCTTATCATGCAGTCCATATATTACCTGAGCTACTAATGAGCATTTAATGGACATTCCTCGTCCATTACCCTTTCCAACACTTCCATAATTTTATCCTTTCCCAACATCTCATTCTTTTCATTTCCAATTCCAACTTTCCTCTTTTCCATTTAATGTCTTCTCATTTAATGCCCTCACATTTAGTGTCTCTTCCCAACGTCTCTTTCCTGTTTCCAACTTCCCAATTTCTCCCTTCTCTATTTATAGCTCTCTCCATTAATGCCCTCCCATTTGTTGTCTCCTTCCTAATGTCTCCGCATTAATGCTTCTTTTCTTTTCCCAAACTGCTCCTAATGTTTCATTCTCTCCATCATATCTTTTATATATGTGTAATATGTGCTTGGAAAGAGATCAGTGAATGGCTTATTAGCTTACGAATTTTGGGAGTGCTTGTAAAGCCCCTTTGTGAGAGTTTGAGGTCCTCTTGTGGTGAGAGAGTCTCACAGTTGGGTTGAGAGAGTCCCCAAGAGACCCTTAGGTTTAGTGGTCCATGTACGACCTTCGTCTCCTTGTTATCTTGTAATCGTATTTCTTATTTGATTATAAAATTATTCTCATTTTTTTATTCGTCTTTCAATTCGATATTGTGAACTACATCATCTTGTCCTATGATGAGACTACATTTGAGGTGTTAGACCTTAATCTAGGTAGTGACTCTAAATTTTTACCGTCTATCACTGTGGGTGGACAAGATCAAAGGCAAAAACCAATGATCTATATTTTTCTTAGGAAAACCCACCGGCGTAAATAAATTTTCTCACCATTGTCCTCATAGTTGTCTCTGTAGTGAACATTAGGGGAACGTAGACGCTCGAACCTTGCTCGACCTGATGGAGGGGTCGAGTCAGATCTCTAAGCTGTTGTTGCTTTTCATCGGTAGGTGGCTGTTGCACAGAAGGTGTTGGAGGTACAACCACGTTGGACGCGACTTGCTTTTGCTAAGCTGCATCAACTGGTGCTTGTGCGTCGTTCACTGGTATTTCATTTTCTCCTGGTCGGCCTAGCCGATCCAGGACAAAAATTCACGAGGAGCATCATGTATGACTGTGGCTTAAAGCTGCTGCACTCGACGCTGGTCCAATAGCTATAGGGCCTGCTACATTAGCTGGCGGTGCAAGTGGGACATGTTGCCCCGAGACACGTCTCCCGCAAGATCATTGGCTACTATTGGGATATCTTTAAGCTCCAACCATCTAAGATCTGCTGGGAGCCGGGTTTCTCATGTTTTGGGGTTGCGAATTATTAGGGGCTACACCGTCTTGCTGTGCTAACGCAGTCTTGGCAGGTTTGTGGTGTGGTGGTACAGGAATTTTCTGGTTTTTTTTGCTGCTGAATAAGCCTGGCTAACGCCTCGATTTGCTGGGCCATGTCCTGCAACTACGGTTGCCAATTCTTGGGCCTGGGTGGCCTACAGAGCTCCCGACGGAACACCATTTTTGATAGTTTCCTTAACCTCATCGTTGGAAGTGTCTCCATTCCAAGGGTTATTGTCAAGGTTGTTACGAAGGCCGTAACTGTGTGTTTTCTTTGGTGAAGCCATCGTAACTAGAATATGTATAATTGGTAATTCACTGCATTGGCTACCAAAATGACAGCCCCACGGTGGGCGTCAATCTATTATTCTCGGGTTTTGGTCGATCCTCAGATTGGGACACCTGTCAAATAAGAAGAAAACAATCGAGTTGGGCGGGTTGGATAACCCGGGGGCCACTCAGATTCCTAAGTTAACTCAAGGGTGATAAGCAGATGAACTTGGGAAGAAGATATCTGAGTTTAAGGAAGAGAGGGCAATTTGGTAGCAAAACGAATATAAGAGCTTAATTGTATCCAAAATTTGGTTTATTTACCTTCGTAGTGAGGGTATATATAGATCATGGAGTAAACAGAAGATATTCCCTTGCAATTGTTGTGATCCCAAGAATTTTTCTGAGATCTTAGGGTAATCCGAGTAGTTGCTTGGGAGTCCATGCGAGTCCATTCTCCTTAGAGATAGGAGCATCAGTGAAGTGGGTCATGATATTTTCCCTTTAATCAAGATTCAACGACTAGATCATGAATAACCATCTTTAGGTGCTCTAATGGCATGATAAAACACGTCTTGTCTTCTTTAGAGAATACGACATGTGATAGAAACCGCTACAAAGTGGATAACTCAACGGTTTCCTCCTCAATTAGATATCCCATACGTGGGATGTTGGTAGTAGGCACAAAATCATGTATGCTTCTAGGCCCTTAAGATGCTGATACGTTTCAGTATAACTAGTTGATCTGTGTGGTGCCACATGTAGGTCTCTGGTTGGCTTTATTCTAAATAGCCCTAACAATCTTCAACCTTTTATAAATCTGGGAGTCCCTTCACCTTTCAAACATGTGGGGATGAAATTTTATATGGTATCAAAATGGGTTTTCACTCATTCACCCAAAAAAAAAAAAGGGTTTTCACTCTCTCCAATTTCCATGTATCCATAGTACCAACTGCCAATCGTGTGGAGGAATGTTGGGAGTTAGTCCCATACTGACTACCAAATAGTCCCCTCATACACCTAGGAGTTCTACCACCTAAGTTCGAACTTTGATAATTAACCGTTTCTGAAAAAGTAAACCACATAATTCAATAGGATTTAAATCCAAACCCATAGGCCTCATTGGAGCAGGGTGGTCATTTCACCTCTCATGCGGTTGGGCACAAGTACACACTATTGGACATAAATATTTTTTTCCTTATTTAATATACAATAAGGATTGTAACATATTTATGTCAATTTCTTATCTTTCCACCCATTTTGTATGTACCATTGTTTGTTTAGAAGAAAAAAAAAAAAAACACAAATAATTCATTCATAAAACATCCACTTAATTATCATGTAATTTAGAACTTCAAAATGATAATCATGTCATATAAAAATTAACCTCAAGTAAATAACATAGCTTTAACCCAAAAAAAAAAAAAAAAAAAAACCAAACTTCAATAACATAGCCATATCGTTTGATCATTAAGGCATCCATGTCTCATTTGAAAACCCTTAATTTCATCAAATACATATAAAAGTAAGTAGATTACTATAAAATGACTATCAAGTACCATGGTAAAATCATGAACAAAGTGCATCCGTAAACCTATATATGAATCCTGAGCCATCTGTCAGACCCAATGAAGAATCGATTGTATGTAAGAATGGCAGCCAAACTTCTTGAAACTCAACAGGGACCGAACTAAACCAAACAAATAAAAAAAAAAGTGAGAAAAGAGTTATAGATGGGAAAAAAAATACTATTAGAAAAATACATATATAAATAAAATCTCAAACCTTAAAGACATGATTGAATTGATAAAAAATAAAAAGTGTTTTTCATATGTCCCTTTGTTATTTAAAGCAAAAAATTTATATATAAGACCCTGCACAATTGTTGACACCATAATATCAACACAAAATAGTCCATCTCTAAACTTCAAATTCCCATTGTAAAACGAATGAGTCAATGGTACTATGAGAACGTGTATAAAAATCATCCCTAATATTTTATATAGGATTATTTTTACTTGCTTGAGCTCAATCTTTTAATAGACAGTTTGTCAAAAAAACATATTAACTGTAATATATACTTGTTCTCGAATCCAAAGAAACATGTCAAAACTGTTGCAAATTTAAAAAATTATCCCCATCAAACATGCATGTACATTAGATAGATTTTCCTATTTTCGTCAAATATTTAAGGATGATGGATTTTTTTTACTTTCATCAAATATTGAAGGGTGATAATATTATATATCAGCTATAAAACTCTCTCTCTCTCTCTCTCTCTCTCTCTCTCTCTCTCTCTCTCAGTTCAACAATTAATCCTAGAATAGGCAGCATGAATCTCAAGGTGAAACTGTGATCAACTCTATTAAGGTTTCCTAACACATATTCATTCATAGAATTACAAAGGGATAAATCCCCTAAAAAAAATAAGCATAATTTCTAATTACATATAAATTCCTAAACAACTTTAAAAATCAATATAATTGACTTTACATTTGTAAGAGCTTGGAAATGAACAAGCCAAAAAGGGAACAGCCCTACGCCTACATTTCCAGAGGTTAAGTCCTTAAAGTACTAATTTAATTGGATTGGCCTGTAATTCATTCAAATTACAAATGAGGATGGACATCTACAAAAAGATCTACAACCTCGTCAGCGACCTAAATAATGAACAATATATGGGAGGGGAAAAAAGGAGAAATGAATGTAGTCAATTGAGGTTCTTCTCCCCCTCATACCCACCCTCTATCCCATTCCCCAAGCCAAAGATTGAAAAGACAAGTAGAAAGCAAAATTGTTTTAGCAGCAACTTCATAATTTAGGGTTCAATTAATAATTTTCAATAATAAAAAAATAAAGTTGATAAGAAAAAAAGAAAAAAGGGAGAATAACTTAGTACCACTGCACAAGGACTATTCAAGCATTAACCACATATGGCAGCATATTCCATACCAAAATTTAGCTTTAACTAGGGTCCACCAACTTCCATCAATGTACAATTTTACAAAAATGAACTATTTATTACAGATGGCAAAAGTCCTAGTCAAAACATGTAACATACAAGGGGAAGTTTAATATAAGGTGGGTCATATAGTTGAATTGGATAATAAAATTTGACATTGTTCAATCGAAGAGTGATCCATCAAACTAACGATTCAGATTGATCACATATGCTTCATGTGGCTATATTATTTGTGTTGCTTGTCTGCTCTATCCTCTTTTCTGTTTGTGTAACGTATTCATTTTCATTAAGAGGCAAAAAATATCATGAATATCAGAAATCATTCGAGATCATACTTTCAATCATCAAATGGATATAAAACAACCCTATGTAACACCATTTTGACCTGTTTAAAACAAATAACTGGTAGTATATTTGTGCATATATATGTATTTTGGAGTTTGAATCACCTGTATGTACATGTACTCTACGTGGGATCTCATGACGATCGATGTAATATGAGACCCACCTCTAGAGTGTGGGAACCACTAAATATGGATGGTACAATAAAATCCTAGGAAGAATACAAATATATACAGGTGAACTAGTCTCTATATTTTGTTATATTATTTGGTGGAGGTCCTCACGTAAACTTACATGATCGTCGCAGATGTTTTTCATTCTATTGTAATCATCCAAAACAATAGTCTGACAATGTAATGAATATTCATGGAGCCGATCCGTTTCATGAAAATCAAAATCTCCCCCTGACAGCCCCTGTATACACTGTGTATGAATTCTCTCCAAGTTACCTTCTAGCAATGTCATTGCCTGTTTTATTCTTTCAATTTGGATAGAAGCTTCTGTCTTTTCGTTATCTTCAATTTCTGGAGAATTTTTTATCTTGTCCAACATCGCCAAGGCTTTCTGTGTTGTGCTGACCAACTCAAGAGCCACACCGTGAAGGCTATAAAGGTTATCAATCGCTCGTAGATAACCTTGATACTATGGGAAAAAAATAATATAAAATAGAGTAGTTATTCATATTATAAAAGAATGTGATATTTTTAAAAATCATAAGGAAAAAAATCTGTACTATTGATGAATTCAAATGGTCTCCTCCCAGGGTTCGGGTTCGGGAGGAGACTCGGATCCCATCAGTCGATGCCTGATACGTGAGCGTCAGTTGGATATGAGCCCTCCATCCGAGCTGGTGCATAAATCGACACCCCTTGTCGACTCACCTTATCGATTCGAATGGAGGGTTCGGATCCAGTCAATGCCCACGTGTTGGGCATCGATTGGTGGGACCCGAGTCTCCTCCCAAATCCCTGGGAAGAAACCATTTGGATCCATTCAATTATACAGTTTTTTAAACTAAAAACAATATGTTTTTGGAGAATGCATATACATCATATACACATGTGGTAGAATATAGACGGTTCTAATGTTTGAAAAATAATAAATTACCTATAAAATATCATTAATAATGGAAAAAAATAATTAAAAGAACATGAAGAGGACACATACATCTTCATTTAGAATTCGATTTTCAAGATAGACGCTGTGTTCATCCTGGAAATGCTGTTTAACTTCTTCCCATTTCTCAGTTTCCATTGAGTTATCAATCATGAAAGTCATTTTACATAAAGGACATATCTCTGGTTACATTAGCATTGAAAATGCGATATAATATTAGAATTTAGTAAAAACATAATTTCATATAACATGATGATTATGTATTTGAATCTTGAAACAATCATTCGACAAAACAGGGAATAAAGCTGCATACATAAGCGCCTCCCAAGACCCTGCAACAGATACGCCCTTATAATATCATACAAGTTAAAATGACTTGTTTGGGATGATTACCATCGTTTCTGTACCGGAAAGCGAAAAAATGACAATCTTTGACGTTAATCGCATCCATTCCCTCGCTATACAATTCGTACCTAAGATCTTGAAGTCTATCAATTATTATCGAAAGCCAATCCATGGCGCTATTACAAAGAAAAAAAAATTATTATGTATATATTAACGGATAAATGACAAAACAATGGAGAGAATTTTAAGATGGAAAATTAAAAATTAAAATAAATTTTGATCACCTATATACTTCAAGGTTTTCTGTGATAATTGTTTGTGTGGGTCTGTATATGGATTTTAGAGAGAAAATTAGAGATATTTGTAGCAATATCTTTTAAGAAATGTGTGACAAATTGAAATGTGTATGTTATGAACTTATGAGAGGATACACGTAATATGTGCTTTCGTTGCAGACATGAACTAACAAACACCACCCATGGTAAGGGTAGAAGAAGGTCGGGTTTGATCGGTTTCAACAGGTCTTTATCACTTTCCGTGTGATTTGGATAAAACTAATAATGATACATTTGATTATATTAAGATTCCATCTTCAAAGTTTTAATTTATAAGCTGAGGGACTCTTAAGTATATAAAACACCTAAGATTCTGAATTTAATTAATGTGTGATTATTACTAACACTCCTCACATGTGCCTTTCTTTTAGTGACACTACACGTGGCATGTGATCCCTCTTCAAGTGACTGTAATGAGAGAATCAAAATCCATGTTAAATTTTCACGTCAAAAATTTGAAATAACGATCTATGTTTAGATTATATGGGTTGGATTTGGTTCAATTTCATGTTAACACAGAAGTGAAACTCACCCCTTTTTTTTTGTGAGAGGTTCACTCACACTTTTTTTTTATTTTTTATGAGGGTGAGAGTTAAAACCAAGTTAAGATTTTTTTTACAGAAGCACAAACTTTTATTGATACCACCCGATGAACAAACAAATCAGATTGGTTATAATTTTATTAATGATAAAATTTAAACACATGCAACGAAAATGTTTCCTTTGTAAATTGTATATAGCTAGAAATATGTTCGATAGATCCAACCAAAGAAACTTCCATCTCTTGACCAAAAACCTATTTTTTGACTTTTATCAGGAAATTAACATGAAATTGAAATTCAATGAAGGGGAGTCTAAGCAATACCAATATGACATCAAAGTGCTCCAACCTAACAAGTGTAAACTAGAACTCCACCTCGGTGTTATCCTCATTCCCATTCTCTTCTATATCCTTTTTCAGCTCTGGATCAAGAATGGCAGGAACATCTTCAGTCTGTAATTCTCCTGCTTGCTCACCAATATGATGAACCTCCAGATTCTCTGCCTCATTGTTTCCATTGTCATCCTTCGCTTTTTCGATATCCATTATGTTATCAGTAGCATCCATTTCCACTAGTTTTTTTACTCCAGTGGCTTCTTGATCTTCTGGCTGTTGTCCTACAACCAGGTTTAGTTCAATGGCACCATCGGCAACTCTGTTCAACCCTTCTCCATCTTCAGATTCCTGTGGATTCCCCAACTTCTCATCTTGAGGAGTTTCCTGTTCTTTCCCTACTTGATTATCTGTATTAGCACTGCCCAAATCTTCAGCATCTGGAGGATTTTGGGGCTTTAGCAGATCACTTTCTGAAGAAACCTCCAGCCCCTGTTTCTCGCCTACCCCTGGTTTGTCTTCAACTCCAGAACTCAGAGAAATTTCTCTGCCCTCTATGGCTACTTGGTTATTAGTGTCAGTGTTCATATCCAAACCTTCATTTTCAGCCTTTTCATGCCCTTCTGAGTGCCCATCTACCTGCTCATCCCTTACAACAGCAATTTCCTGATCATGTTCATCTCTCAAGCTGAAACGCGTTTTATGAGCTCCTTGACTCTTAACCTCCTCTGAGTTTCCACTCTTCTTCAATTCCCTTTTTCTTGATCTTGTTCGCCGTCTCCTGTGCCTCATCTTTCTTCCAAATTTAGAGGTATCAGGTTGCACTTCCAACTTCATCTCACCATTTGAAATTGCACTGAGTGCCTGATTATTATTATCTTGAGGATTCATTTCTCCTAACTCCCCATCTTTGATGGCACCATGATCCTTACCATCTGTAATTTCTGCATCACCAGTTTTCAAAAGTTCACCATCATTAGAACTTTCATCCATCTTCACTTGATTGCCTCTACTCTGGTTTCTTTCTATAAGACCCTTGTCTTCTTGAGAATCCTCAGGCCTCTTCAACTCCCCATCACCTTCAATTTGTCCCTCTCCTTGATGCTCATCTGCATTTATGTGTGTAGAATCCTGCATGGAGGCACCTCTGTCTGTTGGATTTTCACCTCCAGATCCACCACCATCTTCTTGTGTACTTGTTGAATTCTGATCATCTTTCACATTTAAAGACTCTTGCAGTTGCAGGTCTTCAGCAGTTAACCTCTCCTCTTTCTTCATACCCACCTCATTTTTATCATCCCCAAACATAGTCTCTGTTGTTGTTAAATTTGCTGGTGGGTTTGATGGATCGTCAGCACTTACTGACCAGATATTAACAGGTTTCTCATGATGGTGCTTAATTTCTTCAATTTCTGCTTCTTTCTGTTTCAAAAGTTCTCGTAGAGATATTATCTCAGGGTTCTCCTTTGTTGAGCTTATCTCTTTTTCTCTTAGAATTTGGTTCTCATTCTGCTTATTTTCAAGTGCTGCTTCCAATGCTCTATGTTCCTGCTTAAGTGAAGCTGTCATGGACTGCATCTCCAAGATCCTGTCGTGGAGCTCCATCTTTTGGATTCCAAGAGAGTCTATCTTTGTTCTCATTTCTTCAATTTTCCTTTTCACTTCTTTAGTGTTAACTTTTTCCTTCTGCATAAAGGAGAAGAATAATAAGCTTTTATGGTACAAAGTAGGGAACCTGTGCTAAGAAGGCACTTATGCAAATTAACAGTAAAGGAAAAAGATTATGAATTAATAGCTAATAAAGCATAGATTTGATCCACATTGAAGTTGTTCAAAGGCAACAGTTTTCAGATCCCATATTGAGTAAAAGGTCTTGGTTCCTCATTTCTCTTAAGGCCTTATTATGTTTCCTTGTAAAATTCTCTGTGCAAATGATATTGTTTACATGAAAATTCTCTTCCATGTAAAATTTTCTTATTTTTTTAATGCCTTTTTTCTTTAATCATTGTACATCAAAACAAACAGTGTAAAATCCTATTTACAAGTTCCTTTTCCACCTATTTACATGGACCCAAATGAAGCCTAAGCAACAATTTGATTTCTTGTTTATTTCCTCTATATATAGTTCAATTTGTTGTCATATGATAAATAGGCTTCATGGGGAACATCTGGGACATAGATGTGACGTATATCTAAGGTTATACCAAAAGTTGTCAAGGCATCGCCTAGGCTTCTAGGCACTGGTGGCACCTTGGTCGCCTTTTGCGTCCATCAGGCCCCCAACGTTTTGGTTCGCCTTGGTGCCTTGACAACTATGGTTCTACCTATATCTATCAGGTTTTTAACTCGATCAAGAAGAATGCAGGGCAGTTTTATGATCTCTTTGACACCAAAAATACAAGAACATGGGTACATAATCCTGTTGAACACCTCTGAAATTCTGGCCTTAAAATGTTCAATTCCATTAAATCGAAGTAATTTTTTGCAAGAGCAAGCAACCAAAAGAAACTTATATCAATCTCTATATTCAGACTTCTAAACTACTTTTTTATTCAGCAAGTAATTTCTCAAGGACAAAATAATCTTGATAAGTACATCTGAAGTTTGATTACGAACATGTGTGGGGGGACCCACTTTGTCATATGGAAAATTCATTCATAATCTGAGTTCTGATTTCTTAATCTATAAAATACGGAAGGTCAAACCATTACCCCTCCACTTGGTTCAAACAGAGCCATTCTTGGGTCCCACATATTGTGGACCATCCACAAGACCTTTTCTGCAATGGTTTGCCAGGTAGACCAGCTAGCATGGCATATCTAGTGACCATAGGAATCTTCTTTGTGACACCAGCTTGCACCATGCAGTGAGAAAGGGCTCTCAAGATCTTGTTTACATCACCCTATACCTGTGTAAATTTCAATCCATAACTCTACAGTAATCATGTAACCACAGAAAACAACTGCTTGTTAAGTCCGGTTGCCTAACAGTCGAGTGTAGGCATCCAGAAGGTCATGAGTTCGACCCCCCCCCCACCCCAAAACCCCACCCCAGTGCCTATAGGGGCATAAGACTAGGATGATTAAAAACAGATCTGTGACCACTTGTCAAGTATGCAATCTTCAGTTGAAATGGCCCATTATTTTTAGGACTTTTTCTCCTCATAATTTCACCCTTTGGGCATGGATTTTCTGGCATGAGTATGAGGTAAAGTGGACAGCATGTATAAAATGGGCTGCCAAGTTTGCTGCCAAATTGATGGAGGATTCCTTGATAACTAAAATTACTTGATAACTAAAATTACTTGATTCAGTAGCTCACCCGGCAGACCCGGTAGGCAATTGCAGGCTGAGGCCAGTCTCCCCCTTGCCCGTCCTGAACCTGCCCGACAACTTACAGTCACAGCCCCACTGTGAAGGACTAATTTTCTCAGATGTGCAATTAGACAAATGAAGGTAATAATTAATGGTAAATATTAAAGGGTCATTAGAGAGTTCTTCCTTTGTCCTCTTGACTATGCTAAAAATCCTAAAAACAGACCACGCTTATAGAAGCCACCTTGCCATTCTTAAGTCTAAGCTAGGACAGCAGAATACAAATTCCTCATCCAAAATTAAGAATATTAAAAAGATTCACAAGAAGAAGGGGGGAGGGGGAATCAAGACAAGATGAATTGAAGTAAGAGAAAGGGAAAAATAATTAAGCGTACTGCATGTAAGAAGTTAAAAAGAGATGAATTGAAGTAAGAGTAGTGCATGCATGGCATATATATATTATGAGGATGATAGGGAGATCATCTACCATATATAATGTATAGTAGTACGGGTTACCTGAAGGAGGAACTGAAGGGAGAAGCTTTCACGGTCCTTGTCTTTGAGAAGGAGATCGCAGACCCGTCTCTCTCTAAGCTTGTGGAGTATCATCACCCCGAACACTGCCGCTCCGAAGGCCAACAGCAGCAGCATCCCATAAGCCCTTCCCCTCTTACTGCTATGCCCACAACCTTTCGACGAACCCACCGTCAAAGCCATCTCTCTCTCTCTCTCTCTCTCTCTGAACAAGTAAGAAACAGAAGAAAGTCAGGGTTGTGATGGCAATGCAGTGACGCAGGGCTTTCCTCACTCCGAGTGTAACAATCTAAATACTAGTAGCCTGTGAAAAATAGACCCATCTTTCAAGATGAAGTCAGAAAGGTAGGAAAGCAGAAGTAAAAAAAGGGACGAAAGCAGGATAATTCTCAGGCAACAAGGGAAAATGGCCCCTTCTCTTATCTCTCTAAAGGAGCGTTACGTAGAAGGCTGAAAACGGAAAGAGAGTGCAAAGGTTGAAAATGAACGGGAGTAGTATCAACATGGCGTTGATTCTGATGATCATCTTGCCATCTTTGACTTTTTAATGTTCTTTTTTGTTTCTTATTCCCGGGGTACCCTCTTAACATTTTGTCAAATAACCGATTAAAGACTTCTGATATTTTTATTCCCACTGGTAAGAAAGAGCAAGAGAGATTAAATGCTGACCCCTTGACCGCTAAAGGCACTGATTGATTTTTCTTTTTTCTTTTGCCTTTTTTTTTTTATGGGGTAATGAAAGACACTGGTGTTTTTTTTTTTTTTTATAATTTATACCAAAGGTATTCGATGTTTTGAAAAATCATATTAGAGATACTTCACGTTTCAAGAATCATACCAGAGATATATCTTTTCATATTTTCAACATTAACCCTATCTTACATTGACATCCTCCAAGGTAATCATTAGATCTACCTCAAACTTTCAAGGATTGATCGTTTCTTAGTGAACTACCCTTATTTGGTATCTGATCATCGGTACACATGTCGAAAAAGTAGAAAGTTGGGGTGCGAAGTTTTCACCAGAGGTGTTTACCATAGTCGAAATCTGTGACTTGATGTGAGTAACTGCCGGTGAGGAAGGGTCACAGGAGATTACAGGGGCAGGAGAAGGGGTGGGCAATTGAGACAGCGATGAGCACATGGGAATTTGAGTGGTGAGTCGTTACGGCAACGAGATGTTGAGAGCGTGAACTGAAGGGAACCAAAAAAGTTATGCTAAACAAGGGTAAATTTGGAAGTATAAAAATAGAAGGTACCTCAAATGTAATATTTTTGAAACGTTACCTCTGGTATAATTTCTCCAAACGTCAGGTACCTCTGGTATGATTTTGAAACGTGAGGTACCTCTGTATAATTTCTCAAAACGTCAGGTACCTCTGGTGTAATTTATCCTTTTTTTTTTTTGCTAGAAAAAGACACTAGTTTGACGAGTACAATAGTTTGGTTTAATTCTGAACGATGGATTTAAGAGTAATGTTTCTACCTTTGACGCGATCTTCTCAATTTTCTAAATGGATTTTCTTCACAAAAAATAAAAAAAAGTGTTACCCACTTTGAGGGAATTTCTCGTATTACATCAATATAGGAACATGAAATGACATTTCCATTGGAGGCACACATGATCAGAGAAACTTTTTTTTAAAAAAAAAAAAAAAAAAAAAAAAAAAAGGGGGGGGGGGGGGGGATCCACATCCTCTCCTCCCAGAGGTTTGGGAGGAGGGGGACGCCTCTGTTGGATGGCCGACATGTGAGGCTGAGGTGAATCCGAACCCTCCATCCAAGGCAACATCCCCTGTTGGCTCATTTTGCTGGCTCGATGTCGGCTTGAATGGAGGTTTTGATTCACCCAAGCCCCACGTGATGGCCATCCAACGAGGGCATCCCCTCTCCTCCCGAATCTGTGGAAGGAGAGGATTTGAATATGGGAGGGGGAGGGGGGGATTCACATCGTCTCCTTCCAGTGGTTCTGGGAGGACGGTGGCAACCTTCTTCGGATGGTTGCCACGTGGCTCTCGGTGAATCCGAGACCCACGTCCGAGCCGACACCCCCCTGTCGGCTTGGCTTCTCGGTTGGGTATTAGTTCGGACGTGGGTCTCGAATTTATCGAGAGCCCTGTGACAACCATCCGAAGAAGGTTGTCATCGTCCTCCCAGAACAACGGGGATGAGACGATGTGAATCCAGGAGGGGGGGGGAAGAATTCCTACAGTGACTTTGTATTTTTTTTTTTTTCCTAAAAGGGATTAAGAACTAGTTATTGATGTAATGCGCAAGTGGTGGTGATGAATATAAAACCATAAACTCCAAAGGATGAGAGTAGTTGAATGACAATTTTTTATTTTTTTTGGTGCAAGTAGGATGACGATTTAATAAAGAGCAAAAAAAGATGAGGGTCGTTGAGAACAAATGAATTTGAGAATTTATCTAGGAGTAAAAGTTAGTTAGATTAAAGCTGAACCAATTAACTACTTAAATTGTTGCTTGCTTTGTATCCTCCAAATTTATTATGAGAGAGAGAGAAAGGAATAATAAATGAAGAGTTTTTATTTTTTTTCTACATATATGGGGAAGAGAGCTTTGTCAATAAAGGGTTTCTGCATTGATTAAGGCTGAAGAAGAGGAAGAGGCTGAGGTGGTTTCTAGTTCCAATCCAGCACATGGTGGGTCTAATAGGGACATGAAATAAGAGACACCGTCGGAGATTACAACGAGAGGTACTGATCTCTCTCTCTAAATAATGTGCTCGGGATCAGAAATTGTAACGTGTAGTAGACGACGCCTACGGCAAGGTTGAAAAGTAGCACTGATGCTTTGCTGTGCTGCATTGTACAAGAAGGTTGGCTTTTATATGCATTTTTTGAAGTTAAATAGACATTTTGGGATGATAAAAATATTGTTTTGTATATATTCTTGTTATTGGATTTTGAAATGCATTAGAGAATACGTTTCATTTCTCACATTCTCTTTAATCTATTATACATTTCAAGTCTAGAACAAAAATGTCTTGTTCTTAAATTTATTTTTATTTTATATTCAGAATACATTTTTCATTTTGAGAATGCAATTCTGAAAATACATTTCAAAAATACATACCAAACACATGCAACACCAATTGAATGGTCTAATGCTGCAATAGTAACGTAGAATATCAAATACTTCACCTTTAGCTAATTCGATTAGTCTCCAACTTGAAATAAACAATTAGAGATGAGTTATAATTAGAGGGAAAAGTTTTTCTAGGGGACCCTTCAACTAAAAGATTCCATGGTCTGGACTCTCGAATCATCCACCCACAAAATATCACAAATCCTTAATCCTCCTGTATATGAAATTTCCATAGTATTCTTTTTCTTTTTCGCTAAAGGTTAGCTTTTGATTAATAAGAAAATAATAAAATACAAGCCCTTATGATTCTATTTTTATTTTTCTGCTCCACTCTGTTTTTTATTTTCTTTAAGGTGAAAACTTAATTGGATGACATCATAAAACAAAATCTTTTTTGGTTGCATTTCTTCACTAATCAGAATTTTCTATTCTCGATTCCCTCTAATAAAGACCCTTAAAAGTAATCCACGCATCATGGTCGTAATGTTCAATAAGTACAAAACTTTTAATTTAATATATATTTTTTTTTGTTGAAGCAACCATCAGAAGCATGTGTTCCAAATTTTCAAATCCCAATGTGCATGCGACCTTTGAAGAACGATTCGATCAAGTGCTACCAAGGTTCAAGTTATCGATATTAGATCGATTTTAGTGTGGCTGTGTCCAAGACCGATCCAATACAAATATGAATCAATTTTACAACCAATAGATGATGGACACATGGATGATGCAAATAAATATTTTAAAAAATTTAGAAAAAAATCGGCACTGGTCATGGATGAAACCAATTATCAATTCGATCGATCCAACACCACTGGTTACTAAAACCATGAGTGCTATTCTTTTTACATTTATTTCAATGGAAATAAGGTAGATCTCTCTCATTTCATGATCTGTAGGTTCTACAAAGGATATAAACTTCAGCAGCTTCTGCCCATCATGCCTTTGTCCATACAATGTCTTTATATAGATAATTACGTGAAGGTCTGGAAAACAAATGTACTAGTCATGGATGAAACCGATTATCAATTCGATCAATCCAACACCATCGATTACTAAAACCACGAGTGCTATTCTTTTTACATTTATTTCAATGGAAATTATAAGGAAGATCTCTCTCATTCATAATCTACAGGTACTACAAAGGATATGGACTTCAACAGTGATGCGTGCCGAACATAATCAAAAATAAATTACTCTACTTACAATGAATAACAATGATAAGTAAATGTCGATCCACAAAGACTAGTTAATTAAATTGTCTACTTACCAAGAAAAATAGAGATTTTTTTTTACAATTTAATTGACAACAAAATTAAATAACAAAAATTCAATGGAAGATGATGTCGATTCAAGAAAATTTACTCACGGCTGTAAATTAATCACTGACCTCATATATATATATATATATATATATATATATATATATTTATTTTTTATATATTTATATATATATATATATATATATATATATATATATATATAAAAATATATTTCTCTATTCAAATATTTAATCAAGGATTATCAAAAAGTTAGACAATCTTTATCTTCTCTAATTTCATTAATTTGAGTCCAGTACACAAATTAATTCTTATCAATAAACCAATTGGTATTAAGCAATCATTATGAATTTAATGATAGCATTATATTCTTGGAGGGAGTTAAATATGAACAATAATCTAACAAGCGTCAAATTATTTAATTCATTCTATTTTTTTTTAAACAAGTAACAAAAACTTGGATCATAATTGTTTTGCTCAATTGTTACTTTTTCTGAATACTATAGCAATTACGGATTATGGATTCAGGTTAGCTATAAATCACACAACTCAATCAATTAATAGGTCTCTTAATAAATTAAATCATGCAGTCATTCACATGAAGAACCAAGAAACATAGATAATTGAATAGAAAAATAACTAAGATTAAGAACAGAGTCTCACAATTTTACTAACCGAATTGAAATTTTCTTGAATCGATTAAAGAACTTAACCAGATATGATAGAAAAGAAAAACAAAAGAAATAAAACTCTCTTTTCAATAATTCTTGGATACTCTATTACGTAGCATTTACATTGCTTAAATAGC
>CM053265.1:19558731-19647963 GCA_028583415.1 Protea cynaroides
AGAAGACTAAAACTGATATGTCTAGAATTGACAATCTGATTCAGTTTATTAAGAGGCTTATTAATTGATTGAGTTATGTGGTTTATTGCTAACCTGAATCCATAATCCATAATTTTTATGGTGTTCAAGAAAAGTAGCAATTGAACAGAACAATTATGATCCAAATTTTTGTTACTTGCTTAAAAGAAACATAGAATGAATTAAATAATCTGACGCTTGTTAGATTGTTGTTCATCTTTAACTCCCTCCGAGAGTGTAATGCTATCAGTAAATTCATGAGGATTTCTTAATACCAATTGATTTATTGATAAGCATTAAATTGTGTGCTGGGCTCAAATTAATGAAATTAAAGAAAGTAAGGATTGTTAGGCTTTTTGATAATCCTTGGTTAAATATTTAAATAGAGAATAATATATATGAGGTCAGTGATCAATTTGCAGCTGTGAGTAAATTTCCTTGAATCGACATCATCTTCCATTGAATTTTTGTTACTTAATTTTCTTGTCAATTAAATTGCAGAAGAAAATTCCCCCTTCTTCTTGGTAAGTAGACAATTTGATTAACTAGTCTCTGTGGATCGACCTTTACTTATCATTACTATTCATTATAGGTAGAGTAATTTATTTTTGGTTGCGCTTGACATACATCAAAATTTGGCGCTGTTGCTGGGGAGTAGTTTTAATCAGATTGTGATTGTTTTCATTCTATTTAATTTTTGTTAGTCACTTGGGTTCTTACCTTTGTGTGAAGTTCTTTTTTTTTTTTTCAGGTGTCGGTAGTTTTTCCAATAGGTATTGCTTGCGCATGAAATTTTGGATGACTTAGGGGCGCTACAAGAAGCTTATTTCGAAGAACATAAAAAAAATTTTAAAAAATAAAAAAAAATCTTTCCAAGGCGTTTCATGACAAGAGGATTATAAGGAAGCAATTTGTAATTGAACAGAAAATCCTATTTTACAATTCGAGACTTAAATTGATGCTTGGTAAGTTATGTTCTCGTTGGATTGGACCTTTTGAAGTTACTAATGTGTTTCCTTATGGTACAGTTGAAGTTCAAAGTTTCGAAACTAACAAGGTTTTCAAGGTTAATGGACTCAAGACATTCTATGAAGACTTTTATGAGCATACTATAGACGAAATACAACTGGGGGATCCTGTTTATTCTGATTGAGGAGTATTGAGTCGAGCTAACGACATAAAACACAAGCGCTGTTTGGGAGGCAACCCAAGAAATTGGATTTATTTTTCCTATCACTTTTAATTATTTTTTTTACATCTTTCCATTACATTTTTAATTTCCATTGGAGACAATGTTAGATTTAAGTGTGGGGGAGGAATTAGGATTTTTCTTTTGTTTTATTTTTATTTTTTAAGTTTTATTTTTAATTTTTGTATGATGTGTTAGAAAAAAAATTTTCAAAAGTTGAATTTAAAAAATATATATATATTTCACTTCAATAGACTAAGAGAATATGTATGCCATGGATTAGAACTATTTGAATGTGAAAAAAATTACATATATGAATTAGTTGAAATAACTTGCTAAATGAGCTTTGAATAACATTGATAGTTGCATTTAGAGGTAAAGCATACAGGTTTAGTAGATGAAATCCAACTAAGCGAGCTTTTGAGTCAAATTAGATTGAGACATCTATGTCAGTCTTTATTTTCTTTGAAGAGTGATATTCTACTATGCTTTTGTATCTCTAGAACTTGCTTTGAACCGTGTCAAGATTACATTGATATGTGTAGACATGAAGATGATAAAGACAAATATGATTTTACAACCACTAAGCTTAAATGTCCAACCTTATATATTTTTACCCTTAGAAGACCCACTTTGAGCTTTTAAACTTTATTCTTTATTAAACCCTAAACCATGAGCCTTGAATTATTTGTCTTTCTCATGTTTTACCAACCTTTGAGCTAGTAGAGCATTGAGAATTATTTAATGGGTTTGAGAAGGATATGTATTGAATAAGTGTGGGGGTGCTATTCTCAAAAGTGATGGTTGTATGTCAAGAAGTGGGATGTAATGGTCCTTGTATGTTTGAAATGTCATGCTCTTCTAAAAGAAAAGAAAAAAAAAATTCAAATAGCAAAGCATAGTTCTCAAATGAAAAGAAAAAGAATGAAAGAAAAAGAAACTGAAGTTTGGGATGTTTTGTTGAAGAGCTTTATTTATGAACCCTTATCATTTTGATTGCTCAATTTTTTTTTGTCTTAATGCTCTATTAGTTTCTTGGGTTTTAACGTCAGTATATTTTTCTTATCTGTACCCTAAACCCTAGCCCCAATAGAATCTTGATAAAGACCTTTTGATTCATGTATGCGTGCATTCTAAGTAATGGAGATTTTGGTGAATAAGAAAGCTTATGGTAGTGCATCTTCATAGGAAGATCTTGAGTGAAACAGTTAAACCTTGAATTCTTGAGTGAGTAGAGAGAATCCCAAGAGAAAATCCACTAAACATTAGCATGTTACATTTTGAATAAGACTAGTATGTTAGATATTGCTCATATTTACTAAGTGACCTTTGACTATGATATATATTATTCTCTTGATCTCTTGAATTAATTTCTGATTCATGGTACACATATTCTTTGAATGCTGTGGGATGAAAGTGAAAAAAAAAATTTAGTATTTAGTTTACCCGAGGTCATGCAAGAGCTAAGTATAGGGGAATTTGATGGATTCATAATTTTATATATTTATTTTCTTTATATTTTGTTTATTTAACATATTATATGTGTTTATGGTACTCATTTGTGATGAGTCATTATATATAAGACATTGGTGGAAAGTATTGGTGATTTATGTTTAAAATGAAAAAAATTCTGATATTCTTAATAATGACCTTCTGAATTTCATGCAGGTTTTTATTGTGGAAAGAATTCTAGAAATCAAACTTGATCCAAAAATCAGATCTGAAAAACTGATTTGAATTGAAACCAGAGAAAGAAGATTAACACACATAGAAGGTTTACTATTTGAAGGATTTGATTGATTGTTAAAAATCTTGAGGAGAATATATACCTCTATGAAATATTACAAAGATTGGTAAATCTAGAGGTGATATTTGGTAAATGATTGAATGATTCTCTATCTAATCTAGGAAAGAGGATTTTGTTTAATCTTTATTTTCATGTAATAAGGTTGCCAATTCTAGACATACCATTTTTAATCTTCTCTACTTTGGCTATTTAAGCAATGTAAAGACTACGTAATAGAACATCCAAGAATTATTGAGAAGATAGTTTTATTTCTTTTATCTTTCTTTTCTATCATGCCTAGCTAAGTTCTTTAGTCGATTCAAGGGGAATTTAATCCGATTAGTAAAATTGTGAGACTTTGTTTTTAATTTTAATATTCTTCTATTCAAATATCTATGTTTTTTTGGTTTTTTTTTTTAAGTTAATGACTGTATAATTCAGTTTATTAAGAGGCTTATTAATTGATTGAGTTATGTAGTTTATTGCTAACCTGAATCCATAATCCGTAATTGTTATGGTGTTCAGGAAAAGTAGCAATTGAGTAGAACAATTGTGATCCAAGTTTTTGTTACTTGCTTAACAGAAACATAGAATGAATTAAATAATCTGACACTTGTTAGATTGTTGTTCATCTTTAACTCCCTCCGAGAGTGTAATGCTATCAGTAAATTCATGAGGATTGTATAATACCAATTGGTTTATTGATAAGAATTAAATTGTGTGCTGGGCTCAAATTAATGAAATTAGGGAAGGTAAGGATTGTTAGGTTTTTTGATAATCCTTGGTTAAATATTTGAATAGAGAATAATATATATGAGGTCAGTGATCAATTTGCAGGCGTGAGTAAATTTTCTTGAATCGACATCATCTTCCATTGAATTTTTGTTACTTAATTTTCTTGACAATTAAATTACAGAAGAAAACCCCAATTTTTCTTGGTAAGTAGACAATTTGATTAACTAGTCTCTGTGGATCGACCTTTACTTATCATTACTATTCATTATAGGTAGAGTAATTTATTTTTGGTTGCGCTCACACGCATCAAAATTTGATAAGTAAATGTCAATCCACAGAGACTAGTTAATCAAATTGTCTACTTAACAAGAAAAAGGAGGGTTTTCTTCTGCAATTTAATTGACAAGAAAATTAAGTAACAAAAATTCAATGGAAAATGATGTCGATTCAAGGAAATTTACTCACGGCTACAAATTGATCACTAACCTCATATATATTATTCTCTGTTCAAATATTTAACTAAGGATTATCAAAAAGCCTAACAATCCTTACCTTCCATAATTTTATTAATTTAAACCCAGCACACAATTTAATTCTTATCAATAAATCAATTGGTATTAAGCAATCCTCATGAATTTACTGATAGCATTACACTCTCGGAGGGAGTTAAAGATGAACAAAAATCTAATAAGCGTTAGATTATTTAATTCATTCTATGTTTCTTTTAAGCAAGTAACAAAAACTTGGATCATAATTGTTCTGCTCAATTGCTACTTTTCCTGAACACCATAACAATTAGGGATTATGGATTCAGGTTAGCAATAAATTACATAACTCAATCAATTAATAAGCCTCTTAATAAACTGAATCATATAGTCATTAATTAGAAAAAAAACCAAAAAAACACAGATATTTGAATAGAAGAATAATTAAAATTAAGAACAAAGTCTCACAATTTTACTAACCAGATTGAATTCCCCTTAAATCGACTAAAGAACTTAGCTAGACATGATAGAAAAGAAAGAAAAAAAGAAATAAAATTATCTTCTCAATAATTCTTGAATGCCCTATTACGTAGCCTTTATATTGCTTAAAGAGCCAGAGTAGAGAAGATTAAAACTGGTATGTCTAGAATTGACAACCTTATTACATGGAAATAAAGATTAAACAAAATCTTCTTGCCTAGATTAGATAGAGAATCATTCCATTATTAATCAAATGTCACCTCTAGATTTGTCAATCATTGTAATATTCCATAGAGATATATATTCTCCTCAAGATTTCTAACAATCAATCAAATCCTTCCAATAGTAAACCTTCTATGTGTGGTAATCTTCCTTCTCTGGTTTCAATTCAAATCAGCTTTTCAGATCTGATTTTTGGATCACATTTGATTTCTAGAATTCTTTCCACATAAAAAACCTGCATGAAATTCAGAAGGTCATTATTAAGAATATCAGAATTTTTTTCATTTTAAACATAAGTCACCAATACTTTCCATCAATGTCTTATATATAAGGAATCATCACAAATGAGTACCATAAGACATATAATATGTTAAATAAACTAAATATAAGAAAAATAAATATATAAAATTATGAATCCATCACAACCCTATTACATGAAAATAAAGATTAAACAAAATCTTCTTGTCTAGATTACATTGAGAATCATTATATCATTAACCAAATGCCACCCCTAGATTTATCAATCTTTGTAATATTCCATAGAGGTATATATTCTCCTCAATATTTTTGACAATCAATCAAATCCTTCCAATAGTAAACCTTCTATGTGTGGTAATCTTTCTTTTCTGGTTTGAATTCAAATCAGCTTTCCAGATCAGATTTTTGGATCACGTTTGATTTTTAGAATTCTTTCCACATTAAAAATCTACATGAAATTCAGAAGGTCATTATTGAAAATACCAAATTTTTTTGATTTTAAATATAAATTACCAATACTTTTCACCAATGTCTTATATATAAGGAATCATCACAAATGAGTACCATAAGACATATGATACGTTAAATAGACTAAATATAAGGAGAATAAATATATAAAATTATGAATCCATCAAATTCCCCCACACTTAGCTTTTGCATGTCCTCGGACAAACTGAATACTAAACAAATTTTTTTTTTTACTTTCATCCCACAGCATTCAAAGAATATGTGTACCATGAATCAAAAACTAATTCAAGATCAAGAGAACAATATATGTCATAGTCAAAGGTCACTTAGCAAATATGAGCAATATCTAATATAATAGTTTTATTCAAAAGTGAACATGCTAATGTTTAGTAGATTTTCTCTTGGGATTCTCTTTATTCACTCAAGAATTCAAAGTTTAATTGTTTCACTCAAGATCTTTCTATGAAGATGCACTACCATATGCTGTTTATTCACCAATATCTCCACTACTTAGAACACATGCATACATGAATCAAAAGGTCTTTATCAAGGTTGTAATAGGGCTAGGGTTCAAGGTAAGGATAAGAAAAATGTACTGACGTTAAAACCTAAAAAACTAATAGAGCATTAAGAAAAAAAAATTGAGCAATCAAAATTATAAGGGCTCATAAACAAAGCTCTTCAACTAAACATCCAAAACTTCAGTTTCTTTTTCTTTTCATTTGAGAACTATGCCTTACTACTTGAATATATATATATATATATATATATATATATATATATATATATATATATATATTAAATAGCATGACATTGTCAGCTCCCCATTTTTGCCACCTCCGATCGAGCTGAGTTCTACTGATGGGTTCCGACAAGAGAGAGGATGAGAGAGAAAGTGAGAGAAAGAGCGAGAAAGAGAGAGAAAGTGAGAGAGAGAGAGAGAGTGAGAAAGAATGGAAAAGAGTGAGAAAGAGAGAAAGTGAGAGAGAGAGTGAGAAAGAGAGAGAAAGGATCAGAGAGGACAGAGAGAAGCACAGGAAGAGAGAGAGAGAGAGAGAGGATCAGAGAGGACAGAGAGAGACGAAGAGAGAAAGTGAGAGGGAGGTACTGCCACTTCCCTTTGTCCGCCGACCAAGCCATACTCCCCAAAAACACCTCCACCTCCCCATCTTGAGCCCAATCCCAACATGGCTAAAATCTGCCTAGCCGATAGAAATTCAATGAGCCAACCACCAAGCCGTCGGCCAACATCACCTCATCCCCATTTTCAGCTACCTACCCAACCCAAATCCCTGCTCCATCGACACATCACCAAGCCCATACCGCACATCTCCTATCCACCCCACAAGCCACCTGCAACACTCCACTGACCTGCAATACTCCACCTCCTATAATTTATACAGAGCACCACCACCGTGTAGACACCAATAGTCTCCATCGAGTCCCTCACTAGTCGACACCTCACAGCAGCACCTCACAACAATCATCTCTCATAACTCCAGTTTCCATCATTGAGCCCCACTCTACCTCTCTTCATCCAACCTCTTACTTCTATAAATACCCCACCGATGCTCACAAGGAGGAGGGAGTTTTTTTGGGAAGGCCAGCCCTTCTATTTCCTTTCAAAATCCTCATTGCCCCCATCACCTGCAGCCCCCTGCCCATTTCTCCCAACTCGCACCCAGCAGCCCCCTGTCCATCTCCCATAACTCACACCCAACAGTCCCCTGCTCATCTCTCCCAACTCGCACCCAGCAGCCATCCCACACCTGTCCGCAACTCGGACCCAGCAGCCATCCCACACCTATCCGTAACTTGTACCCAGCAGCTGAGCACGACCATCCCTTATACCTGTCCGCAACTCGCACTCAGCGACCATCCCACACTTGTCCACAACTCGCAACCAGCAACTGAACACGACCATCGCACACCTGTCCGCAACTCGCACCCAGCAACCATCTCACACCTGTTCGCAACTAGCACCAAATAGCAGAGCACGACCATTCCTCACACCTGTCCGCAACTCGCACCCAGCGACCATCCCCCACACCTGTCTGTAACTCGCACTCAGCAGCCGATCCTCGCGACATCCTGCGACGATCATCATGGTCGATCCTCGCGACATCTTGCTGTTCAATCTCGTCGACCCACATCAGATCCTCGCGACATCCTGCGACTATCATCGTCGTCAACCCGAAGATCCTCGTGACACCCTACGATGATCATCATCGGCCATCCCCGTGAGATCCTATGAGGACCTTCATCATCAACCAAGGATCCTCGCGAAATCCTACGACGATCATCATCGTCGATCCCAGCGACATCCTGCAGTTCAATCTCGCCGACGCACATCAGGTTGGTTTCTTTTCCAGTTTATCATACATGTATGTTGTATTGTGGTTGTTTGCTTCATTTTATTATTGTATCTTCGCATACATGATGATTCTTTGATCAAATGCGTCGGTTTCCACATGTGCATGTTGGGTTTTGGCTCAGCCTATCTTGTTATGAAATGTAATGAAATGAAATATGGCCGTTGATCTTGCATTTTGAAGGATGAAATTGATCCGATGTGCTTGGAAATTTTAATGTGATTGGTCCGATCATGTGATTAGAATTTTAATGCGGGTGATCCAACCACATGATCTGAATTTTATGAGAATTGATCATGACCATATAATTGGAATTTTCATGAGTTGATCATGGTCTTTGATTTGGAATTTTGATGTGTTCTTAAGTAATTGGAACCATTAGATTGTTTTGATAAGTGACTTTATCGAATATGAATGGTTGAAATATCATGATGAACGATCCAAACCATTGGACTATCTTTGAAAGTGATTTTAATCAATCTGAATGGATGGATTGTGATCTTAAGTAATTTGAACCATTAGATTGTCTTGATAAGTGACTTTATCGAATCTGAGCGGTTAGATTATCATGATGAGTGATTTGGGCCACTAGATTATCTTTGGGAATGGTTTAAATGAATTTGAATGGTTGGATTATGATCATGAGGGATTTGAACTGTTGGATTTTTATTATGAGTGATTTTGAGTGATTTGGACCATCAGATCTTCATCATGGGTGCTTAAAAGGATTTTGAACCATTGGATCTTGGTCATAAGTGTCTTAGATGAATCTGGACCATTGGTTCTTCATCATGGGTGCTTAAAATGAATTTGAACCATTGGATTGTCTTTCTGAGTATTTTAAAAGAATCTGGCCCAACGGACTGCCTACCTGGGTATCCCGAGTGTGGATTGCGAGTGAAATTTAGTGTACCCCCATGTGTGGGGAGTTGAGGCATTTGGCCTTTCCTGAGGGTTACCACGCGTGTCCATGGCTCGTCGCCATGGGAACTACGCTTGACTTGATTCTGGAGAGACAGAGGTCTCGAGGGATACGTAGGCTACGGGGGAGTTTCGTCGTTCCACGCTCAGTCAAATTGAGGTAAGTTCCATGTATTATGGGATTACCTCAGCGAAGGGATTTCCCTGTGGAAGGGAATACCTCTACACCCTAAGATGGGTTCCAATGTTGTGGGAACATCTCTCTGCATGATGTGTTCCAATATTTTGGGAGCATCATTTTCACACACACACACATACACTCAAATTGAGGTAAGTTCCATGTATTATGGGATTACCTTAGTGAAGAGATTTTCTTGTGGAAGGGAATACCTCTACACCCTGAGATGGGTTCCACTGTTGTGGGAACATTTCTCCGCTTGATGTGTTCCAATATTTTGGGAGCATCATTTTCACACACACACACACTCAAATTGAGGTAAGTTCCATGTATTATGGGATTACCTCAGCGAGGGATTTCTCTATGGAAGGGAATGCCTCTACACCCTGAGATGGGTTCCACTATTATGGGAACATCTCTCCACTTGATGTGTTCTAAGATTTTGAGAGCATCATTTTCACACACACACACACTTAAATTCAACTCTCATTGAAGATGGGATGAGCCAACAACAAAACGAGCGCTCCTCTATCGGTGGGAGTTATGGCTGGTTACGATTGAAAAAAAAAAAACTATTTAAGCTTGCCATTTAGATTCATAAGAAGGCGACTTCCCCTATTTCTGCATTTCATTCTCTATTTTTCCTGCCTCAAAGAAAATGAAAATAAAGGGGAGGCCTATGGATTCTAAGTCACTATGAAAGGGTCGGTCAATAGCATAGCCCTTTCTTTCTCGGGTCTCCTTTCGAAGGTCTCGCTTGATGCGTCATTTGATTTGGTGTCACCATCAGAGTTCTGGAAACTTCAAAACTCAAACCCTGCTACAATGTTCGAAATTCTCAACTTAACACGCCCCCTCACTTCATCTACCTAAATGACCGAGCAGATCTCATGTATTGACGCATTCAACCAGCTTATGAGGTAAGTTCCATGTATTATGGGATTACTTTGGTGAGGGGATTTCCTTGTGTAGGGAGTACCTCAACACTGAGATGGGTCCCACTGTTGTGGGGACATCTCTCACCATCGGATGTGTTCCATGATTATGGGAGCATCCATCGCTTGGGATGCGTTTCAATATTTTGGGAGCATCCCTCTTCTTGCATACACCTGGTACGTACACACCCGCCTGAACTACGTTTGGCCTGATCCCCACCGCACAGGGATACGTAGGTGGTCTGGGATTTTCTCAGACCTCGGTCATATGTTGTAAATCATTTTGTCCTTTCTTTAGATGCATGATTAGGCCTTTCATTAAATTCTTTAATTTATTTTGTGATTATTTCCTTGTTTAATTTGTTTAATTTCAACTTATGCCATGAGTAGTTAGTAAAGAATTAGAGACCAAATTAGGATTTTCCCTTGTATCTTGTAGTTTAATTAGATAGCCCCAAGCATTTATAAATTGTAGGAAAGGATAGGATTTAGGAAAACCGGTTCAATCGGGCCAGTTGGGTGCTTAACACCTTCCCAACTCATAATTTGGCACTTACCCGCCTTTGGTGAGACAAGTCAGCCATTCTATTTGCGTGAATCATTAGAGTTCCTCCATTGAGGGACATCATTCCAGGTCCTGGACCTTATCTAGGTGGTGACTCCAGTCTTCTTACCCTCCACTGGCATGAGTGGATGGGATCTGAAGGTGAGAACTTTTCAGATCCCAGTTTGAGTGTAACGAGGATAGACAACTTTAACTACATGAAAACTCAATTTTAAAAATGAGGATAATTAAATTTTTCTTAATTTTTTTTCTGGGTCCTCACAGTGGTGACTCCACTGGGGATTCATGCCAGACTCTAGATTGTAAATCCTTATCCCTTTCTCTTTATGCATAAACTTACATTTTGGGGCTTTAGGTTGTTGTTAGGTGTAGAAGTAGCAAACAGTGGTCTTCACCCTTGATTGTTTAGGTGCATTGTATATATATTGCTGACTATTTTATGGTATAGTGATATCATGGTTCTCAAGATATTGGTTACTATTGTTACAAACCTCGTGGTTAGCTGAAATGAGCTCCAGTGCATATTGGATGACCTGCCAGGTGAAGCCACAACCTTGGCCTGTACCCGCAGCTATGTAGGTATATAAAGGGATGTAGGTGTCTTTGACTCATCGTGCATACGGTGATAGGCATTCTTATCCTTGTCAAGGTAGCCTTATCGTGTCCCATTATAACATTACTAACACTTGTATGCTTGATTCACCCCTAAACACCTAAGTGTTGTCTTGACCCATGGTACCCACGTCGGGTGTCCAGTTTCACATTACCCGATGTGGGTGATCACTGGTGAAGCAATCACTTATTTGTTCAAGATTGAATCGAAATTCTTTGATATCCTGTCTACGTCCATTCAAATGGTCAATTCCTTCCAAATCCAATGATTCTGATGTGGTCATTTGGCTAGAGTTTTAGTTAGGGGTAGGGTTTATTTTACAGACACATCTCTTGCTGAAAGCCAACCGAAGAACTATTCTGAATCATTGGGATTGGCAAGGATCAACCCAATTGAGTTCTTGCACAAGAGCTAACCCTTTGTTTGGTTGAGTCAGTGTGATTGTGCATGTGTATATCTTTCTAATCTCGACCCTATCTTGTTTAATAGATTTTTATTTGGTTTTTAGTATCTATTTTTCTAGTATTTCTATGAGCGTCTCCCTCCTTATCCACCATTTAGGTTGGAGACCTTATTGCTTGGAAATTGCCTAGGGCTCCTCTCTTAGAGTCTACCTAGCCGTTGATCTTGGATCTTAAAGATTAAATGGAAATTATGGGAAAGAGCAAGAGTTAGTGTCGAGTACTGTTGAGGATATGATTCCTCGATTAGAACATGTTGTCTATGTCCTAGTGAGGCCTATCCATCAAAGCATCCATGTCTGGGCAGCAACAACTGCCCATCCCTTGAGAGAGTATGTGAAAGAGTTGGCAAGGTACCATCCCCCTAGGCTGTTTCCTCCTAGGCTTGTTTCATCATCTTCAATTCATATTCTGATCCATCATGAAGGTGTGAAATATTCTGGTTATTATATGTCTGCTACAGGCGAAGAGCATAGCATTTTGAGTCTTGTATGCCTGTCATTCTTTGTCTTTACCAAGATAGAGGCCCATCTTTGTCATTCTTTGTTTCTACTAGGTAGAGTTTGTATTTTTGTAGTTAGTCGTCTTTATTAATTAGAGTTGTGTATATTTGTCGGTCTTTGTCTCTCTACCAGTCAGAGACCGGTTGTTATCATTCTTTGTCTCTCTAGTTAAATTTTGTATTTTCTCTGGCTATTTGTCTCTACCAGGTTATAGCTTGTATCTTATGTGATTTCTATCTCTTTAGTTAGAGTTTGTATTTTCTGTCATTCTTTGTCTCTACTAGGTGGGGTGTAATCGACTTGTTGTCGTTCTTTGTCTCTACTAAATTAGAGCTTGTATTTTGTGATTCTTTGTCCCTCTAGCTAGAGGCTATATCTTCTGTGGTTATTTGTTTCTACTAAGTTAGAGCTTGTATTTTGTGATTCTTTATCCCTCTAACTAGAGGCTATATCTTCTGTGGTTATTTGTTTCTACTAGGTTAGAGCTTGTATTTTGTGATTCTTTGTCCCTCTAGCTAGAGGCTACATTTTCTATGGTTATTTGTTTCTACTAGGTTAGAGTTTGTATTTTTGTGATTTGCTGTCTCTCTAGCTAGATGCTGTATCTTCTATGGTTATTTGTTTCTACTAGGTTAGAGCTTGTATTTTTTGTGATTCTTTGTCTTTCTAGCTAGAGTCTGTATTTCCTATGGCTATTTGTCTCTACTAAGTTGGAGCTTGTATTTCTGTAATTCTTTGTCTTAGCTAGAGTCTGTATCTTCTGTGGTCATTTGTCTCTACAAAGATTTTTATATTTTTCGTGATTCTTTGTCTCTAATTGTTAAAGCCTAATGTATCGTTGTCACCCTCTGTCTCTATCAGTTAGAGCCTAGTGTTGTAAATCTAGAATTGATGATTGAGAATAGCGAGAGAGCAGTCTTCTCCTTTTTCTTGTTTGGCGGAAATCTTCAGATCTCATTGGAGTAGATTACCTCCTCTGTTGGAGTATCCAAAAGTGTGTTTGTATCATGAGCAGTCAGTGTCTACCTTTTCTCATCATGTGATGAAACTCAGGCAAGAGATGTCCTCTTTTCATTGGTTGAGAATCCTAACTTAAGAGACTTCTTAGAGTGGTCATTGCAGATTCCATCGAAGTCCTATCCTATGTTCTAGGCCATCAGAAAATCATGTGTTGTAGCAACATGTTGTGCATCTTTGGCAATTGTGTCTAATTGGTGAAGTTAATTTCGGACTCCTGAGTACAATTAAGTCGTCCATCCAAGGTAATCAAAGAGGCCCTTGACTCAGAGACAATCTTAAATCTCAGGAGTTGCATTTTCCTCCCAGAATTATCTGTGATAATGGAGGATCCCTTGTGGCTATTATCTATCTCAATAGTGGGATAACCTAATTGATGAGTTTAATGAACCAGGTTGGGATATAGAAGAGTGATCCCCATTAAGGGTAACCCAAAAGATGAATTTTAATGAACCTAAGTTGGGGTATTGATCAGAGTGACCGGCATCGCAGGTAATCCAATAATGAGCTTTTATGGACCTAAACTGGGGTATAGTTGAGTTTGGTGTGCATCAGGCACATATTGGTAGGTAGGCATGATGAGTCCTACTAGTGGTAGCCTAGGTGGAGATTCATTCCCATGTCAATCATTGTTTGTGCCAATGGTATTGCACCTAATTGGGGTTTGTTTAGATAAGTTGTTTTGTCTCGGCTTGCTATTGGTTGTATCTGATAGGTTGGCCATGTTTGGGCTTGAGGCTTATATGTCTGTAGGCAATCTAGTCCAATTTGCTCTGTCTAATAAAAAGAATAATCCCACTTGAGACTTCAACTATTGAGCTTTGTAGCTTCCGAAACATTTTTTTTCCCCAGTTTGATATTCTTTCTACTTCTGTGCCCTCAGTCAATTCTGACTCTAATGATGATTTCGATGGTGAGCCATCACCTAAAACTTCTACACCACCTGGCCTCTTGAGAAAAGAAAGTATAACTCGTTTGTGAAAACTGCAAATGATTGATTTTGAAACACAATGGCAATCTTGGAGAGATAAGCTGGCAAGTGTCAAAATGTTCAAGAAACTACCTTGATTTACTGAAGGAGCTCCATGAGATGTTGTCAAAGGGCATCGAGCAATCACAGACTTTTTTTGGTGGTTTTAATTGGTTTTACAAATGAGATGAGATGCCTTATGGATTTGATTTAGGTCAAAGATATCATCATTAAAAAAAATAAAAAGGAAAAAATAAAAAGAAAAAAAAGAGAGGAAAAGAGAGAGGATAACAAGGTTGTGTTCATGTTCTTATTATCAGACACATGTCTCCTTTGCATCATGGATCAGAGCAATCACAATAGTGAGCAAAATGAGTTATCCTAAAAAAGAGATATAGTCAAAGAAGATACCAATTGGGTTAAATGAGCAGCTTTGCTGTGTCAGTTTATAAAAGATGAATTCTGACTGGGGTAGCACCATCCTCTCTGGCCTGCAGTGTGAAATTGTTACTGTTTCTTGAGTTAAAGATACAGTCTCCAAAGATCCTCATAGACCATTGGCTTTCAAGAGCAGGGGCCCTATATTTGAGGTACAACGTTACAGCTTGATTGAGCAAAGAGTGATCATGTATTGCCTCTACATCCATAAAAAAAAATGCTCAAAAAAGAAAAGAGCTAAAAAAAAAAAGGAAAAAAAAAAAGCCATTCAAAGGTATAGATGTGGGATGGCATTTTTCATTGCATTTGGATAGTGGGCCAGTTTTCTTGCTTCACGGAGTATTTACTTTCTATCAAGGCTCAAAGGTGAGTTAGTTCAACAATTTGTCCATCAATGTATGGTAATTTCCTCTGGAGCTTCATGGGGAGTATTGGTTGTTTGCAGTGCTTCACGACGTGTATTAGGCTGGATTTTTGACTTTGATCGCTACATCCCGCTTTTACAGGGGTCGTCTCATCGCTTTGTCATCATCAGAGGATGATTTCTCATCGGCAAAAAACTCTTCCTCCCGTCCATCAATCTGACGGTCTTCATTAGAAGCCGTTCGTTCGATCATCAAATAAGTTTATGACGCCGTCTCTTGTGAGCGCGTCATTCTATTTGTGTATAATTTTGTTCAAATAAATCTGACTGGAATTTCTATCGGTCATTCATTGTTTCAACGACGTCCAAGAATTCTAAAAGTTCATTTTTGCTAGCCAATAAGATGGTATCTCCTCAGTGGGATTGACCATTCTACATAAATAACAAAAACTCTTCCCAATGGTGGACCCATGTGGGCGTCCTGTTGGACCTTCAGCATCGTATTGTCTATGGATTTATAAATTTTGAGCTCAGTTGTAGTTGTATCTACTTTAGCATTGGCAAATAGCTTGTTGAGACACATATGTACTGTCTAAGCGTCTCTAAGAGGGAAATTGTTATTTGGTGCTATGCTTAATTCTGATGTGGGGCGTCTCCTATAGGTTGCTTCTATCGATGACCCAAAGAGTCGCCTCTTTATCGATGTGTGCCGTTGAAAACTTAAACTCTGGGGTAAAATTGTCATTTTCTTGATATCATGAATATGGGAGGCTCATTGTGAGTCCAGACCATTTTGAATATGCCTAAATCTGCTGGCAACAATTTGCCACATTAAGACCCTTTGTTTAAAATTGAAATTAGGTTTATTTGTAATGAAAAATACAAAAATTGGATGGGATACCCATGTTTGCCCGTCATAGGGAAAGGACTCTGTTAGTCATTTGTTTAAGGTCTAATCTGTGTAATTTTGGCAAAGATGCAAAGCATGTTGGGTCTATCCTCCATAGGACTGAAGAAACTTTCTCTCATCCTAGAGTGAGTCATGTTTGGAGAAAAGTGATTATGTAAGACCCGTATCGAACTAACCGGTCTTATCACCTTGTACCAGGTCTACCTATCATGGTCGAGCCAAGTGGACCAAATGCGTGAAGTAACCACAAGACCAGGTATGAAACTTAACTAAAAAATAGTCAAATATGAGTATGTGGTCGCATGCCTAAACAAGTGTGACCGACCCCACCTCAAAACAATCCAACCTCATGAAATTAGGTTGTGGGGTCGGACATTTTAAAAAGATAGGGTCGCGGATTCAGCGACCCCACCTCCGACCCCACGAAACCCAGACAAAACCGAAATTAGGAAACCTTCCGAATTCGAAGGGGGTCTTTCCTAAACTCATTAGGGCATATTATGGAGGGTTTTCCTCTATAAATTGGACGTCCCTTAGCCTCTTTCACTCCTTTAGAACCCTAATTGAAAGTGAAAGAAAGAGAAGAGATGGAAAAGAAGGAAAATCTAAGAGAAGACTAAGAATGAGGAAAATTCAGAGAAAACTCAGAATCTTCGGCAAGCATAAGGTATGAACCTAATTCCCATGATTAATTGAGAGCCTAAAATAGTTCATGAAGAAGATAAGATCTAGGAGAAACCCAAATCATCCATCCATGGGTAAATTTCAAGAGAATCCATGGAGGAAATTATTGTGGACAATGGATGGTGTATAAATAGTTTTGAGCCATAGAACGATCATAGGAAGGACCATGATGATAAGCCAAAGGATCCAAACATGAAGGAATGAAGTTAAGAGAGAAAGGTCGACCATAACACTTATGGTCGCACGTGGGGTCGCATGATGTCCGACCCCACAAGACCCACATGTCCAACCACATGACCTCGGAAAGTTTCCAGGGAGGGTGTGGTCGCACGTGGGTCGGAGTATCTCCGACCCTACCCTGGGACCCCACACCCTGTGGTCATAGAAACTGAGACCCCAGGTGCTACCCCACCTACGACCCCTCAGTTTCTGTTAGTCTAAACACATGAGAATTTATTCTAATTAAAATCTATCAACTTGTTAGGTTTCCAAGTGGTCTAAGAGTGAATTACAAAGCTTGAACGAGGATCTATTATCGACCAAAGGTGAGGGAACAAAACCTAAACTAATTGGCTAATAATAAATTGTTTTTGTTTATTGAGTCCGATGCCATGAATGATTTTATGCTTGTATGCATGTAATGTGCATTTAACATGCCATCCAATATTCCTGCTATTAATGTTCATGCATATTTAATTTTGTTTATTTATAACATGATGATGATGATGATGCTAGGAACAGGCATTTGAATGTTTGTGTATGGTTAGTGTACTTGATACGAGTAGGGCATCAGGGGAAGTGTGATGCGGTGCGGTCCTAAGCACTTTAGCTCTGTCTCTACTCAAGTCTTGTCCACTGACATCGTCGTATCGCCATTACCTTAGCAGAATTATTACGTCGTAGGGCATCAAGGGAGGTGGCCTCGGACCATGTAGTCTCTGACTCTACCGGGGGGCCTTAGCTCTATCTCTATGGACGTATCGAGGGATGCTGGGGTGAGGTATTGGATACACTATTTGACATTAGGATTGGTTAGTTGCAAGCCCTCGCCAATAGGGGCTTACGTGTTGGTATGGGTAGGGCATCAGGGGAAGTGTGATGCGGTGCGGTCCTAAGCACTTTAGCTCTATCCCTATTCCATGGTGGGGTGGATGTGGACAAAAATGGTGTTTGATCCATTCGATGGGCTTACACACCCGTGTATAGAGGTGCGGCGGCCACCAAACCTTTCTATTGCACATTGCAAACTTATGAACCAAATCAAAGATATAAATTGAATGCATGCATATGTTTGTTGCATTGTTTTGTTTGCTCATTGAGCCATGATGTGTGCTCACCCTTTCGACGTCGAATATTTTTAGTTGATGATGTAGGTACTACTATAGAAGACTATATGAACGCTCCGATGTACGGACATGCTGCGGCGATGGATGCAGAAACTATGATGGAGTCACATGATTCGTCGTGCGAGTGCAACTCATGCGTCTTTGATTAGATTTATAGTTGGATTATTAAGAACATGTAATTGATTAATTTATTTTATTTTACGTCTTAGTCATTTGAAGATAATTGGATAATTTATTTATGTTATCATTATTAGATTCTCAGTTCATTAAATATTAAAGACTTTCGCTATTGTGTATTTATTATGATTATGATTGTGGATGTGTATGGTTTAAGTAAAAGGACACAGCCTATTCGAGATCCTAGTTGAACCTTGGATCATAGACGGTTCAACACACCATTCTGGTTGGTTCAGAATTAGGGTGTGACAACTTGGTATCAGAGCTCTCGGACCCTGTCTATTAAACCGATATACTTCCACAAGAGTTTGTGAACTAAGTTAGGATAAAAATTTAAAAGCTTTAATAAGAACACACTATAAGCACGGTGTTGTATGAGACATAAATTAAGAAAGAAAGTAATGCATATAAAAAAAAGGAAAAACAAGTTTCATATATACATCGAATAAAAAGCAACATATATACATATCCAAATCAGAGTACGGTCCACAACCTGGACAGTTACTCTGTAGTACAAGGAAAAACAAAAAGAAAATATACATCATGGAGCTGGAGGTGCTGGCGGAGGAGGTGCCTCACGATCTCGGTCATAGTCCTCAGCATACACTCTAGTCAGCCAGGCTACCTGAGTCTGGGTCACTTGGAGACTAGCTGCCAGATCGGCCATCCGCTGATCAAACACGCACTGGGCATCTAAAAGCTCTCCTACTCTCCCATCAGTCACGCGCTGAGCCTCTCTAATCTCACGTAGTAGTCCCATCACATCATCAGATGGTGGGTGTGAAGGACCAGCAGTGTGTGAATGAACCCGAGATGGGCCAGCTCCAGTGGAATGAAGTGGTGATGGAGGAGGTATGGCGTCTACATCCATATGCATACGATCATCATCCTCAGCATCACCCCCATGGACTCCTGCTGCTGCCGCCTCGGCGTCTGCCATCTCTACCCGGGTATGAGGACGCACCAGAGCATTCCTCTCCTCGTCACTGACCTGCGCATCTCACATCCCCATCTTGCAGATGGTGCCCCAGTCAAGGTCAGAAGAGAAAGTATCATCATGAATCCTCTCATCCAATAAGTCGACATGCAGGCGTATGAGCAGGGTAGTGATCAAATGCCCATAGGGCAGGTTGCCTACTAGACCAGGCATCATAGCATGGATCATCGTTCTGATGATAATGTATGGCAGGCAGACGGGCTGCCTAGTGCAGATGCAGTACAAGAGGTACTGGGTCAACTGAGAAATCCTATCATAATACCCACTCTGAGGAATCAGGTTGTGCTGAATGATCTTGCAGTACACCCGAGGTTCCGGTCGTAGGTTGATTTCTTTCATCTCCCAGCGATCACTTCTAAGAAGCTGGCGATCAATCTCAGCACGCATCATCAAGGAAAAGAACTGGGGTTCCTTGGTAGCACAGTATACCAAGGGGCCGTCATTTGATATACCCAGGAGATCAGCCAACTGCTGGCAGTTAAAGGAAACTTCCACCCCTTTCACATAACTGGTGATCCTGAGCTCCCTACCCCTGTCTGTATCATTGCGATCACCCACTACCTGGAGGTTGCAATAGAACTGCTTCACCAGAACAGGACAGGTGCAAGCCTCATATGTTATCATGGGGAGCCAACCCATGTCCCTAAAAGCTCCCTCTACATTAAACAAGGCTAGACTAGCCAAGTTTACACTACGACCCCCTTCCACCTTTTTACGTTCATAATGAGCATACTGAGCCTCTGCCTCATTAAAACGGAAACGAATGGGATCATGAGCTCTGGGAACTTTGGTGTAAGACCCGCACTCTTAAAACCCAGTCTAAACCTTGGTTTTGTGTCGTGACAGGTCTTTCGATCATCACCGAGCCAGACGGGGCAAGCGGATAACAAACAGGTACAAAATCGGACCAAAGTCGACCAATTATACCTGATTTTAGATACCGGTTGATGCTACCGGATGATGGTACCGGTCGACCGGTATGGCCTGCACAGCTATGTGCGGGAATTTAGAAATTTGTCTCTGCAGGTCCCGCTTTCCTGATTTCGAATCCTAGAAGTTTCCTAATCCTAGTAGGGTTACTAAACCCTATTTTCAGCCTATAAATATACCCTTAACCCTCCTCAAATCCTTTCCATTGTCTCTCACAAACCCTAGAGAAGAGAAAGAGCTTGGAAAGGAAAAGGAGCTAGGAAGAAGAAGGAGGTGCCGCCATTACCGTTTGACGAAGCTCACGCTACGCCTGTCAACGATAAGTGTTTGAATCCCTCTTCTTACCCTATGTTAGTTGTGTGGGTGGATCAATACCATGCAAAGTAGGTATTGATCTAAAACCCTAAATTGGCCAATAAACCCTAAGTTGCCGTCAAACCCTAGATTTGAGTTTCGAGATGATATTCATCGAAACGAGACTTGAATGAGTTGGGGATAACTCTAACTCAAAGCCTAGACTTAGAATGGATAGGAGAAACCCTAAAAATCCATGGAGGATGATCGACGGCAGTCGAAGAACCCATGTATGGTCTTCCGGAGACATACCGGTCGACTATACCGGTTGCACATAGGTCGACCGGTATGTTGCGACCGCTACCTCTCGGGAGGTTGTCTGTGGGGACCGACCGACCATACCGGTCGCGTTTCCCACGAGGCCGCGATCGGTACATGCCACCGGTCAGCTCTGTGAGGGTGTTTTGCGATCTCTGTTGGTTTCTGACCAACATGAAACCCTAAATAATATATTCTAATGAGACCCTAATAATATTGTAGGACTTTGTGACTTATCGTTTGGATCTTGCGACGTGGAGCAAGTTAACGAACGAGCGTCAGGTAAGGGAATCTGACCTAAACCTAATAATTAATGGACAAGAAATCGTTGTTAATCATTGAATATCTATGATGTGATGTTTGTGCATATTCACAATGCCATCCTTTACTTTCAGTTATTATTATTGTTCATGCATTGATAGGATGTGATTGTTAGGCATGTGATTGTTTTTGGTTGGTGTGTGGAGTGGGGCATGGGCCTGGGATCGCTCTTCACACTGGCACTTTTGTAGTATTCTGTCTTAACATGCTTGGTGCGGGTGGGGTATCGGGGAAGATCGTGGTACGGTGGTCTCCGATATTGATGTTGTCCAGGCCATCGTTGTGTGGTGCTCGAGGATTCGAGTCGACGCGGCTTGTCCACGATGCTTTAGCTCTATCTCTATGCCATAGGGAGTTATGTTGGGATAGAGTCTACCGCGTATGTGTTTCTATCCTAGTAGGTTAGTTGCGGATAGGGTATCGGGGAGAGGTGAGGGTATGGTGGTCTCCGACCCGGCCTGCACGCTCTAGCTCTATCTCTATGCCGTGAGCGGCTGTCTTGGGATAGAGCATACATTGTTGACATATAGGATTGGTTAGTTGCGAGCCCAGGTTTGAGCCCCGGCCAGATGGGGGCTTAGGTACTTGGTATGGGTAGAGTATCGGGGAGGTGCGGGTATACCTTAGCTCTATCTCTATTCCATTATGGGTGCATGTGGGTTGGTGGTAGTGTGATTCTTGTGCGACGCCACACACTCGTGTATAGAGGTGCGGGGGCCACCAAACCTTTCTATAGCACATTGCAAACTTAAAACCGGACCACAGGATAAAATGATTGTTACTCATGCATAATCTTGTGAAACTGTCGATTGTCTTACTGAGCTGTGTTGTGAGCTCACCCTTTGTGTACACATTGTTTTAGATGTTGATGCGGGATACACCGTGTGGACGATTATGTGAACGCTCCGACGTATGGAGGTGTAGCTGCTCTGGATGTACAAGCGGGGGGAGGACGAGCATGATGCTTCATGCGAGTGCCCTTCTAGCGTGTACACATGATGGATTTTATTTAGTTGTTTCAGTTATTTTTGTTTGTTATTAAGAGATGTAAAAGATTATTATTTTATGTTTGAATTTGAATAATGGGATATTTATTTAAATTATCAATAGATACTCGGTTCATTCTATTTAAAGTCTTCCATTTGTATATTTATATTCGATTGTGGTTATGTGTAATTGGTTTGTATGGGTGGACACGGCCTATTCGAGATCCTGGTGTGAACCGTTGGTTCAATGGCGGTTCACTCACACCGTTCTGGTTGGATCAGAATTGGGGTGTGACATTTGGTGCGAGCCATGCTATCTGCAAAGACACAGAAAAATAGACAAGATATTAGAAATGGTGAAAAACTCAAAATTTTGGGCATTATAACGGCATGATTTGACCAAAAGCCTTACTTTTCACCCAAACAGTTGGACAGGAGGACTTACATTTGTTCCAAACCACCCTGCAAGGTTCATACAGTTGGAAATTTAAACTAGGAAGGTCGAATTTGAAGAAATTTCAACAATTTGAAAAAAACCCCAAAAATTAGGTCAAAAATGGAAAATTTTAAGTTTCTCAAAAACTAACCGATGAAACTCAAATTTTCTTGAGGGCTTTCGTCCATTGGGTGGCCAATAGCAAAAGCCCCCAATAAAAATCAAATTTTTACGGTTAGAAAAAGTTTAATTTGAAGAAAATGATGTAAATGGAGAAAAACCTAGTTTTGAAAGCTTAAAAATGAAGACCAGTAGAGAACATACCTGAAGGAATGAAGCGGAGGTCGTGAATGGAAGAAAGAAATCACCAAGCACGAGTGGTCGACACTGTAGCAACTCAGTGGAAGCGAGTTGAGTTGAGAGAAAAAAGGAAAGTAGGAAATGACTCCAAAAATCAGGTTTAAAAACCTGATTTTGGATCGTGGGGTCGCATAATTCGACTAAATGTGCGACCCTACAACCGACCCTACGATCGACCCTAGGCTCTTGGTGAGCTTACAGACATCGTGTGGTCGGACCCTGTGGTCGGACATATACCGACCCCAGGATCGACACTAGGCTCTCGGTGATCTGACAGACATCGTGTGGTCGGACCCTGTGGTCGGACATATACCGACCCTATATCCGACCGTAGGCCTTCGGTGAGTTGACAGGGTTTTGTGAGGTCGCATACCCTGTGGTCGGACACAATGCGACCCTACCATCGACCCTACGATAGAAAATTCATTATTTTCACTGAATGACTTGAAAAATTGGAATTTTACATTGATTAGTTGGATTTTGACTTGGGAATGACTTATATTGATTGCCTCACATGTTCTATGATTGTTTTTCAGACCCTACCACCACCAGAACAGGAAATGGCTGGGCGAAGGGTAACTAGGCGAGGCCGTAACCCAATTCCACTACCACCACCTGTGGAGGGAGACAGCCATGAAAATCTTGAAAGACAAGAGAATCAGAATATGGCAACACCAGGAGCTAATGGCCAGGCAAATCCTACAAACTTGCCAGCCCCACCTACAGATTTGGCCACAACAGTAATGAACCTGGCACAACAGTTGCAGCAAATACAGCAGGTGCATGCCAATATGCAAGTTACTATAGGAATGGTTTTTCCAGTTGCACATACGACACCTATGCCAGTCGGACAAGCTAGCACAGTACCAGGGGGTAGCAACACGGTACCCCTAGCACCTCAAACGCCAGTTGTGCAAACTCTACTACAGAACCCTGAGGTGGCCCAAGGCAGCTATCAGTACCAACCCCTATGTATGGGGCCTATGCTCAGTATCAGGTGGACCATTCTCGACTGATCGAGAGTTTTTTGAAAATGAAGCCTAAAGAATATAATGGCAAACCAGCAAATCCTTTGTGGCCAGCTCATTGGATCGACGAGATGGTAAGGAATTTCATGATGATGACGATTAATGAGGACGAAAAAGTATTGTGTGCAACATTTATGCTAAAAGGTGATGCACACCATTGGTGGAAGTCTACTCGGACTTATCTGTTAACCAAGCATGCCCAATTGACCTGGGCTATCTATAAAGAGACATTCTTCGAGAAGTACTTTCCCCAAAGTTTCAGAGATGCTATGGAAAGAGAGTTTCTGAGTCTGTATCAGGGACAGATGATGGTGGATGCATACTAACAGTGTTATGAAGAGTTGTTTTTCTTTGCTCCCTCTAGCATGCAGGAGAAAAATACTAAAACCCGAAGGTTCGTCATGGGACTTAGGGTAAGCATTCGAGAGCATGTTTTGGGGCTGAAAAAGAAAGTTTATAATGAAGCAGTGCAGATTGCTCGTGTCTAGAATCGAGCCAGAGGAAGAGCTACTTTGCTCAGAATAGAGGTATAAAAAGGCCAAATGGAAATTCTTATAACGGAGGGAACACAAAGACATTCAAACCCTTCCATACTCAAGGCTTTAATGCTGCAGCCAAGACTACTCCAATAGTCCAACCTCAACAAAAGCAAAATAATGGAGTGAAATGCTATAACTGCAATCAAGTGGGACATTATTCCAGGGAGTGTCCTAAGCCCAGGAAGCAGCTACAGCAAGGAAAGATTTATGCAGTTACATCTGAGGATGCTGCCGCATCGCCTGATGTGATCACATGTATGACCTGAACCTTTCATTTTGTATTACCTTGTGTGAGCATGTAGACTAAATTAAAACAAATTACAGGTATCGTACCTATTAATGGCATACCCGCTAGAATACTCTTTGATTCTGGAGCTACTCATTCTTTTATATCTGTGTCATTTGGAAAGAAGCTAAATCTACCCCTCAGATCTTTAGACTACAAATTACTTGTACGATCACCTATGGGATTAGAAGTGGAACTAGAAAAAGGTTATGGACCATGTCCAGTTCTTATCGGCAAGAAGATTTTGGATGCAACCTTGATTCAACTCGAGATGGCAGACTTTGATGTTATCTTGGGAATGGATTGGTTAGCTCGGCATTCTGCAAACCTATTATGTGAAGAAAAGAAATTAACATTTAAAGACAAGGAACGAGCAGAGTTTAGTTTTGCGGGAACCAGACTACCCCGTAAACGAAAACTCATCCTCACTGCATTAAAGGCTAGAAAATGCCTCGAGAAATGAGGAGTTGGGTATCTCGTATCTGTGGTCGATCTTACCAAGGAAGTACCACGAATGGAGGATATTGAGATTGTGCGTGACTTTCCAGATGTATTTCCTGAGAAACTACCAGGACTACCATCCGACCGAGCAATAGAGTTCGTTATAGATCTTATACCGGAGCCGCACCAGTATCTAAAGCACCCTATCGAATGGCTCCTACTGAATTGAAGGAACTAAAGGTACAGTTACATGAATTACTGGACAAGGGTTATATCAGACCTAACATATCACCATGGGGAGCGCCAGTATTGTTTGTGAAAAAGGACGGTAGTGTTCGACTGTGTATAGACTATCGGGAGTTGAATAAGCTTACAATCAAGAATCGATACCCGTTGCCTCGAATCGATGACTTGTTTGATCAATTGCAAGGTGCCACGGTATTATCCAAGATTGATCTTCGGTCAGGATACCATCAATTGAAGATTAAGGAAGGTGATATTCCAAAGACAACATTCAGAACAAGATATGGACATTATGAATTTTTAGTCATGTCTTTTGGATTAACTAACGCACCTGCAACTTTTTTGGAACTCATGAATTGGGTATTCCATGATATGTTGGATACGTCAGTTATTGTGTTTACTGATGACATATTGGTCTACTCCAAGGACAAGAAAACTCATGTCATGAATCTAAGAGCCGCTCTATAGCGACTAAGAAAAGAGAAGCTTTACGCCAAATTTACAAAGTGTGAGTTTGGGCTGGATGAGGTCGCTTTCTTAGGTCATATTGTATCCACTGAAGGAATTAAAGTGGATCCTACCAAGATTGAAGCCATTGTGAAGTGGGAAGCACCTAAGAGTGTTGCAAAAATTAAAAGTTTCCTAGGTCTAGCTGGGTATTATCGATGATTTCATGGAAGACTAGTCCATAATTGCCGTACCTCTCACCAGTTTGACTAAGAAAGGAGAAAAGTTTGTTTGGACCGACAAATGTGAGAAAGGTTTCCAAACATTGAAGGCTAGATTGATATCTGCTCCCATCTTGACTATTCCTATTCCAGGACAATCATTTACCTTGTACACTGACGCGTCTGGATTGGGTTTAGGATGTGTACTTATGCAAGGAGAATAAGTAGTTGCGTATGATGCCTCAAGACAACTGAAGACACATGAGAAGAACTATCCCACTCATGACTTGGAATTAGCAGCAGTAATACATACTGTCAAGATATGGAGACATTATTTATATGGAGAGAAATTTCAGATTAAATCAGATCATAAGAGTCTCACTTATCTTTTTAATCAGAAGGAGTTGAACATGAGACAAAGAAGATGGCTGAAATTATTGAAGGATTATGATAGCGATATCCAGTATCATCCAGGAAAGGCTAATGTAGTTGCTGATGCTATAAGATCCGTACGTTTAAATTTCGAGGACAAAATTTCTTTTAAGGGTGGTGGAGTTGTAAGACCTGTATCGAACTAACCGGTCTTACCACCTTGTATCAGGTCTACCTATCATGGTCGAGCCAAGTGGACCCAGTGCGTCAAGAAACCACAAGACCAAGTATGAAATATAACTCAAAAACAGTCAAATATGAGTGTGTGGTCGCATGCCTAAAAGGTGTGACTGACCCCACCTCAAAAGAGTCCAACCCATGACTTTTTGGTCATGGGGTTGCACATTTTAAAATGTAGGGTCACGGATTTTGCGACCCTACCTGCGACCCTACACCCTAGGGTCGCATGTTTTAAAAATGTAGGGTCACAGTATGTCCGACCCTACATGCGACCCTACGAAAACAACATAAACCAGAAATTAGAAAACCTTTCTAATTCGAAGGGGGTCTTTCCTAAACTCATTGGGGGTTATTATGGAGGGTTTTGACCTGGAGTTACGATTCGTACGAAATCGTTAATCTCATGATCCTCTGCAGGGTTAGAGGGCCGAACTAAGCGTTCACCTTCTGTCGTTGAATAATAGTGGCTTGATGTACCCAGGGAGATGGGTTCTATACGGTCTGTCCACGAAGTTGATGACGTTGTTTATGATGTCCTCAGGGACGACAGTTCGACTGCATTTTCCTTCATACCTCAGGAAGATGATTGGAGATGCCGGTGGTTTCGCTAACGCCCCTAGGATTATAGGCTTTGAAAAATAGATTCAACCTATTTATTGCCGATCCAGTAGTAAATAGCGGCCAAGCCTAGGGAAGATGGAACTCCCAAGACTGAGTTGCATGGGAGGATAGGAGGTCGGGTGGGTCCAATAAACGCCGATTCCAGAGGTTCACTAGGGGTCTCGGACTGATTCATGGGGATCTCCCTGCGGAAAGGAAAAAGAATTTCACGGGACGTCCCTAAGCCTCTTTCACTCCTTTAGAACCCTAATTGAAAGTAAGAGAAAGAGAAAGAGAAGGAAGAGAAGAAGAGAAGGAAACTTAAAGAAGAAGACTAAGGAAGAGGAGGAAGTTCAGAGAAACCTCTGAATTAAGGTATGAACCTAATTCCCTACCTGAATAAGAGAGCCTAGAATAGTTATGAAGAACATAGGATTAGGAGAAACCCAAATCATCCATCCATGGACAAGTTCCAAGAGAATCCATGGAGGAAATCATTGTGGACAATGGAAAGTGTATCAAAATTATAGTTTTGAGCCATAAAACAAGCATAGAATGGACCATGATAGTAAACCAAAGGATCCAAACATGAAGGGATGGACTTTATAATGAAAGGTCGACTCAGAACATGTGTGGTCGCACATAGGGTCGAATGATATCCAACCCTACGAGACCACATGATCAACCACATGCCCTCGGGAAGTGCCAGGGAGGGTGTCATTGCACGTAGGGTCGAATGGTATCTGACCCTACATGCGACCCTACACCCTAGGGTCACAGAAATGGCTACCCTAGGTGCGACCCTACCCTGCGACCCTACCCCTGTGGTCGCAGAAACTACTACCCTAGGTGCTACCCTACCTGCGACCCCTCAGCTACTGTTATTCTAAACATATGGGGATTAATTCTAATTAAAATTTATCGACTTGTTAGGTCTTTCCAGTGATTTAAAAGTGAATTATAAAGCTTGAACGAGGATCTACTAGCAATCAAAGGTGAGGGAACAAGACCTAAACTAATTGGCTAATAATAAACTGTTTTTTGTTTATTGAGTCTAATACCATGAATGATTCTATGTTTGTATGATTGTAACGTGTATATCACATGTCATCCACTATTCCTGTTAAAACTGTTCATGCATATTTAATTCTATTTATTTACAACATGATGATGATGATGATGCTAGGAATAGGCATGTGAATGTATGTGTGTGGTTAGTGTACTTGATGCGAGTGGAGCATCAGGGGGAGGATGTGACACTGTGGTTCATCCTGGTCACCAGACTCTAGCTCTATTTCTGCTCAAGTCTTGTCCACTAACATCGTCGTATCGCCATTACCTTAGCAGAACTATTACGTCGTAGGGCATCAGGGGAGGGGGTCTTGGACCGTGTAGTCACTGACTCTGCCGGGGGGCCTTAGCTCTATCTCTATGGACGTATTGAGGGATACTGGGATGAGGCCTTGGATACACTGCTTGACATTAGGATTGGTTAGTTGCGAGCCCAGTTTGCAAGCCCTTGCCAACAGGGCTTACGCGTTGGTATGGGTAGAGCATCAGGGGAAGTGTAATGCGGTGCGGTCCTAAGCACTTTAGCTCTATCTCTATTCCATGGTGGGTGCATGTGGGGGCGGCAATGGTGTTTGATCCATTGGGCGGTTCCACACATTCGTGTATAGAGGTGCGGTGGCCACCTATCCTTTCTATTGCACATTGCAAACTTATGAACCAGACCAAAGATATGAATTGAATGCATGCATATGTTTGTTGCATTGTTTTATTTACTCATCGGTCGAACTAACCGGTCTTACCACCTTGTACCAGGTCTACCTATCATGGTCGAGCCAAGTGGACCAAGTGCGTGAAGAAACCACAAGATCAGATATGAAATTTAATACAAAAACAGTCAAATATGAGTGTGTGGTCGCATGCCTAAATAGGTGCGACCGACCCCACCTCAAAAGTATCCAACCCCACAAAATTAGGTCGTGGGGTCGGACATTTAAAAAAGGTAGGGCCGCGGATTCTGCGACCCCACCTCCGACCCCACGGAACCCAGACAGAACCAAAATTAAGAAACCTTCCTAATCCGAAGGGGGTCTTTCCTAAACTCATTAGGGTATATTATGGAGGGTTTTCCTCTATAAATAGGACGTCCCTTAGCCTCTTTCACTCATTTAGAACCCTAATTGAAAGTGAGAGAAAGAGAAGAGAAGGAAGAGAAGGAAAATCTAAGAAGAAGATTAAGGAAGAAGAAAATTCAGAGAAAACTCTGAATCTTCGGCAAGCATAAGGTATGAACCTAATTCCCATGATTAATTGAGAGCCTAGAATAGTTCATGAAGAAGATAGGATCTAGGAGAAACCCAAATCATCCATCCATGGGCAAATTCCAAGAGAATCCATGGAGAAAATTATTGTGGACAATGGATGGTATATAAAATTGTAGTTTTGAGCCATAGAACGATCATAGGAAGGACCATGATGATAAGCCAAAGGATCCAAACATGAAGGAATGAAGTTGAGAGTGAAAGGTCGACCATAACACGTGTGGTCACACGTGGGGTCGCATGATGTTTGACCCCACAAGACCCACATGTCCGACCACATGCCCTCCGGAAGTTTCCAAGGAGGGTGTAGTCGCACGTGGGGTCGGAGTATCTCCGACCCTACCCTGCGACCCCACACCCTGTGGTCGCAGAAACTGAGACCCCAGGTGCTACCCCACCTGCGACCCCTCAGTTTCTGTTAGTCTAAACACATGGGAATTTATTCTAATTAAAATCTATCAATTTGTTAGGTTTCCAAGTGGTCTAAGAGTGAATTACAAAGCTTGAACGAGGATCTATTATCGACCAAAGGTGAAGGAACAAAACCTAAACTAATTGGCTAATAATAAACTATTTTTGTTTATTGAGTCCGATGCCATGAATGATTTTATGCTTGTATGCGTGTAATGTGCATTTAACATGCCATCCAATATTCTTGCTATTAATGTTCATGCATATTTAATTTTGTTTATTTATAACATGATGATGATGATGATGCTAGGAATAGGCATGTGAATGTTTGTGTGTGGTTAGTGTACTTCATGCGAGTAGGGCATCAAGGGAAGTGTGATGCGGTGCGGTCCTAAGCACTTTAGCTCTACCTCTACTCAAGTCTTGTCCATTGACATCGTCGTATTGCCATTACCTTAGTAGAACTATTACGTCGTAGGGCATCAGGGGAGGTGGTCTCGGACCGTGTAGTCTCTGACTCTGCCGGGGGGCCTTAGCTCTATCTCTATGGACGTATTGAGGGATGCTGGGTTGATGCCTTGGATACACTGTTTGACATTAGGATTGGTTAGTTGCTAGCCCAGTTTACAAGCCCTCGCCAATAGGGGCTTACGTGTTGGTATGGGTAGGGCATCAGGGGAAGTGTGATGCGGTGCGGTCCTAAGCACTTTAGCTCTATCCCTATTCCATGGTGGGGTGGATGTGGATGACAATGGTATTTGATCCATTGGTTGGGCTTACACACCCGTGTATAGAGGTGCTGTAAGACCTGCACTCCGTAAACCCAGTCTAAACCTTGGTTTTATGTCTTAGCAGGTCTTTCGATCATCACCGGGCTAAACGGGACGAGCGGATGACAAACAGGTACGAAATCGGACGAAAAACGATCAAATCAACATGATTTTATGTTGACCGGTCGATGGTACCGGTCTTGGTACCGGTCGACCGGTCAGCTCTGCGCAGCTGAGTGCGGAGATCCAAAAATTGATCTCTGCGGGTTTCACTTTCTTGATTTCGAATCCTAAGACTTTCCTAATCCTATTTGGGTTACTAAACCCTAATTTTATCCTATAAATACACCCTTAATCCTTTCCATTGTCTCTCACAAACCCTAGAGAAGAGAAGGAGGTTGGAAAGGAGAAGGAGCTAGGAAGAAGAAGGAGGTGCCGCCATTACCGTTCGACGACTCTCCCGTTACGCCTATCAACGGTAAGTGTTTTAATCATTCTTCTTACCCTATGATAGTTATAGGGGTGGATCAATACCATGCAAAGTAGGTATTGATCTAAAACCCTAACTGGACCTTAAAACCCTAAGTTGCCGTCAAACCTTAGATTCGAGTTCCGAGATGATATTCATCGAAATAAGACTTAGAATGGATAGGAGAAACCCTGAAAATCCAAGGAGATCGATCGACGGCAGTCAAAAAACCAAGTGTATGGTCTTCCGGAGACATACCGGTCGACCATACCGGTTGCTAGTTTGCTCACAGAGCTGCAACCGGTATGTTGCGACCGGTCAGCTCTGAAAGGCTGGTTTTGGACTTTGTTGGTTTCCGACCAACATGAAACCCTAAGAAAACTATTCTAATGAAACCCTAATAATATTGTAGGACTTTGTGACTTTTCGTTTGGATCTTGCGACGTGGAGCAAGCTATCGAACGAGCGTCAGGTAAGGGAATCTGACCTAAACCTAATAATTAATGGACAGTAAATCTTTGTTAATCACCTGAATATATATGATGTGATGTTTGTGCATATTCACATGCCATCCTTTATTTTCAGTTATTATTATTGTTCATGCATTGATAGGATGTGATTGTTAGGCATGTGATTGTTTTCGTAAGTGTGTGGAGTGGGGCATGGAGCCTGGGATCATTCCTCACACTGACACTTTTTGTAGTATTCTATCTTAACATGCTTGGTACTGGTGGGGCATCAAGGGGAGGTCGTGGTACGGTGGTCTCCGATGTTGATGCTGGCCTGGCCATGGTGATGTGGCACTGTGGTCTCCGAGGTCGACGCTGGCTTGTCCACGATGCTCTGGCTTGTCCACGATGCTTTAGCTCTATCTCTATGCCGTAGGGAGTTAGGTTGGGATATGGTCTACCTGCGTATTGTTCTATCCTAGTGGGTTAGTTGCGGATAGGGTATCAGGGGAGATACGGGGATGCCTTAGCTCTATCTCTATGCCGTAGACGGTTGTGCTAGGATAGAGCATACATTGATGACATATAGGATTGGTTAGTTGCGAGCCCAGTTTGCGAGCCCTGGCCAGTAGGGGCTTAGGTACTGGTATGGGTAGAGCATCAAGGGAGGTACGGGGATATCTTAGCTCTATCTCCATTCCATGATGGGTGCATGTGGGCCAATGGGGGTGTGATCCATGAGGTGCCACACACTTGTGTATAGAGGTGCGGGGGCCACCAAACCTTTCTATTGCACATTGCAAACTTAAACCAGACCACAGCATAAAATGATTGTTACTCATGCATAATATTGTGAAACTGTCTGATTGTCTTACTGAGCTAAGTTGTGAGCTCACCCTTTGTACGTACATTGTTTTAGATGTTGATGCAGGTTACACTGTGGACGACTTTATGAACGCTCCGGCGTATGGTGATGTTGCTGCTCTGGGTGTACAGGCAGGAGAGGACGAGCATGACGCTTCATGCGAGTACCCTTTCTGCGTGTTCCTTTGATTGGTTTTATTTATTTATTTTCAGTTATTTTCAGTTGGATTAAGTGGATGTAAGAATATTATATTTTATGTTTGGATTTGGAATAATTGGATATTTTATTTAAATTTATCAATAGATACTCAGTTCATTTATTTAAAGACTTCCGTTGTATTATTTATCTTCTGATTGTGGTTATGTGCAATGGTTTGTATGAGAGGACACGGTCTATTCGAGATCCTGGTGTGAACCGTTGGTTCAATGGCGGTTCATTCACACCATTCTGGTTGGATCAAAATTGGGGTGTGACAACTTGGTTCATGATATGTTGGACACTTCGGTCATCGTATTCATCGATGACATATTGGTCTACTCAAAGGACATGGAGACTCATATAACACATTTGAGGGCAGCCCTACAACGGCTGAGACAGGAGAAGCTTTTTGCTAAGTTCAAGAAGTGCGAGTTTTAGCTGAAGGAAGTGGCCTTCTTGGGCCATGTAGTATCTGGAGACGGTATCAAGGTGGATTCAAGTAAGATAGCTGCTATAGTAGGATGGGAAGCACCAAAATCTGTTGCAGAGATTCGCAGTTTCCTTGGGTTGGCTGGTTATTATAGAAGGTTCGTGGAAGACTACTCCAGGATTGCTGTTCCACTCACCAGATTTGTCACACCCCAATTCCGCACCATTTGGAATGGTGTGATGAACCGTCAATAAACCAATGGTTCAATCAGGATCTCAAAATAGGCTATCCCACATATGATAAACCAAAACACGTTCCACATTAATCAGAGGTAATAAAATAAATAGCGGAAGTCTTACAGATAATGAACTGAGGTCTAAACATGATAAATAATTAATATTCCATTTATTTCCAAGTAACCAAAACATAACTTAATACATATTACAATATCCAAATACGAAAACTAAACACTAAACACTAAACGTATCCATCGCTGAAACGCTCGCGTAACGAACCATGTTCGTTCTCCACAGCTTGCTCATTCATATCCTCCACCCGTGCATATGTTGGCGTGTAGACAAAATCTTAAATTATAGTACCTGCAACATCAGAAACTAACAAGAATTGAGTGTGCGAGGGTCAGCTCTCCAACTTGAGCTCAGTGAGTACACAAAACAATGCAACAATACATATGCATGCAGTCAATTCATATCTTTGGTCCGATTTAAAGTTTGCAGTATGCAATAGAAAGGTTTAGGTAGCCAAAGGTCGTGTTTATTGACCCCGCCTCTATACACGAGTGTGTGACGTTACCCGAAGATCACGTTTATCGTCAACTCACATGCAACCCAATCATGAACACTATATAACAAAGGTTACGTTTATTGCTATATAGTGCCATACCAACACGTAAGCCCCTGTTGGCGAGGGCTGCAAACTGGGCTCGCAACTAACCAATCCTAATGCCAAACAGTGTATCCAAGGCCTCACCCCAGCATCCCTCAGAATGTCCATAGAGATAGAGCTAAGGCCCCCCGGTAGAGTCAGAGACTACAAGGACCGAGACCACCTCCCCTGATACTCTACGACATAATAGTTCTGCTAAAGTAATGGCGATACGACGATGCTAATGCACAAGACTTGAGTTAGAGATAGAGCTAAAGTGCTGAGACCCGCCAAAGGTTAACGTTTATTGACGTTCTCATCACACCTCCCCTGATACTCGCTCGCATCAAGTACATCAACCACACACATATAAGCACATGCCTATTCCTATAATCATCATCATCATCATCATCATGTTATAAACAATAAAGTAAATATGCTTGAACAAGTAGTAGAAATATTGGATGGCATGCTGTATGCACATGACAAACATATTCGCATAGAATCAAGCATGGCATTGGACTCAAGAAATAGAAAATAGTTTGTTATTAACCAATTAGTTTAGAGTTCTGTTTCCTCACCTTAGCTTGCTAATAGATACTTTTTCAAGCTTTAGAATCACCTTTATAATGTTATTATATTGCTAGAAGACCTAACAAAGTCGATAAAATTTAATTAGAATTTATTCAAAATTTAAAAACCATTCTGTTAACTGAGGGTCGGAGGTAGGGTCGGAGTCCTGATCAACCCTGGGTGCGACCCTCCCCCTAATCTGAACTTCTCGAATATCGAGGGTCGATGCTAGGGTCGGATCTGCCATCGACCCTAGGTGCGACCCTCCATGGTTTGAGTCGAAAATATCAGATTTCGTTCTCTCTTTCATGGTTGAGTCCTATGGCTTACTTCCACAATCCATTCTATACATGTTCTATGGTTTAGAACTATACTTTATTCACCTACATAGTTTTAATGATCTCCTCCATGGTTTTCCATGAAAACCTAATCATGGATGGATGATTTGGGTTTCTTCTAAGTCATACCCTCTTCATAAACCATTCTAAAGTCTTAAATAAATCATGGGAAATGTATTCATACCTTAGTTTTGCTGAGATTCAGAGTTCCTCTGAATTTCCTCTTCTTCCTTAGCCTTTTCTTCAAGTTTTCCTTCTCTTCTTCTCTTCCTTCTCTTCTCTTTCTCTCAATCCAATTAGGGTTGTAAAAGGAGTGAAAGAGGCTTAGGGACGTCCTATTTATAGGGCAAAACCTCCCAAAATAAGTCCCATTAAGTTTAGGAAAGGTTCCAATCGAAATTAGGAAGGTTTCTCAATTTTTGGTTCGTGCTATTTTTCCCGAATGTCAAGGGTCGATGGGAGGGTCGATGGGAGGGTCGGACAACTCATAGACCCTCTACGACCCATGGTTGAGGGTCGATGGTGAGGGTCGATAGGAGGGTCGGACCTGCATGTTAAAACCTGCGACCCTACCCTCATTTTGACTATTTTTGGGTAAATTTTCATATTGGGTCTTGGGTTTCTTCACACACTTGGTCCACTTGGCTCGACCATTATATGTAGACGGGTCCCGACACAAAATATAAGGTTAGGCCGGGTTCATGGCGTGCGGGTTTGCCCAAGAAGGGAGAGAAATTCATATGGACAGATGAATGCAAGAAGTGTTTTCAGACTTTGAAGTCAAGACTAGTCTCTGCACCTATCTTGACCATCCCAGAACCAAGCGTACCGTTTACCTTATATACGGATGCTTTAGGGTTGGGTATTGGGTGTGTATTGATGCAAGGAGAACAGGTGATTGCTTACGCATCAAGACAGTTAAAAGAGCATGAAAAGAACTATCCTACGCATGATTTGGAGTTAGCAGCGATTATACATGCAATCAAGACTTGGAGGCACTACTTGTACGGTGAGAAGTTTCAGATTAAGTCAGATCACAAGAGCTTAACTTATCTTTTCACTCAGAAGGATCTGAATATGAGACAGAGGAGATGGCTGAAATTGTTGAAAGATTATGATTGTGACATCCAGTACCATCCGGGCAAAGCAAATGTTGTGGCTGACGCCTTAAGCAGAAAGTGGGCATCGAAACCTGAGGCCGGGCCAAGTACAAATGCTGCATTGTGTGCTGCAGCCTCAAGTTCAATGGAAATTGATGAATAACATATTATAGAGACTGCAGAAGATCCAGTTGAGCAAGGCTTAATTCATAAGTTCACCATGATGTTCGCCGCTTTGAAGATCTCACCGGATCTAGTTGATGAAGTCAAAATAGCAATCCTACAGGATCCACATCTCAAGACAGTACAAGAAGACCTAGAGAAAGGTACGAGCAATCCTGACTTTACCTTGGATTCAGACAAGGTACTCAGGTATCGTGGACGGTTATGTATACCTAAAAGTGAAGACTGCAATATCAGAGATCGAGTTATGACTGAAGCTCATTACACTCCATATTCGGTACATCCAGGAAGTACCAAAATGTACCATGATTAAGAAGACTTTATTGGTGGAGGGGTATGAAAGCAGATATAGCTCGTTTCGTGTTCCAATGTCTAAATTGTTAACAAGTTAAAGCAGAAATGCAGAGACCCGGAGGTTTACTACAGTCATTACTGGAACCTGCATGGAAGTGGGATTGTATCACCATGGATTTCATCACTGGCCTACCTTTGACACCAAGGTCAGTGGATGCAGTTCGGGTTATAGTCGAACAACTCACCAAGACAGCTCGATTTATTGCGGTCAGACCTCAGTATACCATGGAGAAACTGGCCAAGTTGTATGTTGATAATATAGTCAGACTTCATGGTGTCCCAGAGAGTATAGTATCTGACAGAGATCCCCGTTTTACATCAAAGTTCTGGGAAGGATTACAAAAAGCTATGGGAACCAAGTTGAAGTTTAGTACAACTTTCCACCCTCAGACAGACGGGCAGTCAGAAAGGACTATTCAGATTTTAGAAGATATGCTCCGAGCTTGTGCATTAGATTTCAAGGGAGCTTGGGATGAGAAACTATCACTCATCGAGTTCGCTTATAACAACAGCTATCAGGCTACAATTCCGATGGCTCCATATGAAGCACTCTATGGGAAGAAGTGTCGTACACCTCTGTTATGGAACGAGGTGGGAGAAAGAAGAATTGTAGGACCGGAGTTTGTTGAAGAAACTTATCGAGTGATTGATCAGATCAAGGAAAGAGTAAAGACAGCTCAAGTTCGACAGAAGCACTATGAGGATAATCGACATCGAGATCTGGAGTTTGCAGTGGGTGACAAAGTATTCTTGAAGATATCACCGGTGCGAGGCCTGAAAAGGTTTGGTAAGAAGGGGAAGCTATGCCCCAGGTATGTGGGACCATACGAGATATTGGCTAAATGTGGTAACGTAGCATATCAATTGGCTCTTCCACCATCTATGTTAAGTGTTCATGATGTGTTCCATGTATCATTGTTGAAGAAGTATGTCAGAGATCCATCGCACATCTTGACAGCAGACCCCCCAGATTTGATTGAAGACTTAACATTCGAAGTGGTGCCTGTGATGCTCTCAAGCCGAAAGGTACAGCAACTTCGAACCAAGGATATCCATTATGTGAAGGTGCATTGGAGAAGTCAAAATATCGAAGAAATTACTTGGGAAGAGGAGAGCGCAATGAGGAAGGAGTATCCTAATCTTTTCGACGATCAAGGTACGTTCAAATTTCGAGGCCAAAATTTCTTTTTAGGGTGGGGGAGTTGTGAGACCTACATGCAAATTTCAGGATGAAATTTCTTTTAAGGGTGGGGGAGTTGTAAGACCCGCACTCCGTAAACCCAGTCTAAACCTTGGTTTTATGTCGTAGCAGGTCTTTCAATCATCACCGGGCCAGACGGGACGAGCGGATGAAAAACAGGTATGAAATCGGACCAAAGACGATCAAATCAACATGATTTTATGTTGACCGGTCGATGGTACCGGTCTTGGTACCGGTCGACCGGTCAGCTCTGCGCAGCTAAGTGCGGAGATCCAAAAATTGATCTCTGTGGGTCCCACTTTCTTGATTTCGAATCCTAAGACTTTCTTAATCCTATTAGGGTTACTAAACCCTAATTTTAGCCTATAAATACACTCTTAAACCTCCTCAAATCCTTTCCATTGTCTCTCACAAACCCTAGAGAAGAGAAGGAGGTTGGAAAGGAGAAGGAGCTAGGAAGAAGAAGGAGGTGCCGTAATTACCGTTCGACGACGCTCCCGTTACGCCAGTCAACGGTAAGTGTTTTAATCATTCTTCTTACCCTATGATAGTTATAGGGGTGGATCAATACCATGTAAAGTAGGTATTGATCTAAAACCCTAACTGGACCTTAAAACCCTAAGTTGTTGTCAAACCTTAGATTCGAGTTCTGAGATGAAATTCATCGAAATAAGACTTGAATGAGTTGGGGATAACTCTAACTCAAAGATTAGACTTAGAATGGATAGGAGAAACCCTGAAAATCCAAGGAGATCGATCGACGACAGTCGAAAAACCAAGTGTATGGTCTTCCGGAGACATACCGGTCGACCATACCGGTTGCTAGTTTGCTCACAGAGCTACAACCGGTATGTTGCGACCGATCAGCTCTGAAAGGCTGATTTTGGACTTTGTTGGTTTCCGACCAACATGAAACCCTAAGAAAACTATTCTAATGAAACCCTAATAATATTGTAGGACTTTGTGACTTTCCGTTTGGATCTTGCGACATGGAGCAAGCTATCAAACGAGCGTCAGGTAAGGGAATCTGACCTAAACCTAATAATTAATGGACAGTAAATCTTTGTTAATCACCTGAATATATATGATGTGATGTTTGTGCATATTCACATGCCATCTTTACTTTCAGTTATTATTATTGTTCATGCATTGATAGGATGTGATTGTTAGGCATGTGATTGTTTTCGTGAGTGTGTGGAGTGGGGCATGGAGCCTGGGATCATTCCTCACACTGACACTTTTTGTAGTATTCTATCTTAACATGCTTGGTACGGATGGGGCATCAAGGGGAGGTTGTGGTACGGTGGTCTCCGATGTTGATGCTGGCCTGGCCATTATGATGTGGCACTATGGTCTCCGAGGTCGACACTGGCTTGTCCACGATGCTTTAGCACTATCTCTATGCCGTAGGGAGTTATGTTGGGATAGGGTCTACCTGCGTATTGTTCTATCCTAGTGGGTTAGTTGCGGATAGGGTATCAAGGGAGGTACGGGGATGCCTTAGCTCTATCTCTATGCCATAGACGGCTGTGCTGGGATAGAGCATACATTGATGACATATAGGATTGGTTAGTTGCGAACCCAGTTTACGAGTCCTGACCAATAGGGGTTTAGGTACTGGTATGGGTAGAGCATCAGGGGAGGTACGGGGATATCTTAGCTCTATCTCTATTCCATGATGGGTGCATGTGGGCCAATGGCGGTGTGATCCATGAGGTGCCACACACTTATGTATAGAGGTGCGGGGGCCACCAAACCTTTCTATTGCACATTGCAAACTTAAACCAGACCACAGCATAAAATGATTGTTACTCATGCATAATATTGTGAAACTGTCTGATTGTCTTACTGAGCTAAGTTGTGAGCTCACCCTTTGTACGTACATTGTTTTAGATGTTGATGCAGGTTACACTGTGGACGACTTTATGAACGCTCCAACGTATGGTGATGTTGCTGCTCTGGGTGTACAGGCAGGAGAGGACGAGCATGACGCTTCATGCGAGTGCCCTTTCTGCGTGTACCTTTGATTGGTTTTATTTATTTATTTCAGTTATTTTCAGTTGGATTAAGTGGATGTAAGAATATTATATTTTATGTTTGGATTTGGAATAATTAGATATTTTATTTAAATTTATCAATAGATACTAGTTCATTTATTTAAAAACTTTCGCTATATTATTTATATTCTGATGTGGTTATGTGCAATGATTTGTATAAGAGGACACGGTCTATTCGAGATCCTAGTGTGAACCGTTGGTTCAATGGCGGTTCACTCACACCATTCTGGTTGGATCAGAATTGGGGTGTGACAGGTACGATGGCCACCAAACCTTTCTATTGCACATTGCAAACTTATGAACCAGACCAAAGATATGAATTGAATGCATGCATATGTTTGTTGCATTGTTTTGTTTGCTCATTGAGCCATGATGTGTGTGCTCGCCCTTTCGACGTCGAATATTTTTAGTTGATGATGCAGGTACTACTGTAGAAGACTATATGAATGCTTCGATGTACGGACATGCTGCGGAGATGGATGCAGAAGCTTTGATGGTGTCGCATGATTCGTCGTGCGAGTACAACTCATGAGTCTTCGATTAGATTTATAGTTGGATTATTAAGAACATGTAATTGATTAATTTATTTTATTTTATGTCTTAGTCATTTGAAGATAATTGGATAATTTATTTATGTTATCATTATTAGATTCTCAGTTCATTAAATATTAAAGACTTCCGCTATTGTGTATTTATTCTGATTATGGTTGTGGATGTGTATTGTTTAAGTAAAAGGACACAACCTATTCGAGATCCTGATTGAACCATTGGATCATAGATGGTTCATCACACCATTTTGGTTGGTTCAGAATTAGGGTGTGACATATTAAATCATTTCTCTTTGTTTTTTTTGGATTTGGGAGTAGCATTCACTGATGAATACAATTTTCAAATCATTCGTTGCCTGCTTGTGTTTCCGGAAACATCATTGGGATCTCCTGTCCTATGTGGCCAAGTTCATTAGATTCATTTTTATCATCCATGGGGGATTGAGCAAGTCATCCTCCTCATCTCTTAGGATCCGGATTGGGGTACCCATTTGCTAGAGAATACTCAATAATCGTTTTGTCATTCTCCTGTGAGAGAGGAGATCTTTGTGTTGATGTCTGATTTGGTTGGTTTTCTTATATGATATGGTCGTATGTGCTTTCAGTTCTTGGGCACAATCTGTCACACCCCGTTAGACCGGGTTTTCAGAGTGCGGGTCTTACACAATCTTTGTGCCCTCCTATTCATTTTCATATGCACCTAAGCATTGTCTGTCATGATATCTAGACACTGGGGTATGGATGCATTCTTTTCGAGGGAGTCAGATTTAATCATGTCATTCCCATTTGAACCAAAGCGTGGTCTGTCATGATATACAAACATTGGGGTATGGGTGAGTCTTGTTAAGTGGAGTCAAACTCAAATCATGTTGGTTCAAGTCTTTGTGTCACCCTGCGTGTAATGGTTAGATTTGCTTGGACTTTTAGTGGTCAATCTTAGAATCATTGATGTTTCTGATTAAAAGAGCATCTTCATTCAATCATTCTTTGTATGCTTCTGTTCTTCCTTGATTCTGTTAGGGGGGAACTTTATTTGTGGTTTTGTGCCTGTTGTCGTTGGATGGTTAAATTGTTACCATTTGTACTTGAAAGTTTGATCTGTTCACTCCTCAAGTCTCGTATGGTAAGGAAATTTAACTACTATTTTAGAAGAATCCTGATCTTGTTGCAAGGGTGCCTAGTTTGGGCCAAATTCATGTATTACTCGAATCTTATGGAGTTGTGAAATTTCTGAGTAGCTTACACCTTTGGATCATTGGTTTGATCTATATCTCTTTTTGTTCGCTGGCTAGGCTATTTTGCCAATTTGACTGCCGTCTGCGCTTAAATGAGAGTCTATCAATCTTGTCTCTTGTGGAGTTTAATCTAAAATTGGTCACTAAATTTGTTTCTGTTTAGGACGAGCCACTGTGGTTCTATTTAGAGCTTTATCTGTAGCCCTTCCTAACCATGTTCGAGAGCCTTAGGGTCATCCTGGTTATGTTTTGTTGTGTTAATGTTGCTTCTCTTTGAATGATGCTTACATTTCGTGCTTAGTGTGTTTGACTCTTGATGATGGTAGTCTGTTTAAGGTTTGTTTTCATTTGTGAATTTAGGCATTTGGTTGCCAATTAATATTTAGATTTGGATTTGTTGTTGATCTATCTCGTTGTGGTGTTGGTCTTAGTATAACTTAGGTGTAAGCCCCCCATTTTTGCTATCCCCAGCATAAGTGAATCCATATGATAAGTTTTCGACTTTCAATCCAAAGGTTTGTGATTCTTTAATGAGCCCCACAGCAGGGTCATAGGCTAATCTACTTGGATGTACAGGTTGTGAAATTATCTTCAAAATGAGACCGAAATCATCAAATTCTGACATCAAACAAGGAAGGTATCACAGTTTGAAAGTGCAAGGGCATTTACATAATTATCGTATGATGCATGCATTATCATTAAACTTCAAATCATCATATCTTGATCATCTGATATCGGAATCATATGATTCAAGTACCAATATTCCTTATTTTCAGTCCTTTTCAAAGTGGACATGAAAAATCCCGGGTAGAGGTCACCGGTGGGCCCCATGCAAGCTTTCATGCAGAATTATCGATAGAACTTCAATGCTTCATATCTTTGCCGTTCTACGTCCGATTCAGATGATTCAAATACCATTATTCTTTATTTGTGGGGTTCTGCAAAGTGGACGTGAAAAATTTGGTACAGAAATCTCCAAAGGGTCCCATGCAAAATTACATGTTGAAATGGTCATTTAATCTTTGAAAATTCATATTTTGGTCACCCTACATCTAAATCAGTTGATTTCAGTTTCAATATGTTCCATTTTTAGTACTCTACAAAGTGGACGTAAAGGATTTCAGGCAGAAGTCTCCGAAGGATCCCATGCAGAATGGTTAGCCGAATTATCATAAATTAGCTTGCTTAAACCTCAAAAATTCATAAGTTGGCCATTTTATTTCCAAACGAGGTGATTCAAGTTCCAATGTTCCTTATTTTTAGTGTTCTACAAAGTGAACGTAGAAAATTTGGGTAGAAGCTAACGAAAAATTCCATGTGGAATGGCGATGGAAATGGCCTATGAAATGATAGAAAAAATCAATTTTGGTCCAAACCCAGCTCAACCCAACTTAGTCCAACTCAGCCCGGCCCAACTCAAACCAATCCAGACCAAGTCGGTTCAGCTCATGTGCTTGTACTTTATGTGCATTATGTATATTACTATACATTATATATTATTATACTAAGTATTATATCATATATAGTATATAGTATAGGATATATATTGTATAGTATTTTATATATTATATATATATATATACGTATGGTAATATGAAAAGGAGCCGGCTGGTCTAAGAAAAAGAAAAGGAAAGAAGGGAAGAGAAACCGAGAAGAAGAAAAGGAAAGAAGGGAAGAGAAGCCGAGAAGAAGGAGAAAAGGAAAGAAGGAGAGGAAACCGAGAAGAAGGAAAGAGAGAAGAAGGACAAAAAGGAAAGAGAGAAGAAGAAAAAAAAAAGGAAAGAGAGAAAGAGAGAAAACGTAAGGATTTTCCAGAAGAAGGAAAGAAAGAGAGAAACCGAGAAAGAGGAAGGAAGAAGAAAAGGAAAAAAAAAAGGAAAGAGAGAAAGAGAGAAAACGTGAGGAAGGAGAGGATTTTCCATAAGAAAGAAAGAAAGAGAGAAATCGAGAAAGAGGAAGGAAGAAGAAAAGGAAAAAAAGAAAAAAAGGAAAGAATGAGAGAGAAACCAAGAAAGAGAAAGGAAGAAGAAAAGGAAAGAAGAAAAAAAAGGAAAGAAAGGAAGAGAGAAATTGTCAGGAAGGAGGTTTTTTTTTTCTAGAAGAAGGAAAGAGAGAGAGATTGAGTAGAAAAGGAGGAGGAAGATAAAAGGCCGGGGGAGAGAGGGAGAAAAAGAAAAGGAGAAAAAAATCGAAAAGAGAAGAAAGAGAGCCGAGAGAAGAGAAAAGGAAAAGAAGAAGAAGAGGAAGGAGAAGAACGCAACTAGAAGCCAAAGGAAGAAGAAGAAGGAGACGAACGGCTCAGGTAAATCCATCTCCTCCCTTGTTACTGTTTTGTTTGTTTTAGTGTTCTTGCACCAATCACAGCAACTTCCTACAACCGAACACTACCCCAGTCTATATTATCCCACCGAATCATCTCCTTCATTGCTCTAGTCCATTTGTCATACCCTTGGTTAATACCATCTCCACCGACCCATGCACCAACCATATCCCTATGAACTAACCGAATCCCGTGCACACTCCTGTACACCGTTTGATCAAATTCCATGAACTCCTAGCCATTGGATCAAACCTGGTCGTCATTACCCTTGCTGAAACCTGCACTATCCAATCGGTTATATATGAGTTGAACTTTGATTTTTTGGTTGTCTTGGATATAATGTTTGATAAAATTTGATAATCATGGCTGTGTTAGGCATCGATGTTTGATAAAATTGGATGCTCGATCATGTTAGTATAGTGTTTAAACAAATTCGATCCCATGAATTTCAATCTTGATCATGAATTTTGATGTGGTTATGATCCTTTAGATTTGAAATTTTATTAAGTTGGTCCCATCGGATGCTTGGAATTTCTAGGTGAATTAAATGGACCGTTGATGTTGAATTTTGTAGTGATTTAAATACGTCCATTGATCATAATTGTGATTGATGTTGAATGATAATTTGATTTAATGTGGACCATTGATATTGAATGAGTTTGATCAATTATGATTAATTTTGAATGTTAATTTGATCAATTATGGAACATTGGTGTGGAATGGGTTTTAATTTGATTAATTAAGGGCCCATTGATCTTGAAATTTGGATGGGATGGAATTTGGCTCTTTGATTGAATTTTGATGTGATTAATTTCTATCAATTGATGATGAAACTTTGATGAAAATTATTGGCAATTGATCTTGGAATTTTAAGTGATTTAATATTGGCCATTGATCTTAGATGCTTTAATGATCAAATCTGGACCACTGATCTTAGATGTATTGATGCTTGAATCTGAACCATTAGATCTTGATCATGAGTGTTTTAGAGGAATCTGAACCATTAGATTTTTACTATGAGTGTCTTAGAGGAATTTGAGCCATTAGATTTTGATCATAGGTGTTTTAAAAAAATTTGAATGGTTAGATCTTGATCATAAGTGATTTAAATGAATCTGAACGGTTAGATTGTGATTTTAAATGATTTAAACCGTTGGATTGTCATCAAGATTGATTTAAATGGATATAAACGATTGGATTTTCATCATAAGTGTTTTGAGTGAATTTTAACCATTGGATCTCAATTTAAACATGATATACATTATCTGAGCCAATATTTGTGCATTTTATGATGTTTATATTGCTATATTTTGCATACATTACCATGTTTAGATAGAATATTATATTTTTGGCAATAATTTAATTTATGCAACACCCTAGTTGAACTACCATATATGCACACGTCTAGAAGACAATCTAGGCGTGGGGACGTGCATTTAGGCACCCACATTCTTGGAAAGAGTATAATGAGAAATAATAAAAATCTTAACAAAGAAAGAGAATGCTTTGCCAAACCTTCTAAAATTAGAGCTTAGGATGAAAGGGTAACTCAGAACGATTTATGCCCCTCAGCATATCCTAAACCTAGAATAGGTTCTCAATCCTAAACCTAGAATAGGTTCTAAATCCTAAACCTAGAATAGGTTCTCAATCCTAAACTTAGAATAGGTTTCAAAGTCCTTAACCTAGAACAGGTTATTCCATCATTTCGAACTATGCGGATTCTGATTCCTAGGGCAAATCCTAGGATACGTAGGCTATTTGAGAGAATCTCAAATTCGGATCCACACCTTAGTTCACTCGGACTATCCATAGATCCACTAGGATATCCATCCATATTTTGACCCAAAAGGGTTATCCACATTTCAATCCAAATAAGTTTATCCATATTTTGACCCAAATAGGATTATCAATATTTTGACCCAAATAGGATTATCCATTCTTAGATCCATTAGGACTATCTATTAGTTCGTATGGACTATCCAGATCCTAACCCATAGGGTTTTTCAATCTTTCAAGCATAAACTTTAACTTGAACAATGAACTTAATCATGCACAAGAATAAATCATAGTCATAAACTTTAATCACACCTGAATTACGACGGTGAACCTAATTTTTGAAATAATTTCATGATACGTAGGCAATCTGGTGGATCTAGATTCGGTTCAATGATATCAAACCACTTGGTTTGGTTCGATTTAATAGATAGAGTCTAGCATAGAAAAGGTATAGGAGATCGATTTTGATCGGCGGTTTGGGTGCCTAACCCCTTCCCATAATCGTAACCTGACGCTTACCCAATATCTGATGGACCAAAAATCCAATCTAAGGATCATGAGTCAATTGAAGTCTTACCTAGGGGTGAGATTTCACATTTCTAAGGTCCTAGACCTTAATCTAGGTGGCGACTTCCAAAAACAACCAATCCTTGTCCTCACATTGGTTTAGTGGGCCTCTGACGTGATTAGTGGTTTTGGACACCAACCCTCTTGTTTGTCACCTTTTGACATTTGTCATTGCATTGTTTTGGTTGTTGCATTGGTCTTAGTATAACTTGGGTTTAGTGGGCCTCAGACTTGATTAGTGGTTTTGGACACAATCCTCTTGTTTGTCACCTTTTGACATCTGTCATTGCATTATTTTGGTTGTTGCATTGGTCATAGTATAACTTGGGTTTAGTGGGCCTCAGACCTGATTAGTGATTTTGGACACAACCTTCTTGTTTGTCACCTTTTGACATATGTCGTTGCATTGTTTTGGTTGTTGCATTGGTTTTCGTATATCTTGGGTTTAGTGGGTCTCACACCTGATTAGTGGTTTTAGACACAACCCTCTTGTTTGTCTCCTTTTGACATCTGTCGTTGCATTGTTTTGGTTGTTCCATTGGTTTTCGTATATCTTGGGTTTATTGGCCTCAGACCTGATTATTGGTTTTGACACAATCCTCTTGTTTGTCACCTTTTGACATCTGTCGTTACATTGTTTTGGTTGTTGCATTGGTTATTGTATACCTTGGGTTTAGTGGGCCTCTCGCCTAATCAATGGCTTTGGACACAACCCTCTTGTTTGTCACCTTTTGACATCTGTCATTACATTGTTTTGGTTGTTGCATTGGTTTTTGTATACCTTGGGTTTAGTGGGCCTCTCGCCTGATCAATGGCTTTGGACACAACCCTCTTCTTTGTCAACTTTTGACATATGTTGTTGCATTGTTTTGCTATTGTATTGGTTTTCATACACCTTGGGCTAAGACCTCAGCCGGTTTAATGAGTAGTTACATTTGGGGTTTGGCAGCAATTATTTTGTTGGCCCCCTCTCCTTGTGCAGCTGTCAAATGTGTTTATTTTGGGTCCCATTCCGTGTAAGTGCGGGAGAGTTCGCCTTGTTGGGGTTTGTTCTGTGACATGCAGGAAGACCTGCTTTATTCTAACTGGTTTTGAGGGTCATCAAGCCGATTTGGTTGCTACTCAAGATAGTTGTCTTCCCCGAGCGGTTCTGTGAAATGCGTGAAAGTTCACCTTTGATTTTGACTTTAGGGCTTGCGTGTGCGGGGTGTCAGTTTCACTTTTGAGATTTGGTTCCATTGTTGCGGAATAATCTCCCCGAGTGGTTCCGTGAAATGCGTGAGAGCTCGCCTTTGATTCTGACTTTGGGGCTCGAGTGTGCGAGGTGTCAATTTTGCTTTTGAGATTTGGTTCCATTGTTGAGGAATAATCTCCTCGAGTAGTTCCACGAAATGCGTGAAAGCTCACATTTGATTCTAACTTTAGGGCTCGCGTATGCGGGGTGTCAGTTTCGGTTTTGAGATTTGATTCCTTTGTTGAGGAATAATCTCCCCGAGCGGTTCCGTGAAATGCGTGAAAGCTCACCTTCGATTCTGACTTTGGGGCTCACATGTGCGGGGTGTCAGTTTCACTTTTGAGATTTGATTCCGTTGTTGCGGAATAATCTCCCCGAGTGGTTCCGCTAAATGCGTGAAAGCTCGCCTTCGATTCTGACTTTGGGGCTCGCTTGTGCGGGGTGTCAGTTTCATTTTTAGAGATTTTGTTCCGTTGTTGCGGAATAATCTCCCCGGGTGGTTCCGCTAAATGCGTGAAAGCTCGCCTTCGATTCTGATTTTGGGGCTCGCGTATGCGGGGTGTCAGTTTCGCTTTTAAGATTTGGTTCGATTGTTGCGGAATAATCTACCCGAGCGGTTCCGCGAAATGCGTGAAAGCTCATCTTTGTTTTTTCGGGTCCATTTTGAGAGTTCCAAGGTCATCGCAGCAGCTACTCAAGAGAACCCGTGTTTATTTTTACTTAGTTTTCCAATAGTGGCAACGGCAAAACTGGGGTCTTTTTGTCTTCAATCTCGATTGATACAATCTTGGTTAAAGAGGGGTATCTGTCAGCACCCCATTTTTGACACCTCCGACCGAGATGAGTTCTACTGATGGTTTCGATAAGAGAGAGGACGAGAGAAAAAGTGAGAGAAAGAGTGAGAAAGAGAGGGAAAGTGAGAGAGAGTGTGAGAAAGAGTGGAAAGAGTGGAAAGAGAAATCAACCTCCCGTTCTATAATACCCCACGATCTCAAGGAGGGGGCTATCCCCCTTGCCCCGTTATCTAAAATTCACACACATCCGTAATCATAATCGACGTAAATACACAATAGCGGAAATCTTATAATAAAATGAACCCGAGGATCTACTGTGATAGTAATATTAAATAGCAAAATTATTCTCATATCAACTGAGACATAATTAATTATCAAATACATGTCTTTATTAAATCCAAATAAAGAAAACTAAGAAAATCTAGTCGAATACACATGAGTTGCACTCGCAAGAGGAGTCATGTGTATCTACTTCAGCTTCAACTTCCATTGCCGCCACGTTCCCGTACGCTGGAGCATTCATGTATTCTTCAACCGTATAACCCGCATCATCAACTAAAAATATTCGACGCCGAGGGGGTGAGCACACATCACGGCTCGCTGAGTAGACAAAACAATGCAACATTACATATGCATGCAATCAATTCATATCTTTGGTCCGGTTTATAGTTTGCAATGCGCAATAGAAAGGTTGGGTGGTCAAAGGTTAACGCTTATTGACCCCGCCTCTATACACAGGTGTGGAAGTCCGCCCAAAGGTTAACGCTTATCGCCGTCCCCATCCACCCTAATCATGACATTATACAACAAAGGTTAACGCTTATTGCTATATAATACCATACCAACACGTAAGCCCCCGTTAGCGAGGGCTTGCAAACCGGGCTCGCAACTAACCAATCCTAATGCCAAACAAGCGTATCCAAGGCCCCACCCCAAAGATCCCCTCGAATGTCCATAGAGATAGAGCTAAGGCCCCCCGGTAGAGTCGAAGACTACAAGGACCGAGACCACCTCCCCCGATACTCTACGACATAATAGTTCCGCTAAAGTAATGGCGATACGACGATGCTAATGCACAAGACTTGAGTTAGAGATAGAGCTAAAGTGCCGAGACCCGCCAAAGGTTAACGCTTATTGACGCTCTCATCACACCTCCCCGATACTCGCCGCATCAAGTACACCAACCACACACATACAATCACATGCCTATTCCTATCATCATCATCATCATCATGTTATAAACAATAAAATAAATATGCATGAACAAGTAATAGAAATATTGGATGACATGTTGTATGCACATTACAAACATATTCGCATAGAATCAAGCATGGCATTGGACTCAAGAAAATAGAAAATAGTTTGTTATTAACCAATTAGTTTAGAGTTCTCGTTTCCTCACCTTAGCTTGCTAATAGATACTTTTCCAAGCTTTAGAATCACCTTTTATATTGTTATTATATTGCTAGAAGACCTAACAAAGTCGATAGAATTTAATTAGAATTAATTCTAAATTTAAAAACCATTCTCATTAACCGAGGGCCCGAGGTAGGGCCGGAGTCATGATCGACCCCCGGGTGCGACCCTCCCCAAACTCCGAACTTCCCGAACACCGAGGGTCGATGGTCGGATCACCTAGGGTCGGATGGTCATCGACCCCGATGCGACCCCGGTGCACTTTGGTCCACCCCTTTTAGTCCATTCTTCGTGCTTGGGATCCTATGTCTTGCTCCTACTTTCCATTCTACATTCATTCCATGGTCCAAAACCATGTATAACCCACCTAAAATAGCTTTCATGCTTCATTCCCTATGGTTTTCCATGAAAACCCAACCATGGGTCGATGGTTTGGGTTTCTCCGAGATCACACTCTCATCAATAGCTAACCTAAGGTCCGTGAAAACTCATGGAATTAGTATCCATACCCGAGAAGAATACTCCTTCTCTCGCAAATCTTCTCTTTTGGCTAAATTCTCTTCCTTGTTTCTCTTCTTCCTCTTCTCCTTCTCTTCTCTTTCTCTCAATTCAATTAGGGTTGTAAAATGAGTGAAAGTGGCTTAGGGATGCCCTTTAAATAGAGTAGGAACATCCTAAAATAAGTCCCTTTGAGATTAGGAAAGAATCCCAATCGAAAATTAGGAAATTTCCTAATTTTATTTCCTACGGTAACCGAGGGTCGATGGGAGGGTCGATGATCCCGTCGACCCTAGGGTTCAAGATGTCCGACCCTCCCTTCAAAATTGAGGGGCCGACTTTCGCTTTGGGAGGTCCGACCCCGCTTAGCCGGGTATGCGACCCTCCCCTTAAATTAAGTGTTTTTGGGTCGATTTGATACCCGGGATCTCGATCTTCTTCACGCCCTTGGTCCATTTGACTCGACCATGATAGGTAAACCTGGTTCAAGGTGGTAAGACCGGGTTAGATTGACACGGGTCTTACAACTCCCCCTACTTATAAAAATTTCGTCCTCGAAATTGTACGTACCTTCTGAATCAAATAAGTGAGGGTATTGCCTTCGCATAGCATTTTCATCTTCCCAAGTAATTTCTTCCATGTCTCTACTTTTCCATGTGACCTTAACATAATAGATATCTCGGTTGCGTAGTCGTTGAACCTTTCGACCGGTGATTTCGGTTGGTGTTACTTCAAAGGTCAAATCTTCAACCAAATCATGTAAGTCTTCGGTCAAAATGTGCGTTGGATCCTTGACATATTTCTTCAATAGGGAAATGTGAAATACGCCATGCACACTTGACATAGATGGTGGTAGTGCTAACTGATAAGCCACTTTTCCACGCTTAGATAGAATTTCGTACGGCCCGACATATCTTGGGCTTAGTTTCCCTTTCTGCCCGAACCTTTTCAATCCTCGCATAGGTGATACTTTCAAGAATACTTTAACACCTACGGCGAACTCAAGATCTCTGACACAATGCTTTCTGAACACCATGTAATCGAACAATATTATCCACATACAGCTTTGCTAACCTTTCCAAAGGTATACCGAGGTCGGATCGGTATGAAGCGAGCTGTTTTAGCCGACGGTCCACAATCACCCAAACTCGCCAACTACTCGAGGAGTCAGCGGTAGTCCCGTGACGAAGTCCATAGTGATGCAGCCCCATTTCCATGCCGGTTCCGTAATGGCTCGTAATAGTCCCCGCGGGTCTTTGTCGCTCAGCCTTTACTTTCCGACAATTTAGGCATTGAGACACGAACTTGGCTACATCCGCTTTCATTCCCCCCACCAATATAATTTCTTTAGATCATGATACATTTTTGTACTTCCAGGATGTATCGAATAGATGGTGGTATGGGCTTCCTTCATCACCGGTGTCTAATGTCCATACTTTCTGCTTTCGGTACACATATTCTTCCTTTGTATTTCAGGACCTTCTCTTCTTCGCCCAAGGTGAACTCGGGGTTAGTCCTACCTTTCTCGATATCTTCTTGTACTCGTTCTCGAATAAGGATCCGATTTGATAGCCGCCTTCACTTCCTCCATTATGTCCGTATAATCTTCAATGCAAAGAACATATTTGAAAACCGATGAATGAACCCTTGGTTGGCCGATTCATCCGCTGCGCCTATCACATACCGCTCGCTTTCGATTGAATACCATTCCGGTAGTACACATTGCCGCAGCTTGTGCTAATCTCTCCTTGCGATTTTATCATTGCTTTTCTCGCTTAACGCATCCGCTACTACGCTCGCTTTTCCCTGGATGATACCGGATATCACAATCATAGTCTTTCAATAGTTCCAGCCATCTTCTTTGTCTCATATTCAACTCCTTCCGATTAAATAGATAAGTAAGACTTTTATGGTCCGACTTAACTGGAATTTCTCCCCGTATAGGTAATGCCTCCATATCTTGACCGCATGTACTACCGCCGCTAGCCCGGATCGTGAGTGGGATAATTTTTCTCATGTACCTTTAACCGCCTTGAAGCATAAGCAATCACTTGCTCTCCTTGCATAAGCACACATCCCAATCCCGGCCCCCGACGCATCGCTGTATAAAGTAAATGTCTCGTCCCGGAACGGGAATAGCCAAAATCGGAGCGGATATCAACTGGCCTTCAACGCTTGGAAACCCTTTCTCACATTTATCGGTCCACACGAACTTTTCACCTTTCTTAGTCAAACCGGTGAGAGGTACGGCAATCCGAGAATAGTCTTCTACGAACCTCCGATAATAACCAGCTAGACCTTAAAAACTCCCGATTTCCGAAACGCCTTTGGTGCTTCCCACTTTACAATAGCCCCGATCTTGCCGGGGTCCACTTTGATTCCTCACCTGGATACTACATGGCCTAAGAAGGCGACTTCACTTAGCCAAAACTCACACTTTGAAAATTTGGCATATAGCTTCTCTTTCCTTAAACGCTGTAGGGCAGCATTTAGGTTCTTGATATGAGTCTCTTTGTCCTTGGAGTATACCAATATATCATCAATAAATACTATAACCGACGTATCCAACATGTCGTGGAAAACCCGGTTCATTAGTTCCATAAAAGTTGCCGGTGCGCTTGTTAATCCAAAAGACATGACCAAAAACTCATAATGTCCGTGATCCGGTCCCGAAAGCCGCCTTAGGAATATCACCCTCTTTGATCTTCAATTGATGATAGCCCGATCGAAGATCGATCTTAGAAAATACTTTTGCTCCTTGCAACTGATCGAACAAGTCATCGATCCGCGGTAGTGGATATCGATTCTTGATTGTCGGCTTGTTCAACTCCCGATAGTCGATGCATAATCGAACACTACCGCCCTTCTTCTTCACGAATAACACCGGCGCTCCCCATGGTGATATACCGGGCCGAATATAACCCTTGTCCAAGAGTTCTTGTAGTTGCACCTTCGGCCTCCTTCCGCCCGTAGGAGCCATTCTATAAGGTGCTTTTGATACCGGTGCGGCTCCGTGTATCGACCTATCACAAACTCGTGGCTCGGCCGGGTGGTAATCCCGGTAGTTCCTCCGGAAATACGCCGGGGATAGTCCCGCACGACTTCAATATCTTCCATTTGTGGTGCTTCCTTGGTTAGGCCGACCACCGATACTAGATATCCGACCGCCCCTTCTCAAGGCATCTCTTAGCCTTTAGTGCCGAGAGTATGAGCTTGCGCCTACGGGGAAGTTTGGTTCCCGTAAAACCGAATTCCGCTCCCGCTTGGTCTTTAAATGTTAGCTTCTTTTCGGCGCATAGTAGGTTCGCAGCACGCCGAGCTAACCAGCCCATTCCCAAGATGACGCCAAAGTCCCGCCATCTCAAGTTGTATCAAGGTTGCATCTAAGGTTTTCACCAATGTGGACCGGACATGGTCCATATCCTTTCTCTAATTCCACTTCTAACCCCATCGGTGACCGTACAAGTAATTTGTAGTCTAATGTTTTGATGGGTAAGTTTATCTTCTTTCCGAATGACACAGATATAAATGAATGAGTAGCTCCCGAATCAAAGAGTACTCCCGCGGGTGCGCCATTTATAGGTACGATACCCGTGATTTATTTTAACTTAGTCTACATGCTCACACAATGTAATTACAACTTCAAAAAAGTATCAGCCATACCCGTGACCACATCGGGTGATGCGGCCGCATCCCCCGGATGTAACAAAGATATACCCGCCCCCGATGGAATTGCTTCTTGGGCTTAGGGCACTCCCTTGCCATATGTCCCGCTTGGTTGCGCTTGTAACACTTTGGGCTTTCGAAATTCGGCTTTGGCCGAGGTTGAGTCCCCGGGAGTAGTCTTAGTTGCAACATTAAAATTCCGAGGGCGGAAAGGCTTATATGTCTTGTTATTGCCTCCGTTATAAGAATTTCCAACTGGCCTTTGATACCCCGGTCCGTGAAATAACTCTCCTTCCCGCTCGATTCAATGACTCGAGCCATTTGGACAGCTTCATTATAAATCTTCTTTCTAAGCCCGTAACATGCCCCGATGCTTCCTCTTGCCCCGTGACGAACCTACGGGTTTTGGTTTCTTCTTCCCGCATACTCACGTGGTGCGAAGAAAAACAGCTCCTCATAACGCTGTTGGTATGCATCCACCGACATCCGCCCCCCGATATAAACTCAGGAACTCCTTCTCCATAGAATCTCTCGAGCTTCGTGGAAAATACTTCTCAAAGAAAGCTTCTTTATATATAGCCCAAGTCAGTTGGGCGTGCTTGGTCAATAGATAGTCCCGAGTAGATTTCCACCAGTGATGTGCATCGCCTTTGAGCATGAAGGTGGCACATAATACTTTCTCAAACATATGGGGTGGATACTGGTAATTAACCCGAGCCGCTCCGAGCCCGTACCGAAATCCGTGCAGCAGGTTGTTGAGGTGTCCGAGGTGCCGGGTGGTTACCCACCGGTGCTGCACCGGCTTGTCCCGTCTCGCATAGGTACAGCTTGCGTGGCTTGGAACATAATACCCATCGCAACTTGCATCCGAGCCCGTGCTTGTTGCACTGTTGCAGCCGCCGAGCCGCATTCATCACCACGGTTGTTAGCTCGTGGTGGAGGTGGCAAATTTGTAGGGTTTGCCTGCCCGGATTACCCGGTGCATAATTATTTTCCCCGACCGGTCTCCTCCACGGGTGGTGGTGGTGGAACCGCATTTCGGCCTGCCGGGTTACCCTACGCCCGCACATAATTCCTTCCGTGATTGGTGGTGCCCGAAATCATCAAATAGGTGAGACAATCATTTATACTTCATGTAGGCACGCTAACCGATATAAAATTTTAATTTCCAGCTCATTTTTAAAGAAAAATACTGTCTTTTCTATGCAGGGTCGATGGTGAGGGTCGATGGTTTGTCCGACCCTTAGTATCCGACCCATTATTGGGGGCTTTTGTTATTGTTATCTCGAGGAACGAAAAGCCCTAAAAAATTTTTTGAATTTCATCGGTTGGTTATCGAGAAACTCAAAAATTTGTCATTTTTGCCCTAATTTGTCAAAATTTTCGTTTTCTTGAAATTTCTTCAAATTGGTCTTCGTGGGTTTCCATTTCCTACTGTGTGAGTGTCGTAGGGTGTGTTGAAACCTAAGTAAGTCCTCCCGCCCACGTGTATGGTGAAAAGTTAGCCTTTTGGGCAACTTAACTCGAAAATTTTGGATTTTTGCCCTATTAACCCCTTGTCTCCCTTTCTCTTCTTATCCGCAGATACCATGGCTCGTACCAAGATACCCAGAGTGCGTGATCCACTTCGCCCCCCTCTAATGAAGCCGAGGCACGCATGCCGACTATGCCCGTAAGAAAGCGGAGGGTGGTCGTATGGTGAACTTGGCCGAGCTAGCCTTGTTCAACGGAGAGGGCATTTGGTGATATGGGGTGGCTCCCCGTCATCACCTACGACGCGGCACATGTCCGGATTTGGTGCGCCGCCTATTGTAATCTCCAGTGGTGGGGAATTACAATGACGCTGAGCATGGTCGAGTTGCGCATCACCGCTACGCTAAAGGGGTGCACATTTCTTTTGATTATCGGCAACCGGCCGATCTCTTGGGCATACCTTATGACGGCCCCATGGTGTACCGTGGCGCCCGGAGAGCCACGCTTTGTTTCTATGGAGATGAGGGCGAGATCGACAACCAGCCGTTACGACCCGATCGCCGGCGCATGAGAGCCCCTGTTACCCGCGCCCCAGCTCCACGGGTCTTCGCAAGATTATCCAAAGATAATCCGATCCCGCAGAGTGGGCACTATGAGAGGGTTTCTCAACTGACCCAGCTTTTGATATACAAGATCTGCACTGCACAGCCGGTCCGCCTTTCCTTACATCATCATGCGGACCATGATTAGTGCTACATTGTCCGGCCATAGGGGTAATCTACCCTATGGACGCATGATTACGGCCCTACCGACCCGCCCGGGGGTTGACCCGGTAGATGAGAAGATCCAGAGAAGACCTTCTCGCCGCCTCAGATTGGGAGGCTATCTCGCAAGATGGGTATGCGGGATGCCCAAGTCGTTGATGAGGAGAGGAACGCGATGGTGCGCCCTCACACTCGCATCGAGATGGCCGACGCCGAGGCCGCGCCGCCGCCGCTAGAGCTCGTGTGGATCCCGTCGACGATGACGACCGTATGTATATGGATGTCGACTCGATACCACCGCCTTCCCTACACATGCGGCCGGAGCTGGCACTCTTCCGAGGCGGCCCCCGCACCCGAGGCTGGTCCTTCGCATGCGGCTGGTCCTTCACTCCCACCTTCCGACATGATGGAGATGCCGCAGAGATCGTGGAGGCTCAACGCAGATCTGACCCGGAGGATGGAGGAGTTGCTAGACGCCCGTGTATCGCATACACACGGATGGGAGAGCTTCTAGAGGTACAACGTGCGACCGATCGGAGAGTAGCCGATCTCACAGCCTAGTCTCCGGACGACCCGGCACTCGATAGCCCGGTTGACTAGAGTCCATGCCGAGGACTATGACAGAGATCGTGAGGCCCCGCCTCCTCCTTCGCCTCCAACTTCTTGATTGTACTTTATTTTCTTGAACTACGTAGTAACCGTCCGGGTTGTGGACTGTACTCGCTTTATTTATGTATATACATTTTGTTTCTCTCACTCATTGTATGTAACTTGTTTCCCCTTAATAGATGCATTATTCTCTTTTTAAATTTGGTCTCAACCATCACTTGTGCTTACAAAGTGTTTATATTACTGTTTTTACTTTTATCCTATCTCGCTCACAATTGTCTCGAATGTATGTTAGTTTAGCGGACAAGGCCCGAGATGCTCGATACCAAGTTGTCACACCCCAATTCCACACTGTCCCGAATGGTGTGATGAACCGCTAGCAAACCAACGGTTCAACCAGATCTCAAGTAGGCTATCCCCGCGTTATCTAAACTTACACACATCCGTAATCATAATCAGATAAAATACACAATAGCGAAAATCTTATAATAAAATGAACCGAGGATCTACCGTGATAGTAATATTAAATAGCAAAATTATTCTCAGATCAACCGAGACATAATTAATTATCAAATACATGTCTTTATTAAATCCAAATAAAGAAAACTAAGAAAATCTAGTCGAATACACATGAGTTGCACCCGCAAGAGGAGTCATGTGTATCTACTTCAGCTTCAGCTTCCATTGCCGCCACGCTCCCGTACGCCGGAGCATCCATGTATTCTTCAACCGTATAACCCGCATCATCAACTAAAAAATATTCGACGCCGAGGGGGTGAGCACACATCACGGCCCGAGTAGACAAAACAATGCAACATTACATATGCATGCAATCAATTCATATCTTTGGTCCGGTTTATAGTTTGCAATGCGCAATAGAAAGGTTGGGTGGTCAAAGGTTAACGCTTATTGACCCCGCCTATACACAGGTGTGGAAGTCCGCCCGAAGGTTAACGCTTTATCGTCGTCCCCATCCACCCTAATCATGACATTATACAACAAAGGTTAACGCTTATTGCTATATAATACCATACCAACACGTAAGCCCCCGTTAGCGAGGGCTTGCAAACCGGGCTCGCAACTAACCAATCCTAATGCCAAACAGGTATCCAAGGCCTCACCCCAAAGATCCCCCGAATGTCCATAGAGATAGAGCTAAGGCCCCCCGAGAGTCGAGACTACAAGGACCGAGACCACCTCCCCCGATACTCTACGACATAATAGTTCTCGCTAAAGTAATGGCGATACGACGATGCTAATGCACAAGACTTGAGTTAGAGATAGAGCTAAAGTGCCGAGACCCGCCAAAGGTTAACGCTTATTGACGCTCCATCACACCTCCCCGATACTCGCCGCATCAAGTACACCAACCACACACATACAATCACATGCCTATTCCTATCATCATCATCATCATCATGTTATAAAACAATAAAGTAAATATGCATGAACAAGTAATAGAAATATTGGATGACATGTTGTATGCACATTACAAACATATTCGCATAGAATCAAGCATGGCATTGGACTCAAGAAAATAGAAAATAGTTTGTTATTAACCAATTAGTTTAGAGTCCCGCTTCCTCACCGTAGCTTTCTAATAGATACTTTTTCAAGCTTTAGAATCACCTTTATATTGTTATTATATTGCTAGAAGACCTAACAAAGTCGATAGAATTTAATTAGAATTAATTCCGAATTTAAAAACCATTTTGTTAACTGAGGGTCGGAGGTAGGGTCGGAGTAATGATCGACCCTGGGTGCGACCCTCCCCAAACTCCGAACTTCCCGAACACCGAGGGTCGATGGTCGGATCACCTAGGGTCGGATGGTCATCGACCCTCGGTGCGACCCCCGGTGCACTTTGGTCCAACCCCTTTTTAGTCCATTCTTCGTGCTTGGGATCCTATGTCTTGCTCCTACTTTCCATTCTACATTCATTCCATGGTCCGAAACCATGTATAACCCACCTAGATAGCTTTCATGCATTCTCCTATGGTTTTCCATGAAAAACCCAACCATGGGTCGATGGTTTGGGCTTCTCCGAGATCACACTCTCATCAATAGCTAACCTAAGGTCCGTAGAAACTCATGGAATTAGTATCCATACCCGAGAAGAATACTCCTTCTCTCGCAAATCTTCTCTTTTTTGGCTAAATTCTCTTCCTTGCTTCTCTTCTTCCTCTTCTCCTTCTCTTCTCTTTCTCTCAATTCAATTAGGGTTGTAAAAGGAGTGAAAGAGGCTTAGGGACGCCCTTAAATAGAGTAGGAACATCCTAAAATAAGTCCCTTTGAGATTAGGAAAGAATCCCAACCGAAAAATTAGGAAATTTCCTAATTCTATTTCCTACGGTAACCGAGGGTCGATGGGAGGGTCGATGATCCCGTCGACCCTAGGGTTCAAGATGTCCGACCCTCCCTTCAAAATTGAGGGTCCGACTTTCTCGCTTTGGGAGGTCCGACCCGCTTAGCCGGGTATGCGACCCTCCCCTTAAATTAAGTGTTTTTGGGTCGATTTGATACCCGGGATCTCGATCTTCCTCACGCCCTTGGTCCATTTGACTCGACCATGATAGGTAAACCTGGTTCAAAGTGGTAAGACCAGGTTAGATTGACACGGGTCTTACATGAAATTGATCCGATGTGCTTGGAAATTTTAATGTGATTGGTCCGATCATGTGATTAGAATTTTAATGCGGGTGATCCAACCACATGATCTCAATTTTATGAGAATTGATCATGACCATATAATTGGAATTTTTATGAGTTGATCATGGTCTTTGATTTGGAATTTTGATGTGATATTAAGTAATTGGAACCATTGGATTGTCTTGATAAGTGACTTTATCGAATATGAATGGTTGGAATATCATGATGAACGATACAAACCATTGGACTATCTTTGGAAGTGATTTTAATCAATCTGAATGGATGAATTGTGATCTTAAGTAATTTGAACCAATGGATTGTCTTGATAAGTGACTTTATCGAATCTGAGCGGTTAGATTATCATGATGAGTGATCTGGGCCACTAGATTATCTTTGGAAATGGTTTAAATGAATCTGAATAGTTGGATTATGATCTTGAGGGATTTGAACCGTTGGATTTTTGTTGTGAGTGATTTTGAGTGATTTAGACCATCAGATCTTCATCATGGGTGCTTAAAAGGATTTTGAACCATTGGATCTTGGTCATAAGTGTCTTAGATGAATTTGGACCATTGGATCTTCATCATGGGTGCTTAAAATGAATTTGAACCATTGGATTGTCTTTCTGAGTATTTTAAATGAATCTGGCCCGACGGACTACCCACCTGGGTATCCCGAGTGTGGGATGCGAGTGAAATTTAGTGTACCTCCATGTGTGGGGAGTTGAGGAATTTGGCCTTTCCTGAGGGTTGTCACGCGTGTCCATGGCTCGTCGCCATGGGAACTACGCTTGACCTGATTCTGGAGAGACAGAGGTTTCGAGGGATACGTAGGCTGCGAGGGAGTTTGGTCCCTCCATGCTTGGTTAAATTGAGGTAAGTTCCATGTATTATGGGATTACCTCAGGGAAGAGATTTCCCTGTGGAAGGGAATACCTCTACACGCTGAGATGGGTTCCACTATTGTAGGAACATCTCTCCGCTTGATGTGTTCTAATATTTTGGGAGCATCATTTTCACACACACACACACTCAAATTGAGGTTAGTTTCATATATTATGGGATTACCTCAGCGAAGAGATTTTCCTGTGGAAGGGAATACCTCTACACCTTGAGATGGGTTCCACTGTTGTGGGAACATCTCTCCGCTTGATGTGTTCCAATATTTTGGGAGCATCATTTTCACACATACACACACACACACTCAAATTAAGGTAAGTTCCATGTATTATGGGATTACCTCAGCGAGGGGATATGGAAGGGAATGCCTCTACACCCTGAGATGGGTTCCACTGTTGTGGGAACATCTCTCCGCTTGATGTATTCTAAGATTTTTGGAGCATCATTTACATACACACACTCAAATTGAGGTAAGTTCCATGTATTATGGGATTACCTCAACGAAGGGATTTCCCTGTGGAAGGGAATACCTCTACACCCTGAGATGGGTTCCACTGTTTTGGGAACATCTCTCCGCTTGATGTGTTCCAATATTTTGGGAGCATCATTTTCACACACACACACAGTCAAATTGAGGTAAGTTTCATGTATTATGGGATTATCTCAGCGAGGAGACTTCTCTATGGAAGGGAATGCCTCTACACCCTGAGATGGGTTCTACTGTTGTGGGAACATCTCTCCGCTTGATGTATTCCAAGATTTTAGGAGCATCATTTTCACACAAACACTCAAATTGAGGTAAGTTCCATGTATTATGGGATGACTTCGGCGAGGGGATTTTCTTGTGATAGGGAGTACTTCAACACTGAGATGGGTCCACTGTTGTGGGGACATCTCTCACCATCGGATGTGTTTCATAATTATGGGAGCATCCATCGCTTGGGATGCGTTCTAATATTTTGGGAGCATCCCTCTTCTTGCACACATCTGGTACGTACACACCCGCCCGAACTACGTTTGGCCTGATTCCCGCCGCACAGGGATACATAGGTGGTCTGGGATTTTCTCAGACCTCGGTCATATGTTGTAAATCATTTTGTCCTTTCTTTAGATGCATGATTAGGCCGTTCATTAAATTCTTTAATTCATTTTGTGATTATTTCCTTGTTTAATTTGTTTAATTTCAACTTATACCATGCATAGTTAGTAAAAAATTAGAGATCAAATTAGGATTTCTCCTTGTATCTTGTAGTTTAATTAGTTAGCCCCAAGCGTTCATAAATTATAGGAAAGGCTAGGATTTAGGGAGACCGGTTCAATCGAACGAGTTGGGTGCCTAACACCTTCCCAACTCCTAATTTGGCACTTACCTGCCTTTGGTGAGACAAGTCAGCCATTCCATTTGCACGAGTCATTAGAGTTCCTCCATTGAGGGACATCATTCCAGGTCCTAGACCTTATTTAGGTGGCGACTCCAGTCTTCTTACCCTCCACTGACATGAGTGGATGGGATCTGAAGGTGAGAACTTTTTAGATCCTAGTTTGAGTGTAACGAGGGTAGACAACTTTAACTACATGAAAACTCTATTTTAAAAATGAAGATAATTAAATTTTTCTTCCCAGGTCCTCACAGACATTTCAAACATAACAAGGACCATTTACTCCCATTACATCCCACTTCTTGATATACAACCATCACTTTTAACAACAACACCTCCACACTTATTCAATAAATATTTCTCTCTTAAACCCATTAGATAATTTTCAATGCTCTATTAGCTCAAAGGTTGGTAAAACATGAAGAAAACAAATAATTCAAGGCTCAAGGTTTAGGGTTTAATGAAGAATAAAGTTTAAAAACTCGAAGTGGATCCACTAAGGGTAAAAATATATAAGGTTGGCCATTTAAGCTAAGTGGTTGTAAAATCCTATTTGCCTTTATCATCTTTGTGCTTACACATATCAATGTAATCTTGCCATGGTTCAAAGCATGTTCTAGAGATAGAAAAATATAGCAGAATATCATTCTTCAAAGAAAATAAAGACTAACATAGATGTCTCAATCTAGTTTGGCTCAAAAGCTCGCTTGGTTGGATTCCATCTACTAAACTAACATGCTTTACCTCTAAATGCAACTATCAATGTTATTCAAAACTCATTTAGCAAGTTATTTCAACTAATTCATACATGTAGTTTTTCACATTCAAATAGTTCCATCCCATGGCATACATACTTTCTCAGTCTATTGAGTTGAAAATTAAAAAAAAAAAAAATTAGCTTTTGAAATTTTGTTTCTTTTAAAAAAATATGCACCCAACTCTCAAAAACTCAAAAAGCATCACACATCACACAAAAATTAAAAACAAAACTAAAAAAAAATAAAACAAAAGAAAAATCCTAATTCCTCCCCCAACATTTAAATCTGACATTGTCCCCAATGGAAGTTAAAAATGTAATGGAAAGATGTAAAGGAAAGTAATTAAAAGTGATAAGAAAAACAAATTTCGATTTCTTGGGTTGCCTCCCAAGAAGCGCTTGTGTTTAACGTCATCAGCTCGACTCAAGACTCCTCAATCAGAATAAATGGGATCCCCTAGTTGCACTTCGTCCATAGTATGCTCATGAAAGCCTTCATAGAACGTCTTGAGTCTATGCCCATTAACCTTGAAAACCTTGTTAGTTTCGAAACTTCGAATTTCAACTTGGTTTTATCCTTGTATATTCTCAAATTCTCGTAAGCCTCAAGTCGTATCTCCTTTAATTCTTGCAACTGCAACTTCCTTTGCTTACCCACTTCATTCTTATTGTTCAATTCAAAAATCTCCTGCGTAAACACATCAACCACATCAATAGAAAATATAGATTGAACATCATTACTAGGATACCTCATATCCTCAAATATGTTGAATTTAACAATCTCTCCATCAAACTCCATGGTAAGGGTATCGTCATGGACATCAATCTTCGTTTTAGCTGTTTTGAGGAAACGCCTCCTAATAAAATTGGGGCAGGGTTTTGGGAAGTACTATCTTCCATATTTAAAATATAGAAATCAACAAAAAAAATTAACTCATTCACCTGCACCAAAACATCCTCAACCACTCCCTCAGGGTATGCGTTAAAATGGTTAGCTAACTAAATAATTACACCCGTTTTTTTCAAATGACCCAAATTTAAAGATGCATAAATTGAGTATGGCATGACATTTATGGATGCACCTAAGTCTAACATGGCACGTTCAAACTTAGTATTACCAATCACACATGGAATCGTAAACGTACCTGGATCCTTGCATTTTAGGGGAACGCTGAATAATTGCTGATATGTTCTCCCCTACACTAATTTTTTCATCACCCCTTAACTTTTTCTTTGAAGTGCACAATTCTTTGAGAAATTTTGCATACCTTAGGACTTGCTTAATGACATCAAGTAGAGGTATGTTTACTTCTACTTTTCGAAAAGTCTCAAGAATTTTCTTCTCTTGTTCTTCTTTTTTCGATTTAGACAGTCTGCTGGGAAAAGAGAGAGGAACAGAATTAGTAAAATTAAGCACAACTGGTTGAGATTTTATCTTGGGTAAATTTACATCATCGTTGTCGGCTTTTGTTTCTTCTTGAACTGTCTTGGCCGAATCTGCAGATTTAGTATTGAAGGGCCCAAGTTCTCTTCCATTCCGTAATGTAATGGCGCTTACATTCTCACGTAGATTTATGATGGTCTGAGATGACAATTTTTCAGATCCTTGAGCTTCAAGTTTGCTCACTGAAGTTGCAAGTTGACCAATTTGCTTCTCTAGATTCTGAATGTTGTTTCTTGTCTCATGTTGAAACTGTCGCATATTGCTAGCCAATGCCTTAACAATCTCATCAAGTGACATACTCTGAGTTGTTTGCTACCCAAGTTGGAATGGGGGCTGATAGTGATTCTGCATAACTGGATTCCTATAACTCAGATTTGGGTGATCTCTCCATCCAGGGTTGTATGAGTTTGAGTATGGATCATACCTTCGCTGAGTTTGCCCTTGAAATCCTCCCATGGCATTTGCTTATTGGATTGGTGTATCTTCTTGTAGTGTGGGACACATATCCGTAGCATGACTGGTGACTGAACAAATGCCACATGCCTTCACTGTTTGTAAATTTTCTACAGCCAATTGTCTTACCAAAGAAGTTAGATCATAAATCTGACGTTCAAGGTTCGATTTACCTACCTCATTAACTTTCTTCGATGTTTGCTCCATCCTTGTACCAAATTTCTATGAATTTGCCATCATATTAGAAATTAACCTTTTTGCGGCCTCCGGAGTTTTGTCAACTAAAGTTCCTCCAGTAACAGCGTCCACCATACTCCTATCCATTGGTAACAACCCTTTATAAAAATAATGAATCAATAGTTGGTCACTAATTTGATGGTATAGGCAGGTTGCGCAAAGTTTTTTGAAGCGTTCACAATACTCGTATAATGTTTCTTTATGGTGGTGTCAAATTCCACATATCTCTTTTCTTATATTTGTTGCTTTAGATGCAGGGAAATATTTTTCTAAAAATTGACGTTTCATCTCATTCCATGAATTGATTATACCAGAGGGAATGTAGTACAATCAATCTTTAGCATATTCATCTAAAGAGAATGAAAAAATGCGCAGCTTAATCTGTGCCTTTGTAATATCCTGCGGTTTCATGCTAGAGCATACCCATGAAATTCTTTTAAATGTTTGTGAGAATCTTCTCCTGTAAGACCATGAAATTTGGGAAGTAGATGTATTAGTCCCGATTTTAATTCAAATGCAACTTTTAGATTTGGAAACTCAATATACAAGGGTTGTTGGTTCAAATTAGGAGCAGCCAGCTCCTTCAAAGTTCTATTGTCAGCCATGGCTACCTTTACTACTGAATCACTAGAAGATGTCTCAAAAACAATTGCTCCTTCTGATGTTGAAACATGTTCTACTAGAATTTGTTTAGCTTCTTTCTATAGTTGGTGTAAAGTTCTTTTGGGTTCTGGATCAAATATCAATTCACCAAAATTGAAAGATCGAGTCATTAACCAAGATACCCATATAATGGATCAAAAAAAAATATAAAAAAATAGCTCATTAAAAAAAAAAAAAATTTTTGCTGTCCGTGTCCCTTGAAACAAGTTTCTTATATCTCTCCTACATCTTCTGAAAACTCATGCATGATCAGTACTTGCTGAAAAGACTATGGACACACTGAAACAAATAAAACTTCACAACGAAGATAAGAACACAAGTGACTAAACTAACTGAAATTAAATAGAATAAAAATTATCACAATCTGATTAAAACTAGTCCCCGACAACGGTGCCAAATTTTAATGTATGCCGAGCGCAACCAAAAATAAATTACTCTACTTATAATGAATAGCAATGATAAGTAAATGTCGATCTACAAAGACTAGTTAATCAAATTGTCTACTTACAAAGAAAAAGTGGGGTTTTCTTTTGTAATTTAATTGACAACAAAATTAAGTAACAAAAATTCAATGGAAGATGATGTCGATTCAAGAAAATTTACTCACGGCTGCAAATTGATCACTGACCTCATATATATATATATATATATATATTTCTCTATTCAAATATTTAACCAAGGATTATCAAAAAGTCAGACAATCCTTACCTTCTCTAATTTCATTAATTTGAGCCCAGCACACAAATTAGTTCTTATTAATAAACCAATTGGTATTAAACAATACTTATAAATTTAATGATAACATTACACTCTCGGGGAGTTAAATATGAACAATAATCTAACAAGCGTCAGATTATTTAATTCATTCTATGTTTTCTTTAAGAAAGTAACAAAAACTTGGATCATAATTGTTCTGCTCAATTGTTACTTTTCCTGAATACTATAACAATTACGGATTATGGATTCAGGTTAGCTATAAATCACATAACTCAATCAATTAATAGGCTTCTTAATAAATTGATGTAGGATTTTTATCAATCCAAAGAAACTTCATTTCAATGAATCTCATATGGAATGTAAAATACATCTGAGTAATAACACAATCAATTAAAAGAGATAGGACATACCTTTTAGTAGAACATTGTTTTCCGCCCTTTTCTTCTGGCCTGATTCTCTGCAGAGATCTTCTACAGTCTCCTCTCCCTTAGGTATGGGTCCTTTTGTTTCCACGCAGAGAGAGACTATAGGGACCCTCCTTCATATTTATAATGATTTAGAATTCAAATCTATCCCAATCCCATAATGGGATAGATTTGATTTATATTTGGAAAGGGATAATCAATCAACCTTGATTGGATTTCCACCAGTCAAAATAGGCAAGTAAGATAATGTTACCCATAATAATAAAATCAGAAAAAGATTTTATAATCTCCCACTTGGGCTACATTATTCCACAAGACTATTAAAAACTAATGTGGCCATGGAAACCATTAATTAAAAACTGGATTATCCCAAACCTCATACCTTCCAACAAGCAGACTAATGTTGAACAACAACAAAAGATACACCTCAATTATACGGCATACAACTTTCTGTTATTACGAACATAAGTCTCCTTGTTTATTTTGACCTTGGCTTACCGCCTCTAAAACTTGGCTTAATATTACCTTTTGGGTCCTGACTTAATACTTCATTTTGTGTTCTGACATAATACTGCCTTTTGAGACTTGACTTAATACTGTCTTTTGGGTCCTGGCTTAATACTGCATTTTGTGTTATGGCATAATACTGCCTTTTGAGACTTGGCTTAATACTACCTTTTTGAGACTTGCTTAATACTGTCTTTTTGAGACTTGGCTTCATACTACCTTTTTGAGACTTAGCCTAATACTGTCTTTTTGAGACTTGGCTTAATACTGTCTTTTTGAGACTTGGCTTAATATTGCTTTTTGTGTCCTGGCTTAATACTGCCTTTTGTGTTCTGATAAATTAAATAAAACTTTCATTCAGACTAGCAAGAGTGCAAATGCTAAATCATGAAAAGAAACAATTGTATTAATCACTATGTCCATAAAACCACAGACAAAATCATACAATCAAGTATCAATGTAAATATATGATTTTACAAAATTAGATCAAAAGATTCGACTATGCCCATGCATGAAACATGATCCTTAAAGATTCCCACTGGTAGAGCTTTTGTCAATGGATCAGCAACCATATCTACCGTCGAGATCTTTTCTACAATGATGTGGTTATCATCAACTTTTTTCATTATTAACAGATACTTGATATCAATGTGCTTTGAAGCACCAATCCTCTGATTATTTTTAGAGAAAGATATAGCTGACTGATTATCACAATACACTAATAATGGTCTGGAGATGATTTCCACGGTCTTTAGACCAGAAATGAAATTCCTCAGCCAGATTGCCTGCTTTGTGGCTTCGAACAATGCCACGACCTCTGCCTCCATAGTAGAAGATGCTAAAATTGTTTGCTTTACACTCTTCTAGGAAATAGCTTATCTAGCCATCATAAAGATGTATCCTGAAGTAGATTTCCTGTCATCAGGGCATCCACTGTAATCTGCATCAGAATAACCCACAATCTCAAGGGTATCATTGCTGCCATAGGTAAGCATATAATCTTTTGTCCTCTGTAAATATCGCAGGACTTTTTTTACATCTGTCCAGTGAGCCAAACCTGCATTTGACTGAAAACGTCCCAAAACACTTACTGCAAAAGCGATATCAAGGCGAGTGCATACCTGTGCATACATAAGGCTCCCTACTGCAGATGCATAAGGCTTATCAGTCATAGACCGTCTTTCAATCTCATTCCGAGGGCACTGGGTCTTGTTTAACTTGTCTCCCTTGCTGATGGGTGCCTCACCAGCTAAACAGTTTGACATATTGAATCTCTTGAGTACACGATCAATATAAGTCCTTTGAGATAGTCCCAATAGTCTACGCCTTCTGCCACGACTGATTTCAATACCCAGGACAAAAGAACCTTCACCCATATCTTTCATTTCAAAGTTCTCTGACAAAAATTGCTTGGTCTTTGCAAGTAAACCCAAATCACTACTGGTAAGCAAAATGTCATCTACATACAACACCAAAAAAATGAACTTGCTCCCACTAATTTTGTGATAAATGCATTGATCAATAGAACTTTCAACAAAACCAAAAGAGGATATAATCTGGTGGAACTTCAGATACCATAGTCTAGAAGCTTGTTTGAGACCATAAATGGATTTGTTGAGCTTACAAACCATTCCTTCCTCGCCTTGTACCTCAAAACCTTCTGGTTGTCTCATGTAAACTTTCTCAATCAAGTCTCTATTCAAAAAGGCTGTTTTGACATTCATCTGATGTAATTCTAGATCATAATGAGCCACAAGTGCCATAATAACTCTGAAGGAATCCTTCGAGGAGACTGGAAAAAATGTCTCCTTGAAGTCAACTCCCTCTCTCTGTGTGAATCCCTTAGCTACTAGCCTGGCCTTGTAGCGCTCAATTCTTCCCCTAGAGTCACACTTAGTCTTGAAAATCCACTTGGAGCCTATGGGTTTACAAGAATTAGGTAAATCTACAAGTATCCAGACACCGTTGTTAGCCATGGATGACAATTCATCTTTCATAGCTTCCAACCATTTTGGTGCATTAGAACTCTTCATGGCATCCTCAAAACTAAAGGGATCTATTGTTTAACCAATGTCAAATTCTCCTTCAGTCAAGTATAGAATGTAGTAAGAAGAAATAGCACTCTTGCGTTGTCTAGTAGATCTCCTTACCATCTCTTCAGGTTCTGCAATCAACACTGGTGCCATAGGTGGATCAGGGACCTCAATCCCCGTAATGTGCTCTATCATTGGTGGGACCAAGGGATGCATAACAGTAGGCACAATAGGGTTGGGAATCACTGAATTAGGAAATACAAGGACTTCATCAAATTCCAAGCTTCTTGGTTCTACTAATTCATAGGAGTCTTCAATGAACTTGGCATGAACAGTCTCAACTATCCGATTGGTAGAATTGGGACAGTAAAATCTAAATCCCTTGGATTTAGTAGGATAGCCAACAAAATAGCAACTGACTGTCCTTGGATCCATAACTTTTTCATGAAGATTATATAATCTGGCTTCTGCTCTGCATCCCCAAACATGTAGATGATTCAAGCTCGGTTTTCCACCAGTCCATAGCTCAAAAGGTGTTTTGGGAACAGATTTACGTGGCACCCTATTGAGTATGTAAGTGGCAATTTTCAGAGCTTCCCCCCACAGAAAATCTGGAAGATTGGTGTTACTAATCATACTTCTCATCATGTTTTTTGGAGTCCTATTCCTTCTTTTGGCAACTCCATTTTGTTGAGGGGTTTCTGGCATGAAATATTGAGCAATAATGCCATGCTCTTGTAAGAACTTGGCAAAAGGACCAAGGTGTTGAGTAGAATCACCTGGCTTACCATAATATTCACCTCCTCGATCTGATCTAGAAACTTTTATCCTTTTTGATAAAAAATTCTCCACTTCCGTTTTGTAGATTTTAAAGACATCCAGTGAATTAGATTTGTCAGCCAACAGGTAGACATAACCATATCTTGAATAATCATAAATAAATGTAATAAAATATCGATGACCTCCAATAGAAGGAGAGAAAAAAGGACCACTGATATCAGTATGAATCAGTTCCAACAAGTCATTGCTGCGAACCGAATTCTTCTTCCTGTTTCTAGTCATTTTCCCTTGATACAGTCCATACAGACAGGCATATCATCAAATTGTAAAAGTTTTAGAATTCCATCAATGATAAGTCTTTTCATATGCTCCACTGAAATATGTCCTAAGCACCTGTGCCAAAGAGTAGAAGATGACTCATCCAGCATAGGACGTTTAGAAGACACATTCAAAACCATAAAAGGTGCTAAATTCAATTGATATAAACCATTCACTACCATTCCATTTCCAACTACAGAAGAATTCAGACATAAATCAAAACCATTCTTATTAAAACTCAAACTGTATCCATTATTTACTACTCTTGACACATAAATCAGATTCTTCTTCATTGAGGGAACATATACAGTGTCTTCCAAATCTATAAAAATTTCTGAAGTCAGAAACAGTCTAACTACTCCAATGGCCTCCACTATAACTGTCACACCGTTTTCTATGAACACACTAACCTCATCCCTGCTTGGTGCTCTGCGGCTTAAATATCTCTGCAAGGAATGGGTAACATGAATGGATGACCCAGAGTCAATCCACCAGGAATCTACAGGAGCATCAACTAGAAAAGACTCAAAACATACTAGAGATAGATGAGTACCAGATTCTTTCTGCTTATCCAACCAGGCCTGCCTACCTCGAGAGTCTTTCTTCATGTGTCCCTTCTTTTTAAACCAGAAGCACTCCACACCATTCAAATCTTTCTTGTCATCATTTCCTTTTAAGGTATATGATTTATCATAGGGTTTTCCATTTTCCTTCTTGAAAAACTTTTTCTTCTTCTGAGGTCCTACACCTCCAATTCTCCTTCCCTTTTTAGGAAAAGGTTTGTGCTGAACCAAATTTGCACTCTCAGGTTTCTTCTTTTTCAATCTATCATCTTCTTGAGAGCAAAAGGAAATCAAATCGTCCAAACTCCAATTGTCTTTCTGAATATTGTAAGATACATGAACCTGACTATATTCATTTGGGAGAGAAGTCAGGGCAAGATAAACCAAAAAATCATCATCCAAAGAGGTTCCCAGCCCCTTTAGTCTTTCCCTTTTTGCAACCAATTCGAGTATGTGTTCTCGAATACTGCCATTTGAATCAAATCTTGCTCCAGTTAGAGCTGCCATCAGACTAATTTTGAGACTTTTATTTGTCACATTAAATTTCGTCTGTGTCTCTGTCATATATTCTTTTGCAGTATCTTTCATCTGGAGACTACCATGAAGAGATTCAAAAATGGAATTTTTCATCAGGATTAGAGATTTTCTATTAGAAGCTTCCCACATCTCTATTTTCAGAATCTGAGCAGGAGAGCTCTCAAGAGTGATAGGAGCAGGTTTCTCCTCTCTGAGAACTAAGTCCATATCCAACATGCTGAGTTGGGTTTCCACTGCCTCATACCATTTTTGGTAATTAGAACCAGTCAACACAGGCAAAGAGGCTAATACATTTGCAGGTATCGACATCCTGAGATGAAAATTACTATATGAATTTACATTTAAAAACATGTAGGCAATTAATATATCCAATAGCAGAATAAATAAATAAGAGGTGAAGCAGAATGGAGGTGAAGCATTTCCCCTTCCTAAGAGTCAACCGCACTACACACTTATCTTTTGGGATAAGAATGCACTGATCCTCTTAGATATCCAGGCTGAACCGCCAAGGAATGATGGCTTTGACAAAATTTCATCACCTTTGAGTAATTGGAAAATCCTCAGTCGAACATCCTTACAATAATTTCTTTTCTTAAGAGTCAACCGCACTACACATTTATCCTTTGGGATAAGCATGCACTGGTCCTCTTAGATATCCAGGCAAAATCGCTAAGGAATGATGACTTCAGAAGATTTCATCACCTTTGGGTGAATGGAAAAACCCTTAGCCGATCATCCTTAAAATAATTTCTTTTCTTAAGAGTCAACCGCACTACACATTTATCCTTTGGGATAAGCATGCACTGGTCCTCTTAGATATCCAGGCAAAACCGTCAAGGAATGATGACTTCAGAAGATTTCATCACCTTTGGGTGAATGAAAAAACCCTTAGCCGATCATCCTTAATCAGTGAGTGCATGTTACTAACATAACTAGACAATGCCACCTTTGGGTGTGCATCATCAGGCTTGACTACTTTTTGTATAAAATAAAATTCTTGAATTTGCAGACATAACCATGCAGTAGGTGTGCCACTTTGGTGGGTTTTACTCTATTACACAATTATATCTGTAAATTCTGATATGTAGTCAAATAAAATATGATTCAAATATTAAAAACAAAGAATTATGTCTCAACAAACCAATATAAACATGCACATTACTCATCTGGTAATCATCTCATCATTTAAAATTATAAAAACCTTATAAAATACTCCCAAAACTAGCTTTTATCTAATTATTATAGCTTTGGGATTCCACAAATGACACTACAGATATACCAGAATAAAGACAATCAAAAAAGAAATTCAACGGAGAAAATTTCAGGTCAATCCGACCTATAACGCGCCCTCACATGCCGATTAAAGTCGGCGCGTGGGATCACTAGCTTGTGATCCAAACAGGGCCTAAAGCCTGAACCGATTTTCAGTTCGGTTCAATAAACCCCGGTCCAGTTCGGTTTATTTCACTCCAGTCTGAAGCAGAACCGGGTCAGCTGGTTTGGGGCAAAAATTCGGGTCGGGGTTGACCCATTTTTATCCCCTATTCGGGCGGGGTTGGCCCATTTTCATCCCGGGTCAGGTCGCAATTCGGGTCGCCTGACCCGTTTTACTCTATCTGGGTCGTTTGCCCCATTTGTACCTATCCGGGCGGGTCACATATATGGGTCGGGTTGGTTCGTGCTCATCCCTATCCGGGTCAGGTCAATTTTCAGGTCAGGTTAACCCAATTTTCACCTATCCGGGTCATGGTTCGGTTCGGTTCGGTTCGACCCGACTTCACCCTGTTTGGATCGGATTAATCCGAACTGGGCTAAACGGGTCGGTTCAGTTCGGATCGGGTTTAGCCGACCTGGGTTACCTGGGTAGAGGGTCAGACGCCAGGTCGGTCTCGGTTCAACCCGATCGCCCAACCGATTTTTTTTTTTTAAATCTGGCGAGTGGATCTCACTCGCCTCTTTAGCCGGCGCGTGACGGAGGGTCCGGCGGCCGATGACGGCGATTTTTATATCACCATGACCGTCTCAAGGAGATCTACAAATTAGTATATTTTCCATGTAATTTTGACGGTCAAAAAATTATCCAATTATTTAAATATCTCTTTTTTCACCAAAAATTCAAATGGAAATTAAAAAGAATTTTCTTCATGTTTCAATACTCAATGATTTTAAATCCATATGGGAAGACTCTGATACCACTGTAGGATTTTTATCAATCCAAAGAAACTTCATTTCAATGAATCCCATATGGAATGTAAAATACATCTGAGTAATAACACAATCAATTAAAAGAGATAGGACATACCTTTTAGTAGAAGATTGTTTTCTGCCCTTTTCTTCTAGCCTGATTCCCTGCAAAGATCTTCTACAATCTCCTCTCCCATAGGTATGGGTCCTTTTGTTTTCACGCAGAGAAAGACTATAGGGACCGTGCTTCATATTTATAATGATTTAGAATTCAAATCTATCCCAATCTCATAATGGGATAGATTTGATTTATATTTGGAAAGGGATAATCAATCAACCTTGATTGGATTCCCACCAGTCAAAATAGGCAAGTAAGATAATGTTGCCCAAAATAATAAAATCAGAAAAAGATTTTACAACTGAATCATGCAATCATTCACATGAAGAATCAAGAAACATAGATAATTGAATAGAAAAATAACTAAGATTAAAAACAAAGTCTCACAATTTTACTAACCGAATTGAAATTCTCTTGAATCAACTAAAGAACTTAGCCAAACATGATAGAAAAGAAAGACAAAAGAAATAATACTTTCTTCTCAATAATTCTTGGATGCTCTATTATGTAGCCTTTACATTGCTTAAATAGCCAGAGTAGAGAAGACTAAAATTGGTATATCTAGAATTCACAATCTTATTACATGAAAATAAAGATTAAACAAAATCATCTTACCTAGATTAGACAGAAAATCATTCTATCATTAATCAAATACTACCCTTAGATTTACCAATCTTTATAATATTTCATAGAGGTATATATTCTCCTCAAGATTTCGAACAATCAATCAAATCCTTCCAATAGTAAACCTTCTATGTGTGGTAATTTTTCTTCTCTGGTTTGAATTCAAATCAGCTTTCTAGATCAGATTTTTGGATCACGTTTGATTTTTAGAATTCTTTCCACATTAAAAACCTGCATGAAATTCAGAAGGTCATTATTGAAAATGCCAGAATTTTTTGATTTTAAACATAAATTACCAATACTTTCCACCAATGTCTTATATATAAGGAATCATCACAAATGAGTACCATAAGACATATAATATGTTAAATAGACTAAATATAAGGAGAATAAATATATAAAATTATGAATCCATCAAGCAGCTTCAGCCCTTCATGCCTTCGTCCATACAATGTCCTTATGCAGATAATTACGTGGAGGTCTGGAGGGTCTTAGACAAATGGTTTTAGCGATGGTGACCTTTACATGCATCTAATGATTTGCAACAAATACGCCCCCGATCATATTATTAAGTGACAATTACTCGTACCTTTCTTGAACTATGGTCTAATTCCAATCCCTATCTTAAAGTTCCAGAGAATTACAAATACTATCCCTAATTTCAAAATCTTGTCCGGTAGATGATTTCTATTAGTTGATGATGTCATCGTCCCAAACTTTTAAGGACAAAATACTTTTAATGGGACAATGAGTACCATTGTTTTAGCTTCTTTCTTTGCTCCTCAGACTTTGGATCGTCAATTGGAAGCTCAAACATGCAGACATGGCAAGAATTCCTCGAATCTAACCACGACACGATGCAATCCCCATGGTAATAAAGGTACATAAGAAGGCAATAAAGGCATATAAAAAATTTGGAGGATGTACGGTCTTGATCGACGCTTCCGAATTGCCCTTGTAATTTTGTAAGTCTAGCAGAATGATCTTTTTCTGTTGATGAGGTCTTTGTGAAACAAAATTTCGATGATGCAACCGCCACTCACCATTGCAATCTGGTCTGTATTTCTCTTTATGGATTGGTTTTTTTTTTTCTTAATTTATTTATTCTATTCAAAGTTATACCACTTAGTGGGAAAGGGAACAAATGCAAGAGGAGGCTCGAATTCAAGACCTCTTCCCAACCCCCTGCTTCAACAAGCAACGGATCAACCATTCAACCAAGCGGATTGGTACATTATTCTAGTCTTTTTGTAAGTATCCAAAAGTTAGAGGCTTATATTGGATAATATCATAGTGGGCTTAATTAATTATCGGGCCCATTGAGTACTAGGAGTCTTGTTATTAAGTTGACCGGTTCAGTCTAGTTCGTCACAAGATAATGAGATAAGGAAACCCTATTCAGTGTGAATTGATTAGGGTTTGTGGCAGTATTATAAATACTAGGTCATGAGTTCTTGTAACCTAAGTTGTTTTTCTCTCTTTATAGCCATAAACATTGAGAAGCATGTGGAACCTCACTATGGGTTGTGGAAGACTGTGATCAAAGCTTCTAGTTAAATAGTGAAAATCAATCTCCAACACACAGGTAAGTCTTTACAATTGTGGTTTCCATTATATCTTCATTGTGTTCTAAATCTTTGTATGGATTATTTGGGTTGAGATAAAACCTCTGCGAATATAAAAAGTCTAACAGTTGGTTTCAAAATCTACTGTACAGACCTAGAATCAATGAGAATTAATTATAAAGACAAGTATTGATTGATATAATTGATAGAGAAATGTTTTTGGATTTTGAATCGAATCTATTGGAGATTTATCACCAACGAAAAATTTTTGAAGGGCAAAAAGCAACGAAATTGATACTGTTGGAAAGGTCTTGAAGAAACGGTGACAACGATATAAAAATTGACACCGCCAGCCTCCAGACGGGCCGGTGGTAAGGGCGAGTGAGATTTACTCGAGAGGAAGAAAAAAAAAAAAAAAAAGGAGCAGGTTGACCCGGATCATCGCCGGGTCAAATAGGTAATGCTAATGGATTAGCTAGGACGAGTTTATGACTGGGGCCGAGTCAACTCGTGAAAAAAAATCGGTGGGCCATACATACGGATCAGCACATGTGACCCGCCTGGCCCAGTCAAAAGACCGAATAACCTGTTGACTTAACTTAACCCAACCCACCAACTCGGGTTACTAACCCCTAAAACTGACTCGAAAACCTAACAAGTTCACCTGGAAACTTGAAATATTTGAACCGGATTGGGCCAGTGGGTAGATCGGTAACTAGTTTGTTAACTGGTCTTGAACCAAACTAGAAACTAACTAAACCGAATTGATCTGGGTCGAACCACCCGGACCGACCAGATTTGAACCAATTTAACCCGAACTAAATCGCCCAAAATTGGTTCTAGCAAGTGATATCTCGCATTACCTTCCGGCGGTGCGTGGAAGCTCTGATGGAGTTGTGTTTTGTTGCGTTGGACTCCTCTCATCATGATCTTCATTTTGGTATATAATTTGTTTCGTTTTGGCATTAAAGAGAAGGTGTTTTGATGGAAAGTATCCTTAGGGAAGCAGGTTTACAGTATTCTGTAGGATATTCTGATAATTTGTATGATGTATTTCGATGAGCTATTATGCATGTTTTCTAAGAATATATATATATATATATATATATATATATATATAAAATCCCACTGCCGCTCCAAAGTAGAGTTTGGTGATATCATGGTGGAATTGGGTGAAACCCACCAAAGTGGCACTCTAGTTTCATTATGATGTCTTAAAATTCAAGGATTTGTATATATAAATTGTCACACCCCAATTCCGACTGAACCAAAGTGTGAGTGAACCATCACTGAACCAACGATTCACACCAGGATCTCAATAAGACCGTGTCCACTCATACAAACCATTGCACATAACCACAATAAGAATATAATAAATACAGCGAAGTCTTAAATTAAATGAACTGAGTAATCAATTGATAAATTTAAATAAAATATTCAATTATTCTCCACACCAAAACTTAAGTAAATATCTTTACATCAAATGTATTCCAACAGAAAATAACTAAAACAATTTAAATCAAATCCTAGAGGTACACGCAGAAAGGGCACTTGCATGAAGCGTCATGCTCGTCCTCTCCTGCTTGCACGTTCAAAGCAGTCACGCCTTCGTACGCTGGAGCATTCATGTAATCATCCACTATGTAACCTGCATCAACATCTAAAAATAGTGTATACACAAGGGTGAGCTCACAACTTAGCTCAGTAAGACAATCAGACAATGCAACAAATATATGCATGAGTAACATTCTCATTATGGTCTGGTTTTAAGTTTGCAATGTGCTATAGAAAGGATTGACGGCCACTACACCTCTATACACGAGTGTGTGAAGCCGCCCAATGGATCAAACACCACTGTCGTCCCACATGCACCCTACCATGGAATAGAGATAGAGCTAAGGCGTCCAGATCAAACACCGCCAACACCTCCCCTGATACTCTACCCATACCAACACGTAAGCCCCTATTGGCGAGGGCTAACAAACTGGGCTCGCAACTAACCAATCCTATATGTCATCACAGTAGCCTCTGTCCCAGCGCAGCTCCCTATGGCATAGAGATAGAGCTAGAGTCTAGTGGCCAGGCCAGAGACCACAGTGCCACTCCCTCCCCTGATACCTTACCCGCACCAAGCATGCTAAGACAGAACGATACGAAAGGTGCTAGTGTGAGGAATGATCCCAAATCTCCATTCCTTCTCATTCCACACACCAACGAAAATAATCACATGCCTAACAGTCACATCCTAGCATAGCGAGTATGCATGAACAATAATAATAATTGAAAGTAAAATATGACATGCGAGTATGCACAAACATCATACCATAGAATCATGGTTATTAGCAACGATTTATTGTTTATTAAATTATTAGGGTTTAGGTCCGATTCCCTTACCTGACGCTTGATTGATAGTTCACTCCACGTCACAAGGTCTAAATTTGCTATCACAAGGTCCAAACTTGCTATCACAAGGTCCTACACAATGTTAGGTTTAGTTAGAATAATTTTTCTTAGGGTTTACGTTGGTCGGAAAACCAACTGGGTCAAAAACACTCTTCACAGAGCAGACCGGTCGCAGTACCGATCGCAACACTGTGGGGAAAGGTGCGACCAGTATGGTTGATAGGTCCCCACAGACCAATCCGGGAGGTACCGGTCGCAGTACCTGTCGCATATGGTGCGACCGGTATGGTCGATCGGTATGTCTCTGGAAGACCATACGCTTGGTTCTCGCCTTCCGTCGATTACCCCCTATTGATCCTAGGGTTTCTCCTACACATTCTAGGTCTGAATACAGAGTTAGAGTTGTTTCCAACTCCATTCAAGTTCCTAGCCTCGATGATCTTTGACTTAGAACTTGAATCTAGGGTTTACCGACTAGATTAGGATTTGACGGCAAACAGGGTTTAGATCAATATCTGCTTTGCATGGTATTGATCCAATCATAACTAACCATCCTAGAATACTTAATGTAGAGGGAGGTTTAAGCACTTACCATTGACTCGCGGTAATGTGTTCTTCGTTGAACGGCAATGGCGGCTCTTCCCTCTCCTTCCTAGCTTCTTCTCCTTCTTCAGCCTCTTTCTCCTCTTTAGGGTTTGTGAGAATCAATGGAAGAGGTTTTAGGAGGTTTAAGGGTCCTTATATAGGCTAGAGTTATGTTTAGGAAGCCTCTTAATATTAGGAAAGTCCTTTGGTTTGAAATTTAGAAAGTGGGACCCGTAGAGATCCGTTTCTGGATCCATGCTGCGTAGGCCATATTGGTCGACCATCGATCGGTACCAAGACTGGTACCATCGACCGGTATGAATTATTTCATACTTAAATCAGTCCGTTTTCGTACCTGTTTGTCATCCGCTCGTCCCGTCTGGTCCAGTGATGATTGGAAGACCTGTTACGACATGAATTAAAGGTTTAGATCGGATTCATGTAGTGCGGGTCTTACAACTCCCCCACCCTTAAAAAAAATTTCATCCCCGAAATTTGCATGTAGGTTTCACAACTCCCTCACCCTTAAAATAAATTTTGGCCTTGAAATTTGAACGTACCTTGGTCGTCGAAAAGGTTAGGGTATTCCTTTCTCATTGCGTTATCTTCCTCCCAAGTAATTTCTTCCACATCTTGGCTTTTCCAATGCACTTTCACATAGTGGATATCCTTGCTTCGGAGATGTTATACTTTTCAGCTTGTGAGCATCACAGGTACAACTTCAAATGTCAAGTCCTCTATCAAGTCTGGTGGGTCTGCTGTCAAGATGTGCGATGGATCCCTGACGTACTTCTTTAATAAAGACACATGGAACACATCATGAACGCTTGACATGGATGGTGGTAGAGCTAGTTGATATGCCACATTGCCACGTCTGGTCAAAATCTCATATGGTCCCATATACCTGGGGCATAGCTTCCCCTTCTTACCAAACCGTTTCAGACCTGGTGATATCTTCATGAATACTTTATCACCCACTGCAAACTCCAGATCTCGACGTCGGTTATCAGCATAATGTTTTTGTCGAACTTGAGCTGTCTTCACTCTTTCCTTAATTTGATCAATGACTCGATAAGTTTCTTCGACGAACTCCGGTCCTACAATCCTTCTCTCTCCCACCTCATCCATAACAGAGGTGTACGACATTTCTTCCCATAGAGTGCCTCATATGGAGCCATTTGGATCGTAGCCTGGTAACTGTTGTTATAAGCAAACTCGATGAGCGATAGCTTCTCATCCCAAGTTCCTTTAAAATCTAGAGCACACACTCGGAGCCTATCTTCTAAAATTTGAATAGTTCTTTCTGACTGCCCGTCCGTCTGAGGGTGAAAATTTGTACTAAACTTCAACTTGGTTCCCATAGCTTTCTGTAATCCTTCCTAGAACTTTGATGTAAAACGGGGATCTCTGTTAGACACTATACTTTCTGGGACGCCATGAAGTCTGACTATATTATCCATATATAGCTTAGCCAGCTTCTCCATGGTATACTGAGGTCTGACAGCGATGAATCGAGCTGTCTTAGTAAGTCGATCGACTATAACCCATACTGTATCCACTGACCTTGGTGTCAAGGGTAGGCCAGTGACGAAATCTATTGTGATACAATCCCACTTCCATGCTGGCTCCGGTAGTGGTTGTAGCAAATCTGTGGGTCTCTGTCTTTCAGCTTTAACTTGCTGAAAATTTAGACATTGGAATACGAACCGAGCTACATCCGCTTTCATACCCCTCCACCAATATAATCTTCTTAAATCATGGTACATCTTGGTGCTTCCTGGATGTACCGAATATGGGGTGTAATGAGCTTCTGTCATAACTCGATCTCTGATATTTTAGTTCTCACTCTCAGGTATACATAATCGTCCACGATACCTGAGTACCTTGTCTGAATCCAAGGTAAAGTCAGGATTGCTTTTACCCTTCTCTAGATCTTCTTGCACAGTCTTGAGGTGTGGACCCTGTAGGATTGCTACTTTGACCACATCTATTAGATCCGATGAGATCTTCAAGGCTGCAAACATCAATGTGAACTTATGAATTAAGCCCTGTTCCACTGGTTCTCCTGGAATTTTTAATATATACTCTTCATCATTCTCTATTGAGCTTGAGGCTGCAGCACACAATGCAGCATTTGTACTAGGTCCTGCCTCAGGCTTCAATGCCCACTTTTTACTTAAGGCATCAGCCACAACGTTTGCCTTACCCGGATGGTACTGGATATCACAATCATAATCTTTTAATAGTTCCAGCCATCTCCTCTGTCTCATATTCAGGTCCTTCTGAGTGAAAAGGTAAGTTAAGCTCTTGTAATCCAACTTAATCTGAAACTTTTCACCGTAAAGGTAGTGTCTCCAAGTCTTGATTGTGTGAATAACCGCTGCTAACTCCAGATCATGCGTAGGATAGTTCTTTTCGTGCTCTTTCAACTATCTTGATGCGTAGACAATCACTTGTTCTCCTTGCATCAATACACATCCAAGACCCAACCCTGAGGCATCCGTATATAGGGTAAACGGCAAGCCTGGTGCTGGGATGGTCAAGATAGGTGCAGAGACTAGTCTTGACTTCAAAGTCTGAAAGCACTTCTCACACTCATCCGTCCATATGAACTTTTCTCCTTTCTTCGTTAGTCTGGTAAGTGGAACGACGATCCTTGAGTAGTCTTCCACAAATCTTCTATAGTAACCAGCCAATCCAAGGAAAGTACGAATCTCCGCAACTGATTTCGGTGCATCCCATCTTACTATAGCTGCATTCTTGCTTGGATCTACCTTGATACCATCTGCAGATACTACGTGACCCAAGAAGGCCACTTCTTTCAGCCAAAATTCACACTTCTTAAACTTGGCATAAAGTTTTTCTCTTCTCATTCGTTGTAAGGCTGCTCTCAAATGTGTTGCATGAGTCTCCTTGTCTTGTGAGTAGACCAATATGTCGGCAATGAATACGATGACCAAAGTGTCCAACATGTCATGAAACACTCGGTTCATCAGTTCCATGAACGACGCTGGAGCGTTAGTCAACCCGAATGACATTACAAGGAACTCATAATGTCCATACCTTATCCTGAAAGCAGTCTTCAGAATATCTGTGGCCTTGATCTTCAATTGGTGATACCCTGATCTAAGATCAATCTTCGAGAAAACCTTTGCACCCTGCAACTGATCGAACAGATCATCGATCCTAGCAAGGATATCGATTCTTGATGGTTAACTTGTTCAGCTCTCAATAGTCAATACATAGCCGTACACTACCGTCCTTCTTCTTAACGAACAATACAGGTGCTCCCCATGGTGATATGCTTGGTCGTATGAAGCCCTTATCTAGTAGTTCTTGTAATTGGGTCTTCAACTCCTTTAATTGGGTAGGGGCCATCATGTACGGTGCCTTAGACACTGGCGTCGACCCTGGCATAAGGTCTATCACGAACTCTGTAGCCCTGTTTGGAGGTAGACCTGGTAGATCTTCTGGAAATACATCTGAAAACTCTCGTACCACATCTAGATATTCCATTTTTGGCACCTCAGCAGTTATGTCGACCACAGACACTAAGTACCCCACTCCTCCCTTCTCTAAGCATTTCTTAGCTTTTAGGGCGGAGAGGATCAGCTTTCGCTTCCTAGGTAACTTGGTCCCAGTGAAGCTAAACTCTTTCCCCTTCTCATCTTTAAGCACAAGTTTCCTTTCACCACATAATAAGCTAGCTAAATGATGGCCTAGCCAATCCATTCCCAAGATGACGTCAAAGTCTGCCATCTCGAGTTGAACCAGATTTGCTTCTAGGTTTCGGCCCTCAATACTAACTGTACACGGCCCATAGTATTCATTCAACACCTCTTCGACTCCCAACGGAGAGCGGACTATCAAGCTTGGGTTCAAACACTTGATAGGTAATTCCATTCGCTTCCCAAAAGAAATAAAAACGAAGGAGTGCATGGCCCCAGAGTCAAAGAGTACACTGGCAGGTACACCAGCTATATTTACAGTCCTTGAAATTTAATTATCCCTTAGTTCTACATGTTCAAACACAACAACAGTAAGCCAAATAGGAAGGGATGAAATCATACTAGTAACCACATCCGGTGATGCAGCTGCCTCTTTAATGGTGACTGCGAATATCTTTCCTTGCTGTGGCAGTTGCTTCTTGGGTAGAGTACAGGTTTTTGCATAATGACCCAATTGCTGACAGTTGAAGCATTTGACATTTAGGTTCTGTCCAGCAAATTGTGACGATGGTGGTGCAGTAGTGTTCCTTGCAGGCACCACAGCAGACTGAGCCCTGTATGGCCGAAATGGTCTGGTATTGGCTCCACCTAAAGTCTCAGTAGCAGGCCTCTTCAGTCCCCTGTTTTGAGCAAAGAAGTTGTCTCTTTGGCTGAATTCAATTACCCTAGCAATCTATACACCCTCATTATATACTTTCTTCTCCAAACCCAGGACGTGCTCTCGTATACTTCCTCGCAATCCCATGGTGAACCTACGGGTCTTGGTTTCTTCTTCTTGCATGCTTGTCGGAGCAAAGAAGAACAGCTCTTCATACCTCTACTGGTAAGCATCAACAGTCGACTGGGATTGTTGCAGGTTTAAGAATTTCTTTTCCATTTGATCACGGAAGCTCTTCAGAAAGTACTTATCAAAGAAGGCTCCCTTGAATATTTCCCAATTGATCTGAGTGTGTTTTACCTCTAAGTATATCCGGGTAGAATTCCACTAGGCATTTGCATCTTCCTTGACCATGTGCGTAGCAAACAGCACCTTCTCATCTTCCGTACTAGTCATCAAACAAAAGTTCTTCTCTAATTCAGCAACCCACTATGCAGGCCACAGTGGTTTCCCTGGTTTCCCTGTGGAAGTAGGGGTTTCAGTTTTAAGAACCTATCCATCGCTCGGCTTAGGTCATTCTACCCCTGTGCATTCATTCCATACCATGGTGGTGGATACGGATAGATTCCTTGATAGACAGATGACGATGGAAATTGGTGTGGTGGTTGTAGATTTTTGTCCTTGGCCTATCGGCCCAGTACTACCATCCATTGGCAGTGTGGTGTCATTCCTTCCAGACTCGAGTGTACCTTCTGTAGGGACATATCCTGGTGGCCTGAACATCTTTAGCATCTCGTTCAGGAACACCTTCTGCTGAGCTTCTATCTGATAGACCAAGTTCGTTACAAATGTATCCGAGTTAGTGTGAGGTGGGCCTGGGAAATTTGTTGGTGCTATGGGGATCTACCCTTTTCCACCTTCAGAGTTCAGGTTTTGCTCATCAACAGTTCCTGTTTTCACATTATCCTCGTCTGGGCGCACCCTGGAGTGGTGACGCTTTCGTGAGCCTCTACGACCGTTTCCGCCTGCCATCTCAGATTAGTCTGTTTGGATCTGAGAAGAAGATATAACACATGAGGTACAATCAAATAGTCATAATAGTGTTAGTCTTTAACGAATGCAAGGCAAAAAATTGTAACGGAAACTTAAATTGGAAATTTTTAAAATTTTTCCCAAAATTTTCTGGCTTCATATAGTTGTTCGGTCGCAACATACCGGTCGTGGCACTGTATAAGGTAGTGCGACCTATATGTCTAGGCGGACAAACCCTCAGAGTTCTCGAGGGGTACCGTTCGATGTACCGGTCGCAACCCTATAGGAAATGGAGCGACCGGTATAGTCGACCGGTCAGAATTTTCTCCTGACCGAAAGGTACCGGTCGACTTTACGAGGGGGTACCGGTCGACCGGTATGGGCAAAACCGTTCTTCCTCTCCGGTGGCGATTCCTCTGTGGCTTGCTGAGTTGCTACTGTCCGACCGGTGGTCTTATAAGCTATTTTCTTCCGATCAAGACCTAGAACATCGCCTCCAAGTAAGTTCCTTCCCTCCATTCTTACTTTTTACATCGTTTCTTCATGGTTTCATGCCCAAAACTAGGTTTTTCTTAGTTTGGAAGATTTTAACCGTAGGAACTCTTTTTCTTCGGCTTAGAAAGGGTTTAGGGACCTCTATGAGCAAAAGCCCTCAACCAATTTGAGGTTCCACCGAATGGTTTTCAAAAAAATCAAATTTTTAGGTTTTTAACCTAGGTTTTTACAAAAAATCGGAATTTTTTGAAAATTCCTAAATTTCTTGTTTGATTGATGTATGATTGGTTTCCATGTGGTCTTGGGTGATGATGTAAGTCCTCCTCCCCAGGTTTTGGGTGAGTTCGAGGCTTTTGCTTCAATTATTGTCGTTATGCTGTCGAAATTTCAAAAATTTCTAACCAATCCTTGTTTTGTCTTTGTTTGTAGCTCCAAATGTCTCAACGCAAAGGTTCAGGTAAACGTTCATTCGGTCTTGGCATGAGCCGTCCGCATCCTCCGGTTCCATAGCTTGATGGACGGTGGTTTCGTTCCGAGGCGGCTCAAGCCCGTTTTCCTTAGTTTGACGATAAGAAAATTGAGTCAGGGCGACGGGTGAACCTGGAGCAGCTGCAGCGGTTTGACGTTGAAGCAGCTTTTGGTATACTTGGGTGGTTGCCTGTCATCACATACACTGTGACCACTCGCCCCAATCTAGTCAAACATTTCTACGTCAACTTGGAGATAGAGGGAAATGTCAATGACTTTAGCCAAGGCAGGGAACTCCGCCTTACCAGTCTCGTCAAGGGTGTCCTTATATCTTTCAACACACACCAGCTTGTCGATCTTTTGGGGATCCCAAATGATGGGGACTTGGTCTACTGCTCCCCTAAGATGAAGGGCTTTCTCACTGATGATCTGCGCCAGGAGATTTCAGAGCAGATACTTAACTCTAGAGTGCCTATGAAGGCTGCTAGCTTGAGACCTGTGCCTCGTGTATACTATCACATCATCCAGCACAATATCGTGCCTCAGAGTGGCCACTACAGTGAGTTGTCTCAGCTCACTCAGTACTTAACCTATTACGTCTGCACCAGGGAGCGGGTCTGTCTCCCCTACATCATTATCAGGACCATGCGTCAGGCTACTCTGCCTAATCAGACCAGTAACCTTCCATATGGTCGACTCATTACTACTCTTCTGCAGCGATTTCGGGTGGACATAAGAGGTGAGACTGCAGTTGAGGACACCATGACCTCTGACATTGACTGGGATGCCATCATTCGGATGAAGATGGACAATCTTCTCATCAGTGATGAGGAGTTAGAGGCTCGTCCTAGTCCACTCAGGAGGGTAGCAGCCGCGGCAGCAGCAGCAGCAGCCAATGCGGCTCATGCAGAAGAGGCAGGGGATGATGATGAGGGTGACGATGATCAGATGGAGGATGTTCCAGCACCAGCACCACAGCCCACGCATGCAGCGGGACCATCTCAGCCTCCTCCCGATACCGTGATGGGTATGTTCACGGAGATCCGAGATGCCCAGCTGGAGATGAGCCGTGACCTAGGGCGCCTTACTCGTAGCCTCAGAGTCACACAGGAGCAAGTGCACTGGCTCAGGGTAGCCTACAAACGTGATTATGACATCGCTGACCCTATTCCTCCTATACCCCCAACCCCATGATAGACCTCTTATTTTCCTCTCTCTCTCGGCATGGTTTATATAACAGGGTAACTGTCAGACTTGTGAACTGTACCCTGTAGCACAATTAACTATCACTTTATGGATATAATTTTTTTTCTTGTTATGAAATTTATGATCGTTCTACTTGTCACTATGATTTTTCTTTCTAGAGCATGCTTATTAATTCCACCTTTAGTATAGTACATTATGCTCTTTCATATTTAGTCTCAGGCATCAAACAAGTGCTTAGAGTGTGTTTTTATTAATGCTTTTAAATTCTTCCTATCTCAGTTCATCGACTCAGTTAAGTGCAAATATGGTCTGTTGGACAGAGCCTAAGAGCTCTGATACCAAATTATCACACCCCAATTCTGACTGAACCAGAAGTGTGAGTGAATTGTCACTGAATAACGGTTCACACCAGAATCTCAATAAGACCGTGTCCACTCATACAAACCGTTGCACATAACCACAATTAGAATATAATAAATACAGCGAAAGTCTTAAATTAAATGAAGTGAGTAATCTATTGATAAATTTAAATAAAATATTCAATTATGTTGTCACACCCCAATTTCGGCTGAACCAGAAGTGTGAGTGAACCGTCACTGAACCAATGGTTCACACCAGGATCTCATAAGACCGTGTCCACTCATACAAATCATTGTACATAACCACAATTAGAATATAATAAATACAGCGGAAGTCTTAAATTAAATGAACTGAGTAATCTATTGATAAATTTAAATAAAATATTCAATTAGTCTCCACACCAAAACTTAAGTAAATATCTTTACATCAAATGTATTCCAACAGAAAATAACTAAAACAATTTAAATCAAATCCTAGAGGTATACGCAGAAAGGGCACTCGCATGAAGCGTCATGCTCGTCCTCTCCTGCTTGCACGTCCAAAGTAGCCACGCCTCCGTACGCTGAAGCATCCATGTAATCATCCACCGTGTAACCTGCATCAACATCTAAAAATAGTGTATACACAAGGGTGAGCTCACAACTTAGCTCAGTAAGACAATCAGACAATGTAATAAACATATGCATGAGTAACATTCTCATTATGGTATGGTTTTAAGTTTGCAATGTGCTATAGAAAGGATTGGCGGCCACCGCACCTCTATACACGAGTGTGTGAAGCCGCCCAATGGATCAAACACCACTGTCGTCCCACATGCGCCCTACCATGGAATAGAGATAGAGCTAAGGCATCCGGATCAAACACCGCCAACACCTCTCCTGATACTCTATCCATACCAACACGTAAGCCCCTATTGGCGAGGGCTTGCAAACTGGACTCGCAACTAACCAATCCTATATGTCATCATAGTAGGCCCTGTCCCAGTGCAGCTCCCTATGGCATAAAGATAGAGCTAGAGTCTAATGGCTAGGCCAGAGACCACAGTGCCACTCCCTCCCCCTGATACCCTACCCGCACCAAGCATGCTAAGACAGAATGATACGAAAGGTGCTAGTGTGAGGAATGATCCCAGACCTCCAGTCCTTCCCATTCCACACACCAACGAAAACAATCACACGCCTAACAGTCACATCCTAGCATAGCGAGTATGCATGAACAATAATAATAATTGAAAGTAAAAGATGACATGCGAGTATGCACAAACATCATACCATAGAATCATGGTTATTAGCAACGATTTACTGTTTATTAAATTATTAGGGTTTAGGTCCGATTCCCTTACCTGACGCTTGATTGATAATTCACTCCGCGTCACAAGGTCCAAACTTGCTATCACAAGGTCCTATACGATATTAGGTTTAGTTAGAATAGTTTTTCTTAGGGTTTACGTTGGTCTGAAAACCAACTGGGTCAAAAACACTCTTCACAGAGCAAACCGATCGTAGTATCGGTCACAGCACTGTGGGGAAAGGTGCGACTGGTATGGTCGATCGGTCCCCACAGACCAGTCCCCAGGAGGTACCGGTCGCAGTACCGGTCACATATGGTGCGACCAATATGGTTGACCGATATGTCTCCGGAAGACCATACGCTTGGTTCTCACCTTTCGTCGGTCACCCCTATTGATCCTAGAGTTTCTCTTACATATTCTAGGTCTGAATACTGAGTTAGAGTTGTTTTCAACTCCATTCAAGTCTTAGCCTTGATGATCTTCGACTTAGAACTTGAATCTAGTGTTTACTGACTAGATTAGGGTTTGACGACAAACAGGGTTTAGATCAATACCTGCTTTGCATGGTATTAATCCAATCATAACTAACCATCCTAGAATACTTAATGTAGAGGGAGGTTTAAGCACTTACCGTTGACTCGCGGTAATGTGTTCTTTGTCGAACGGCAATGACGGCTCTTCCCTTTCCTTCCTAGCTTCTTCTCCTTCTTCAACCTCTTTCTCCTCTCTAGGGTTTGTGAGAATCAATGGAAGAGGTTTTAGGAGGTTTAAGGGTCCTTATATAGGCTAGAGTTAGGTTAAAGAAGCCTCTTAACATTAGGAAAGTCCTTCGGTTTAAAATTTGGAAAGTGGGACCCGCAGAGATCCGTTTCCAAATCCATGCTGCGCAGGCCATACCGGTCGACCATCGACCGGTACCATCGATCGGTATGAATTATTTCATACATAAATCGGTCCGTTTTTGTACCTGTTTGTCATCCGCTCGTCCCGTCTAGTCCAGTGATGATTGGAAGACCTATTACGACATGAATTAAAGGTTTATATCAGATTCATGGAGTGCGAGTCTTACATAATTGCTTTAAAGTAAGGGAGTGTTCACCCAAAGGTGACATTGCCAAATATTATTACTATGAAGGGATTTGTATATATCACGTTGGATAATATTAAAGTTTGTTGACCTATAAGGTTTTTAAAGTAACTCGATCGAAGGTAATTCGACCAAAGATTTTGATTCGCATGGAAAGTAATATTTCCATATATTATCTTAAGGTGATTCATGTTGTTAAGTAGACCTTTGTATGTGACTGACAAAAAATTATATATTATATATTGAGGTGTATCTTCTGCTATTGTTTGACATTAATATGCTTAATAGTTGGATCAAAGTAGGTAATGACTTTTTATGCGAATGGATTTCATGGCCACACTATTCAATGGTGGTTTCGAAATTAATCTAGTCCAAGTGGAAAAATGTCGAATAATATCCTAGTGGGCTTAATTAATTATCAGGCCCATTGAGTTGTGGGAGTCTATGTCACTAAGTT